>BTPG01000003.1:218966021-219367234 GCA_036245525.1 Semisulcospira habei
GCGGTTCAAGATGGAGGTATTATCTGTGAGGAGTGCCTGGCCATTCGCGCTTCGCAGGGGACTTTGTACCAGGTGCCTGGGGCCATACACTGCTTTCAGTGCTTCGTAGAAGCCCCTGTAGTCACCATTGTCAGCACAAAGCTGGGTCCTCTGTGCAAGTCTGGTCCACCACTCATTCTGGAGATCTCTGAGCTTGCGCTGGAGACTGCTGCAGACGAGGCGGAAGGCAGACTTCTTCACAGGGCAGGAAGGCTGGGCTAGGTGGGCCTGATGGGCGGCTCTTTTTTTTGCTAGGTGTTCCTGGATCTCTACATCGTTTTCGTCAAACCAGTCTTTGTTCTTCTTTCTGGCGAAACCCAAGACTTCTGCAGAGGATTTTGCAATAGCAGTTTTCAGTTGTTCCCAAAGTGTTTCAGGGGAGGAGTCTACTGGGTCCGCTGTGTCTTTGAGCCTGCGCTGTAAATCTGTCTGAAAGGCAGCTTTCACATCGTCACGCTGAAGGCTGGCAACATCAAGCTTTTTCTTGGGGGGCCCCCATTTCTTGGGTTTTGGCTTGAAGTGGAGCCTGAGTTTGCAGCGGACAAGGCGGTGGTCAGTGTGGCACTCTGCGCTGGGCATCACTCTGGTGAGGAGGACGTCACTGCGGTCCCTCTGACGCACTAGGACATAGTCGATAAGGTGCCAGTGTTTGGAGCGAGGATGCATCCAGGTGGTCTTTCGACTGTCCTTTTGCTGAAAAGTAGTGTTGGTGATGACCAGTTGCTGCTCCGCACAGAACTCCAACAGTAGGCGGCCATTGTCATTGCAGTTCCCCACGCCATGCTTGCCGAGGACTCCTTTCCAGGCTTCAGAGTCCTGGCCCACTCTGGCGTTGAAGTCGCCAAGGATGATGACTTTGTCGTCTGCAGGGGTACTCTGTAGGAGGCTGCGCAGGTCAGTGTAAAACTTGTCCTTTTCAGCAGGCTCTGCCAGGAGGGTTGGGGAGTACACACTGAGAAGGGTGACGTGCTGCTGGTGTCTCAGTGGGAGGCGCATGGACATGATGCGGTCTGAGTGGCCCATTGGTAGGTTTTCCAGCTTAGTCGCAATGGATGTCTTGACCATGAAACCCACGCCTGAAAGCCGTCTTTCTGATGCAGGCCTGCCTGACCAGTAGAGGGTGTACCCAGCACCAAGTTCTTGGAGGCTGCCTTCGTCCGGAAGGCGTACTTCGCCGAGCGCGGCGATGTCGATGTTTAACCTCCGCAATTCATGGGCAATGAGGGCGGAGCGACGTTCAGGGCGTCCGCTGTCTGCTTTGTCGAGCATGGTTCGGACGTTCCAGCATGCTACGTTGAGTCCGGTCGTGGTCGTCATGAGAGTGGATCCGTTATTCTTTCTTGTTTTTTGACCGCAGGAGAAGATGCCCGTTGACCGCGGCTAGCCAACTGAGGTTGCGAGGGGACGAGCTTTGGATAGGCCACCTTTTCTAGGCCCCTCTCCGTGTGGAGCAAGCAGTGCTGTCCCTAGAGAAGGCTGCTTGGTCGTTCAGGGTGTGCCGAGTGATGTTGTCATCCCCAGGTCAACATCAGGCGACCAATATCCTGAACCGCCTGCATGCAGGTTTGAGACTGCGGCTTCCAGTGACATCTTTCACCTGCCGTTTCGCCCCTCGCCCGTCGCTACAGGACTTGGAATGGTCAGTGTCATGGTCCGTGGACGTTTCCTAAAGCCTGCGCGGTGGAGCTTTTTGGTGGAGTGCAGTGTGCGCAGTACTGGCCCCACCCTTTAAACCCTTGGTTCATCTGCCATGGCCTAGCAAGCTGGGACGATGGCATCGAGGTCCTCGGGTCGTAGGTTTTATATCAGACTGTCCTTGTCCTAGTCTCTGGCTCAAAAGCCTTCCCCGGAGACACGGGGGGCTTTGATGTCAGGGGTTTCCTCCCTTAGCCTTTCCGCAACCAAGCGGCCAGGCCTGCAAGGCAGCAGGCGACTCGTGGAGGGCGGGGTCGTCTATGTCCCGTGCAGATGTTCAGAGTTACTTGTAGCGAAGTCTTTACAGCATAAATCCTACATTGTCTACTTAGGCTGACTGAGTTACTTGTAGCGAAGTCTTTACAGCATAAATCCTACATTGTCTACTTAGGCTGACTGAGTTACTTGTAGCGAAGTCTTTACAGCATAAATCCTACATTGTCTACTTAGGCTGACTGAGTTACTTGTAGCGAAGTCTTTACAGCATAAATCCTACATTGTCTACTTAGGCTGACTGAGTTACTTGTAGCGAAGTCTTTACAGCATAAATCCTACATTGTCTACTTAGGCTGACTGAGTTACTTGTAGCGAAGTCCTTACAGCATAAATCCTACATTGTCTACTTAGGCTGACTGAGTTACTTGTAGCGAAGTCCTTACAGCATAAATCCTACATTGTCTACTTAGGCTGACTGAGTTACTTGTAGCGAAGTCTTTACAGCATAAATCCTACATTGTCTACTTAGGCCGACTGAGTTACTTGTAGCGAAGTCTTTACAGCATAAATCCTACATTGTCTACTTAGGCTGACTGAGTTACTTGTAGCGAAGTCCTTACAGCATAAATCCTACATTGTCTACTTAGGCTGACTGAGTTACTTGTAGCGAAGTCTTTACAGCATAAATCCTACATTGTCTACTTAGGCTGACTGAGTTACTTGTAGCGAAGTCTTTACAGCATAAATCCTACATTGTCTACTTAGGCCGACTGAGTTACTTGTAGCGAAGTCTTTACAGCATAAATCCTACATTGTCTACTTAGGCCGACTGAGTTACTTGTAGCGAAGTCTTTACAGCATAAATCCTACATTGTCTACTTAGGCTGACTGAGTTACTTGTAGCGAAGTCTTTACAGCATAAATCCTACATCGTCTACTTAGGCTGACTGAGTTACTTGTAGCGAAGTCCTTACAGCATAAATCCTACATTGTCTACTTAGGCTGAGTTACTTGTAGCGAAGTCCTTACAGCATAAATCCTACATTGTCTACTTAGGCTGACTGAGTTACTTGTAGCGAAGTCTTTACAGCATAAATCCTACATTGTCTACTTAGGCCGACTGAGTTACTTGTAGCGAAGTCTTTACAGCATAAATCCTACATTGTCTACTTAGGCCGACTGAGTACTTGTAGCGAAGTCTTTACAGCATAAATCCTACATTGTCTACTTAGGCTGACTGTGTTAACTGTAGTGAATTCTTTACAGCATAAATCCTACATTGTCTACTTAGGCCGACTGTGTCAACTGTAGTGAAGTGTTTACAGCATAAATCCTACATTGTTTACTGTAGGCTGACTGTGCTAACTGTAGTGAAGTCTTTACAGCATAAATCCTACATTGTATACCGTATGGCTGACTGTGTTACACATGATTATTTTCTGGAGCACCACACTGGCTATAAATCAACTTAACTGCACACACATGCACACCCAAAACACGGCTTTCATGACAAATGTTCAACAAAACACACTGAATGTTAAACATACAGAGAGATTAAAAACATAAAGGGTGCCAACTGTTCAAAAGAAAGCTGTCAGTGCTAAAACAAACGTTCACTTGTGAAATAATTCTATGATTCCTTTTACACATGCAATGCAGTACATGATAACACGATAATCACTGGGTCCCCTTGTGTATGCAGCCGCTGATGCTGCCGACAGTGCAATCACACACTGCTGCCGACCTCACACACTGCTGTCGACAGTGCAATCACACACTGCTGCCGACAGTGCAGTCACACACTGCTGTCGACAGTGCAGTCACACACTGCTGTCAACAGTGCAGTCACACACTGCTGTCAACAGTGCAGTCACACACTGCTGTCAACAGTGCAGTCACACACTGCTGTCGACAGTGCAGTCACACACTGCTGACGACAGTGCAGTCACACACTGCTGACGACAGTGCAGTCACACACTGCTGTCGACAGTGCAGTCACACACTGCTGTCGACAGTGCAGTCACACACTGCTGTCAACAGTACCCGTGGCTGCGTACACAATGGGGTTAACCCCTTGACTGCCAGTGTGTGCAGATTGTGTTTGTGAAATCTTTGTTAACGCCAAAGATCCTTGGCCAGCCCAGCAACACGGACCCAAAGTGGAGTCAGCAAAAGGCATGGATCCTCATGAGCCCCCCGTGAATGCGGGGGCTCATGAGGATCTATGCCTCTTGCAGATGGATCTTGTTGACTTTTTGTCGGCAGTGAAGGGGTTACACACGACGTCTGGAAAACACACACAGGGCGTCTGGATGTCTCTGGGTTTACCAACACAAAACACACACAGGGCGGGACGTTCAGCCTTACCAAATATAGAGCCTGCAAGAAAGCACACAGGAACTGAGAGTTGTGAACGTGGACACGTATGCACAAAATCCTCATTAATCAAGTGCTTGTATGACATTAATCAAGTGCTTGTATGATATTAATCAAGTGCTTGTATGATATCAATCAAGTGCTTGTATGATAATTAATCAAGTGCCGTATGACATCAATCAAGTGCTTGTATGACATTAATCAAGTGCTTGTATGATATTAATCAAATGCTTGTATGATATTATATTAATCAAAGAGTTATGCTGTGTTGTTACAAATATTTGCTGAAGACAAACGTTATATTGTGAACATTCACTCAAACAACTCTCCGACAGACGTGCTGTGACTTTTTACCGCAGCGAGTCGCACGATAACAGAACAGCATATAATTATGTATATATGTACACATACACCATTACATGCCATTCCCATACATACTTTGTACAATATGCTTCATATTGTTACACAGTTTCTCATACAGAACATTCCAATGATCTGGTCTGTCAGCGATGTGCCCGAACATAAATGATATTTTGCGTGCGCCTGTACGCTTCAAACTAACGCGTCTGTTGTGTACGCTTCAAACTAACGCGTCTGTTGTGTACGCTTCAAACTAACGCGTCTGTTGTGTACGCTTCAAACTAACGCGTCTGTTGTGTACGCTTCAAACTAACGCGTCTGTTGTCAGTCATACAACGTGTGTGTTGGTGATGTGCAGTACTTTTCAAACCAAAGTGTCTGGTATCGGTCATAAAAAGTGTGCTGTCTGTGATTTTGGACCTTAAGGTTCAAAATCACAGACCAGCACTCAAATGTACCGTTGTGCCGTGATACACTCTACAGCTGTGATGTGAGATAATCAGAAATACAAAGGAACGACTAAGTTCTATGTGATGACAAGAAATTCATCATCCTACAGTGGTGCGAGAAAGATGTAAACTGCGTCTTAACAGGTCAACCAGACACCTACCTTCTTCGTCGCTGGGGATGGAACTGGTTTCATCTTCATCATCTTCGTCCACAGCGTCTATACTGTTCCTGAAATCACACCATGTACACTTTTACTACCACAACTGGAAATCTGCACAGATTGCAAACCTCACGATAAACTGTCAGCCAGTTGACCCATGAACTGTCGATGCCAGGCGAACGCTGCCCATCTCATAGCTGCCAACTCTGAGGCAACCAAATTCCGGAGTTGCCGAGACACTTCATACATGATACATTCAGACGCTAGACCTTGGCTGAAAAATCAAATGATGGAGGGGGGGGGGGGGGGTACTCACGCGACACCTTGCTCCGGCCGAATAAACACAGTGCCAGTGCGCAGCGATGTTTATGTCTGCCCGGCACATTTTACGAAAGGCAAAGTGTTCGCCCTTTCTCCATTCGTCAAAGCGTGTAGTCTGGATGGAACATCACTTCTGCTTCTTTGGAGGCATGATTTGTGAAAATCGCTAAGCATGCGCTCCAGACCAGGGAAAATTCGAAGGAACCGGAACACAGACAGAATGCACAGAAATTTGCTGCGCATGCGTAATCAAGACTGGCTGTGAAAGCTTAGCGGTACAGTATAGCGGCAGGCTCTCAACTACAGGCGCTTGACCCCGAGCGTTACGCCAAAATGCCTGGAATTTTAAAACAAAGTTTGAAAATCGGAAAATCGGGAAAAATGTACCAAAAAAATGGAAAATCAGGACTTGAAAAAAAGTCGGGAAATTCCCGAAAAAATGCTGCGGGGGCTCATCAGGAGTTATGTCTCTTGTTAGTCCCAAGTTGTTTGGTCCCATTTTCACCTGTAATTCTTCATGTGAATGTCAGTCAGCGTGCAGTGGTTTCAGATGCAAAATTCACTTTCACTGGCTGCGACAAGGTGAACTGACCAGTTGTGACTGAAGGTAAACTGAAAGACTACCACTGTATCAGAAGCTGTCAACAGGACGTCTGTTACTAGCACATAGCGATCATGTCAATTCATATACAGTATTCACTAAATCCTGCCACAATCACTACCAGTAACATTTCAGTCCAAGCCAAAAATGTTGACACAACTCGTCGTATCGTATTAGTCAGTACCTGCTGTTCTCCAGGATGCACTTCTCGTAGACCACGCCACCGTCGTTGGGGAAGATCTCCTCCTGGTGCACGATGATTGTTTTGATGATCTCATTGACGGAGGCCTGGTAGCTGACCTGGTCACGGTCGGGGGGGATGGGCAGCAGGGTGGGGCCAAAACAGATGGCCAGGTTGTAGGGGTCCATCATGTTCTCATCACTGTATTCTGACAAGCTGAGGAAGAAACACATACATCAGCACTGCACTGCGCTCTCAAATCTTTCTGTAAGAGGCCTTGATTCTCATGCGCCCCTGCAGTTGCATGGGCTCATGAGAATCTATGCCTCTTGCTGGGAGAGATGGAGTCAGCACATAAATGAAAGCCACACTAAAAACCAGCGCCATCCGATGGCCAAGATACGACCTCAGGACCGACAAAGGTGGATACAGTTTGCAAGATATCCTCAAGAACCTCACGAGCTCTGTGTGTGTGTGTGTGTGTGTGTGTGTGTGTGTGTGTGTGTGTGTGTGTGTGTGTGTGTGTGTGTGATGAGCATAATGTCTCCTGTACTTGGATATTGCAGCACGAAAGACACCAAACTGACTTACTGGTTGAGGAAGGCAAAGAGATATCGCATGATGATAAATATGGGGCGAGGTAGGGTGGCCAGCAGATCTTTGATTCTTTCCAGTCGTCTGTGAACATCATTCTCACCTGAAAAACACAGTTATAATCAGCAATGCATGAGACAAAAGACCTAAACATGTGTTGCGGTGTTATTGTTTTGTTTTTTTTAAATGTCTTTATGTTCAGCATTTTATCTTGCCAATTTGTTTCCTGCAACAACCATTAGTCTTCAAAGTGCCTGCAAAGATCTAGTCCTTTAATGTCTGTCGTTCTATAACTGTATCAAACTGCAAGTTTAGACAAACAGTTCGGTACAACTGTATCAAACTGCAAGTTTAGACAAACAGTTCGGTACAACGTTCTAATTTTTAGGGGGTATATAATATCACCAGAAGATTTAGCATGCATAGTAGAACGTGATTATAATATCACCAGAAGATTTAGCATGCATAGTAGAACGTGATTATAATATCACCAGAAGATTTAGCATGCATAGTAGAACGTGATTATAATATCACCAGAAGATTCAGCATGCATAGTAGAACGTGATTGTAATATCACCAGAAGATTCAGCATGCATAGTAGAACGTGATTATAATATCACCAGAAGATTCAGCATGCATAGTAGAACGTGATTATAATATCACCAGAAGATTCAGCATGCATAGTAGAACGTGATTATAATATCACCAGAAGATTTAGCATGCATAGTAGAACGTGATTATATCACCAGAAGATTTAGCATGCATAGTAGAACGTGATTATAATATCACCAGAAGATTTAGCATGCATAGTAGAACGTGATTATAATATCACCAGAAGATTTAGCATGCATAGTAGAACGTGATTATAATATCACCAGAAGATTTAGCATGCATAGTAGAACGTGATTATAATATCACCAGAAGATTTAGCATGCATAGTAGAACGTGATTTGAGCAACCACTTACTGCAACAACAAAAAAGTGGTCTAAACTCGTTCGGTCCCGACGCACTACAGCAGAAGATAGATCGACCATGATAATAAGGGTAGTGTCAGATTAGCTTGGCGCCTGTCGGCGCCAAGCTAATCTGGCACTACCCTTGAATTATCATGGTTGATCCATCTCCTGAAACTGGTACTTACTTACTTACTTACGCCTGTCACCCCTACCCGGGTATAGGCCGTCGACGAGAGACCTCCAGCAACTCCTGTCCTGTGCTTCTCCTTCGATTCTACTCCAGGTGGTTCCCAGTCTCTTGATGTCTGCTTGGAGGTCTCGACGCCAGGAGTTTCTCGGCCTACCTCTTTTCCTCTTTCCCTGGGGGTTCCATGACAATGCCTGCCTAGTGATACTGGAAGCTGGCTTTCTCAGACTGTGACCGATCCATCCCCATCTTCTTCGCCCAATTTCATTCTCTGCTGTTATCTGCTCTGTTCTCTCCCAGAGTCTGACGTTGCTGATCTTCTCTGGCCAGTGGATTTTCAAAATTCTTCTAAGGCAACTGTTCATGAAGGTCTGTACTCTGTTGACTGTGGTTTTTGTCAATCTCCATGTCTCTGCTCCATATAGGAGAACTGCTTTTACATTGGAGTTGAAAATCCGGACTTTGGTGTGTTGTGACAGCTCTCTGGAACTCCACACTTTTTTCAACTGGAGAAAGGCTGCTCTGGCTTTACCGATTCGTGCTCTGACATCTGCATCAGTGCCGCCTTTTTTGTCTATGATGCTCCCGAGATAGGTGAAGGACTCCACCTCCTCCAACGGGGTGCCAGCAAGCAAGACTGGTTCTTCCCTGGTTGCGTTCAGCCTCATTGTCTTTGTTTTCTGTTTGTGAATGGTGAGGCCCACTTGGGATGAGATGTCAGCAAGCCTCGTGGTCTTGTCCTGCATTTGTTGATGAGTGTGGGACAGTAAAGCCAAGTCGTCTGCAAAATCGAGGTCGTCAAGCTGTGTCCACAGTGTCCACTGGTATTCCACTTCGTCTGTGCTCTGTGGTCATCTTCATGACCCAGTCTATGGCCAGTAGGAAGAGGAACGGAGACAGCAGACAACCCTGCCTGACACCAGTTCTGACCTGGAGCTCTCTGGTGAACTGCCCTTCGTGGATCACGCGACATGTCATGCCATCATAGCTGCTCTTGATCAGGCGGACGAGCTTTGTGGGTACACCGTAGTGTCGTAGGAGTTTCCACAGAGTCTCTCGGTCCACGCTGTCAAATGCTTTCTCATAATCCACAAAGTTGACGTACAGCAGGGAGCTCCACTCCAGAGACTGTTCCACGATGATGCGGAGAGTGGCGATCTGGTCTGTACATGATCGGTTCTTCCTGAATCCTGCTTGCTGGTCTCTCAGTTGGGGGTCAACGGAGCTCTTCATTCTCTCTAGGATGATCCTGTTGAAGACCTTTCCTGGTACTGACAGCAAGGTGATTCCTCTGTAGTTGGAACACTTGCTGAGGTCGCCTTTCTTGGGAAGCTTGATTAGGTACCCCTCCTTCCAGTCAGCTGGCATTCACCTCCTCTTCCCAGATCTTTCCTAACAGTGGGTACAGCATCTCAACTGTTGTCTCTAGGTCTGCTTTCAGAGACTCCGCTGGGATGCCATCTGGCCCTGCTGCTTTGCCATTCTTCAAAAATGCCACTGCTTTTCTGATCTCTTCCCGGCTGGGTCTGTCACAGCTGATGGGTAGGTCGGTCTCTGCCGGCTGGATGTCTGGGGGGTCGGGTGGGCTAGGTCTGTTCAGTAACTCTTCAAAATACTCGGCCCATCTGTCGAGTTGGGCTGCTCTGTCTGCAATAGGCTTGCCTTCTTTGTCTTTTACTGGTCTTTCTGTATGGCCATACTTACCCGACAATCTTCTGGTAATGTCGTAGAGCTGTTTCATGTTGCCGCTGCCTGCTGCCTTTTCTGCCTCTGCTGCCAGGCTGTCTGTGTAGGCCCTCTTGTCTGCCCTGATACTCCTCTTCACCTCGCGGTTGGCTTCCGAGTATTCCCCCTGTGCCCTTACTTTGGCTGCTCTCGTGCGACTGTTGTTGACCGCTGCTTTCTTCTGCTTCCTCGCTTCTATCTTCTTCAAGGTCTGTGCCGACAGCCAGTCCTTGTGGTGGTGTTTCCTGAACCCTACAGTGTCTTTGCAGGTTGAGTTCAGCGCCTCTCTAACTGCCTTCCACTGCTGCTCTGTGGTGACCGCCTCCTCTTCATTTACTAGCTCCTGTAGCGCTTGAAACCGGTTGGACAGCACCAGTTTGAACTCTTCTCTAACTCCAGTTTCTCTCAGGAGGCCTACATTATAGCGCTGTCTTCTTGTTGTCTCTGTGCGGCTTTTCTTTAGCTTGAGCTTCATTCTTAAGGTAAGCAGATGGTGGTCTGAGGCGACATCTGCTCCCCTCCTCACTCGAACATCTTGAAGGGATCTTCTAAATTTCTTGCTAATGCAGATATGGTCTATTTGGTTCTCTGTTGTATGGTCAGGTGAGACCCAAGTTGCTTTGTGTATTCTTCTGTGTGGGAAGATGCTGCCTCCAATGACAAGTCGGTTTAGAGCACAAAAGTCTACAAACCTCTCCCCGTTCTCACTCATCTCCGAGCCTAGTCCCTGTCTCCCCATCACCTCTTCGTATCCGGTGTTGTCCTCCCCTATTTTGGCATTAAAATCGCCCATGACGATGGTGATGTCTCGCTCCGCACATTTGTCCACGGCACTCTGGAGTCGGTCGTAGAACTCTTGTTTCTCTTCCTCGTCACTGTCATTGGTGGGCGCATAACACTGGATGACGTTCAACTTGAGCTTTTTCTTAGTTCTAAAGGCTGCTGTTATAATTCTTGGCCCAAGAGGTTCCCAGCCCATCAGCGCTCTCTGTGCCACTGGTGACA
This sequence comes from Semisulcospira habei, assembly GCA_036245525.1. Lineage (NCBI taxonomy): Eukaryota > Metazoa > Mollusca > Gastropoda > Semisulcospiridae > Semisulcospira > Semisulcospira habei. The sequence continues at coordinate 218,976,889 of BTPG01000003.1, forward strand.
GCATGAGTGCTACTCCTTCTGTATGGGGGGCATTCTCCTCTTCATGACCTGAATACAGAATCATCTCCCCACTTAACAGCCTTTTCTGGCCAGACTGCGTCCATCTGGCTTCACTGATGCCTAGCAGGGAAAGGTTGTACTTTTGCATTTCCGCTGCTATCTGGGCGGCTTTGCCGCTCTGGTACATGGTCTTGACGTTCCATGTGCCCATGGTTGTATCCCTGGATAGAGAGAGGCGGCTCGGTCCTGTGGCTTCCGAAGACTTCCGGCTTTCACCACAGGACGTCATAAGTCTTCTAGTAGAAGAACCTTCCTCCTCCAGGAAAGGAATTACTGTTAATCTTTTCGTCGGCGTTTTTGTAGCTATTTCCTTTTTTGCAGGGTGGGGAAGCTACCCCCACGCCCAACCCCCTTACTAGGAGGACCAGGGGTTTTCTGTCGGGGTCACCTTCCCTTAGACCATGTTGGTTCACGGCACCTTATTTCATTCGGTGCACCCCTCTCACGAGGGACCCCCTATCCACCACCCAGGGGACGCGCCTCAACGCCGTATGGTCCCAGCGCGAGGCCTGAAACTGGTGCATAGCCGCTAAATGACGCCTCCCAAATTTGGGGACTTATCAGACAGACGTCACAAGAGAAGGTTTGAAAGGCAAAAAGGGTCACCTGACACGAAAGACCATCATTTATGTGCTTGTGCAGCCACCTGTCTGATGGACTTTAGTCAGGCGATTTCTCATACAGGTGGTTGCTCACAACAGGTTGTGGTGTGATCGTAACAAAAGCCAAAGGCGTGACTCACGTGTACACTCCACCAGCGCGTCAAAGAGATGCAGAGGAAAGAGTGGTTCACGCAGTTCACGGAAATACAGCTTCAGCACGCCGGCGATGGAGTTCATGTCACTGGAATCCACCACGTCCGCTAGTGCGTCCTCACCTACAACATACAATCTACCTACACACACCTGTGACAACAAGTGACACAAAGCTGGGATACAGCTGGCCAGGGATACATTGCACGTAACTTTGACCAGCCATGCACAGAATCATTCAACGGTTCGAAAATAGTCAATTTGAATTTATTGTGGAACTGTGAAATCCATAATCCTCCTGTGCCTCCACCATTTTAGGCCGCTATCTAAACAAATAACCCATCCATATAGTGTGTAAAATTGTTGATAGCACGTCTTGATGCACCAGTATTTCACTCTGAAATCATGATATCGTTCTTTATTGCCATTTGTGGGACATAGCAATGTGGTTCACAAATGACATTTTCAACTACAGTAACATCCCCCCCCCCCCCCCCCAATCTACAACCTCTCTTCATGCAGCCACCGACACAGTGAACAGGACAGGTATCGATGGCTGCATGCACAGCGGAGGGGGGGGGGGGGGGGGGGGCGTGGGGGTGGGGAGGAGGAGGTGTGCCTACATCCCAGAACACAGACAACACAAGTACCAGAAGGAGACATGTTGTGCAACTGGCCACTGCAAGGCGATGTATCGGACTAGTCGCGTGTTGTGCAACTGGCCACTGCAAGGCAATGTATCGGACTGGTCGCGTGTTGTGCAACTGGCCACAGCAAGGCGATGTATCGGACTGGTCGCGTGTTGTGCAACTGGCCACTGCAAGGCGATGTATGGGACTGGTCACGTGTTGTGCAACTGGCCACTGCAAGGCGATGTATCGGACTGGTCGCGTGTTGTGCAGCTGGCCACTGCAAGGCGATGTATCGGACTGGTCGCGTGTTGTGCAATTGGCCACTGCAAGGCGATGTATCGGACTGGACGCGTGCTGTGCAACTGGCTCACTGCAAGGCGATGCATCGGACTGGACGCGTGTTGTGCAACTGGCCACTGCAAGGCGATGTATCGGACTGGTCGCGTGTTGTGCAACTGGCCACTGCAAGGCGATGTATCGGACTGGTCGCATGTTGTGCAACTGGCCACTGCAAGGCGATGTATCACAATGTATCGGACTAGTTGTTATTTAACCCATTTAGCCCCAATGCACTGCAGCAGGAGATGGATCGACCATGATAATTCAAGGGTAGTGTGGCGCCAAGCTAATCTGGCACTACCCTTGAATTATCATGTTTGATTTATCTCCTGCATGTGGTAAATGTGGCCATGGTGTGTAATGGGTTAAGATGTGCTGCATCCAGATAGTGGCATCAGGTCGCAGCCTGTCTAGATAGTGGCATCAGGTCGCAGCCTGTCTAGATAGTGGCATCAGGTCGCAGCCTGTCCAGATAGTGTCATCAGGTCGCAGCCTGTCCAGATAGTGGCATCAGATTGCAGCCTGTCCAGATAGTGACATCAGTTCGCAGCCTGTCCAGATAGTGACATCAGGTCGCAGCCTGTCCAGATAGTGACATCAGGTCGCAGCCTGTCCAGATAGTGGCATCAGGTCGCAGCCTGTCCAGATAGTGGCATCAGGTCGCAGCCTGTCCAGATAGTGGCATCAGGTCGCAGCCTGTCCAGATAGTGGCATCAGGTCGCAGCCTGTCCAGATAGTGGCATCAGGTCGCAGCCTGTCCAGATAGTGGCATCAGGTCGCAGCCTGTCCAGATAGTGGCATCAGGTCGCAGCCTGTCCAGATAGTGACATCAGGTCGCAGCCTGTCCAGATAGTGACATCAGGTCGCAGCCTGTCTAGATAGTGGCAGCCTGTCTGGATGCAGCACACAGGAACCATGTTGGGGGGGGGGGTGGGGAAGAGAAATACAGCGTTGACTCACCAGACTCAAATGTATTTTTGAAATGGTTGATCTCCACTTGGGCGCCCGACACTCTGAACACGCCCTGGTGGTGCAGACCTGCACACACACACACACATCACCAATAGAACATTGCACAAAGTGGGGCAACCAGCCCTCTAAACACATCCTGGTTGTGTAGACCTAGGGTCAGTTGCATGAGGAGTGAGCTTAGTCCTGCACCAGCCACTGTTGCGGGGTGAGTGTTGTGGCGCAGGACTACAATCACACAATGTACAATGCAAATCAAAATGACAAACTAAACACAAAACAATAGACAGTGGCAAAACAAAATACAAATATGACAATACAAATTCAAAAATTAACAGCACATAAACACACCCAAAGCACAAACAATATTATGAATGTCCATCACAATGTTTCAAAGTCGCCAAGGATGATGACCTCGCGCTGGGACCATATGGCGTTGAGGCGCGTCCCCTGGGTGGTGGATAGGGGGTCCCTCGTGAGAGGGGTGCACCGAATGAAATAAGGTGCCGTGAACCAACATGGTCTAAGGGAAGGTGACCCCTGGTCCTCCTAGTAAGGGGGTTGGGCGTGGGGGTAGCTTCCCCACCCTGCAAAAAAAGAAATAGCTACAAAAACGCCGACGAAAAGACCAACAGTAATTCCTTTCCTGGAGGAGGAAGGTTCTTCTACCAGAAGACTTAACCACCTGGAGTAGAATCGAAGGAGAAGCACAAGACAGGAGTTGCTGGAGGTCTCTCGTCGACGGCCTATACCCGGGTAGGGGTGACAGGCGTAAATAAGTAAGGATGATGACTTTGTCGTCTGCAGGGGTGCTCTGCAGGGGGCTGCGCAGGTCAGAGTAGAACTTGTCTTTTTCTGCAGGCTCTGCCAGGAGGGTTGGGGAGTACACACTGAGAAGGGTGACGTATTGCTGGTGTCTCAGTGGGAGGCGCATGGACATGATGCGGTCGGAGTGACCCGTTGGTAGGTTTTCCAACTTAGTCGCAATGGGGGTCTTCACCATGAAGCCACGCCTGAGAGCCGTCTTTCTGATGCAGGCCTGCCTGACCAGTAGAGGGTGTAGCCAGCGCCAAGTTCTTGGAGGCTGCCTTCCTCCGGGAGGCGTACTTTGCTGAGCGCGGCGATGTTGATGTTTAACCTCCGCAATTCATGGGCAATGAGGGCGGAGCGACGCTCAGGGCGTCCGCTGTCTGCTGTGTTGAGCATGGTTCGGATATTCCAGCATGCTACGTTGAGTCCAGTCGTGGTCGTCATGAGAGTGGATCCATTGTTTTTTCTTGTTTTCTGACCGCATGAGAAGATGCCCGTTGACCGCGGCTAGCTAAATGGGGTTACGAGGGGATGAGCTTTGGTTAGGCCACCTTTTCTAGGCCCCTCTCCTTGTGGAGCAAGCAGTGCTGTCCCTAGAGAAGGCTGCTTGGTCGTTCAGGGTGTGCCGAGTGACGTTGTCATCCCCAGGTCAACATCAGGCGACCAATATCCTGAACCGCCTGCATGCAGGTTTGAGACTGCGGATTCCAGTGACATCTTTCACCTGCCGTTTTGCCCCTTGCCCATCGCTACAGGACTTGGAAAGTTCAGTGTCAGTCCGTGGGCGTTTCCTAAAGCCTGCGCGGTGGAGCTTTTTGTTGGAGTGCAGTGTGCGCAGTAATGGCCCCACCCTTTAAACCCTTGGTTCGTTTGCCATGGCCTAGCAAGCTGGGACGGTGGCATCGAGGTCCTCAGGTCGTAGGTTTTATATCAGACTGTCCTTGTCTCAGTCTCTGGCTCAAAAGCCTTCCCCGGAGACACGGGGGCTTTGATGTCAGGGGTTTCCTCCCTTAGCCTTTCCGCAGCCAAGCGGCCAGGCCTGTAAGGCAGCAGGGGACTCGTGGGGGCCGGGGTCATCTATGTCCCTTGCAGATGTGAACATCTGCCCACTGCCCAGACGGTGACACTTACCAGACGAGAAAAATCCAACGCCGGAACCCGGTATCGAACCTCGCACCTTTGGCATTGGAGGCAGACGCCTTAACCACTGCGCCACTTCCCCGCCCTTGAAACATTCAAGGGCGGGGAAGTGGCGCAGTGGTTAAGGCGTTGACTTGAACGCCAGAGTGGGCCAAGACTCTGAAGCCTGGAAAGGAGTCCTCGGCAAGCATGGCGTTGGGAACTGCAATGACAATGGTCGCCTACTGTTGGAGCTCTGTGCAGAGCAGCAACTTGTCATCACCAACACTACTTTCCAGCAAAAGGACAGTCGAAAGACCACCTGGATGCATCCTCACTCCAAGCACTGGCACCTTATCGACTATGTCCTAGTGCGTCAGAGGGACCGCAGTGACGTCCTCCTCACCAGAGTGATGCCCAGCGCAGAGTGCCACACTGACCACCGCCTTGTTCGCTGCAAACTCAGGCTCCGCCTCAAGTTGAAACCCAAGAAAGGGGGCCCCCCCAAGAAAAAGCTTGATGTTGCCAGCCTTCAGCGTGACAAGAAAGCTGTCCTTCAGGCCGATTTACAGCGCATGCTCAAAGACACAGTTGATCCAGCAGACTCCTCCCCTGAAACACTCTGGGAACAACTGAAAACTGCTATTGTAAAATCTTCTGTGGAAGTCTTGGGCTTTGCTAGAAAGAGGAACAAAGACTGGTTTGACGAAAACGACGTAGAGATCCAGGAACTTCTAGCAAAAAAAAGAGCTGCCCACCAGGCCCACCTAGCCCAGCCTTCCTGCCCTGTGAAGAAGTCTGCCTTCCGCCTCATCTGCAGCAGTCTCCAGCTCAAGCTTAGAGAACTCCAGAACGAGTGGTGGTCCAGACTCGCACAGAGGACCCAGCTCTGCGCTGACAACGGTGACTACAGGGGCTTCTACGAAGCACTGAAAGCAGTGTATGGCCCTAGGCACCTGGTACAAAGTCCCCTGCGAAGCGCTGATGGACAGGCACTCCTCACAGATAATACCTCCCTCTTGAACCGCTGGTCGGAATACTTTCAGGACCTCTTCGGCACTGAGCGCACTGTTCAAGAAACAGTCATCCTCCAAATCCCACACCTTCCACTAAAGGTTGAAATGGACGAACCGCCCACCGCCGAAGAGACCCTCACAGCCATCCACCAGCTCAAGAGTGGCAAAGCAGCAGGCATTGATGGAATCCTGCCACAGATATGGAAACATGGAGGCCCAGCACTGCACAACAAGCTCCACGACCTCTTTCTCTGCTGCTGGGAAAAAGGAACACTACCAAAGGATCTCGCGCTGGGACCATATGGCGTTGAGGCGCGTCCCCTGGGTGGTGGATAGGGGGTCCCTCGTGAGAGGGGTGCACTGAATGAAATAAGGTGCCGTGAACCAACATGGTCTAAGGGAAGGTGACCCCGACAGAAAACCCCTGGTCCTCCTAGTAAGGGGGTTAGGCGTGGGGGTAGCTTCCCCACCCTGCAAAAAAGGAAATAGCTACAAAAACGCCGACGAAAAGACTAACAGTAATTCCTTTCCTGGAGGAGGAAGGTTCTTCTACCAGAAGATTTATGACGTCCTGTGGTGAAAGCTGGAAGTCTTCGGAAGCCACGGGACCGAGCCGCCTCTCTCTATCCAGGGATACAACCATGGGCACATGGAACGTCAAGACCATGTACCAGAGCGGCAAGGCCACCCAGATAGCAGCGGAAATGCAAAAGTACAACCTTTCCCTGCTAGGTATCAGTGAAGCCAGATGGACGCAGTCTGGCCAGAAAAGGCTGTTAAGTGGGGAGATGATTCTGTATTCAGGTCATGAAGAGGCGAATGCCCCCCATACAGAAGGTGTAGCATTCATGCTGTCACCAGTGGCACAGAGCGCTGATGGGCTGGGAACCTCTTGGGCCAAGAATTATCACAGCAGCCTTCAGAACCAAGAAAAAGCTCAAGCTGAACGTCATCCAGTGTTATGCGCCCACTAATGACCGTGATGAGGAAGAGAAATAAGAGTTCTACGACCGACTCCAGAGTGCCTTGGACAAATGTGCGGAGCGAGACATCACCATCGTCATGGGCGATTTTAATGCCAAAATAGGGGAGGACAACACCGGATACAAAGAGGTGATGGGGAGACAAGGACTAGGCTTGGAGATGAGTGAGAACGGGGAGAGGTTTGTAGACTTTTGTCCTCTAAACCGACTTGTCATTGGAGGCAGCATCTTCCCACACAGAAGAATACACAAAGCAACTTGGGTCTCACCTGACCATACAACAGAGAACCAAATAGACCATATCTGCATTAGCAAGAAATTTAGAAGATCCCTTCAAGATGTTCGAGTGAGGAGGGGAGCAGATGTCGCCTCAGACCACCATCTGCTTACCTTAAGAATGAAGCTCAAGCTAAAGAAAAGCCGCACAGAGACAACAAGAAGACAGCGCTATAATGTAGGCCTCCTGAGAGAAACTGGAGTTAGAGAAGAGTTCAAACTGGTGCTGTGCAACCGGTTTCAAGCGCTACAGGAGCTAGTAAATGAAGAGGAGGCGGTCACCACAGAGCAGCAGTGGAAGGCAGTTAGAGAGGCGCTGAACTCAACCTGCAAAGACACTGTAGGGTTCAGGAAACGCCATCACAAGGACTGGCTGTCGGCACAGACCTTGAAGAAGATAGAAGTGAGGAAGCAGAAGAAAGCAGTTGTCAACAACAGTCGCACGAGAGCAGCCAAAGTAAGGGCACAGGGGGAATACTGGGAAGCCAACCGCAAGGTGAAGAGTATCAGGGCAGACAAGAGGGCCTACACAGACAGCCTGGCAGCAGAGGCAGAAAAGGCAGCAGGCAGCGGCAACATGAAACAGCTCTACGACATTACCAGAAGATTGTCAGGCAAGTATGGCCATACAGAAAGACCAGTAAAAGACAAAGAAGGCAAGCCTATCGCAGACAGAGCAGACCAACTCGACAGATGGGCCGAGTATTTTGAAGAGATACTGAACAGACCTAGCCCACCCGACCCCCCAGACATCCAGCCGGTAGAGACCGACCTACCCATCAGCTGTGACAGACCCAGCTGGGAAGAGATCAGAAGAGCAGTGGCATTTTTGAAGAACGGCAAAGCAGCAGGACCAGATGGCATCCCAGCGGAGTCTCTGAAAGCAGACCTAGAGACAACAGTGGAGATGCTGTACCCACTGTTTGGAAAGATCTGGGAAGAGGAGGTGATGCCGGCTGACTGGAAGGAGGGGTACCTAATCAAGCTTCCCAAGAAAGGCGACCTCAGCAAGTGTTCCAACTACAGAGGAATCACCTTGCTGTCAGTACCAGGAAAGGTCTTCAACAGGATCATCCTGGAGAGAATGAAGAGCTCCGTTGACACCCAGCTGAGAGACCAGCAAGCAGGATTCAGGAAGAACCGATCATGTACAGACCAGATCGCCACTCTCCGCATCATCGTGGAACAGTCTCTGGAGTGGAACTCCCCGATGTACGTCAACTTTGTGGATTATGAGAAAGCATTTGACAGTGTGGACCATGAGACTCTGTGGAAACTCCTACGACACTATGGTGTACCCACAAAGCTCGTCCACCTGATCAAGAGCAGCTATGATGGCATGACATGTCGCGTGATCCACGAAGGGCAGTTCACCAGGGAGCTCCTGGTCAGAACTGGTGTCAGGCAGGGGTGTCTGCTGTCTCCGTTCCTCTTCCTACTGGCCATAGACTGGGTCATGAAGATGACTACAGAGCACAGACGAAGTGGAATACAGTGGACACTGTGGACACAGCTTGACGACCTCGATTTTGCAGACGACTTGGCATTACTGTCCCACACTCATCAACAAATGCAGGACAAGACCACGAGGCTTGCTGACATCTCGTCCCAAGTGGGCCTCACCATCCACAAACAGAAAACAAAGACAATGAGGCTGAACGCAACCAGGGAAGAACCAGTCTTGCTTGCTGGCACCCCGTTGGGGAGGTGGAGTCCTTCACCTATCTCGGGAGCATCATAGACAAAAAAGGCGGCACTGATGCAGATGTTAGAGCACGAATCGGTAAAGCCAGGGCAGCCTTTCTCCAGTTGAAAAAAGTGTGGAGTTCCAGAGAGCTGTCACAACACACCAAAGTCCGGATTTTCAACTCCAATGTAAAAGCAGTTCTCCTATATGGAGCAGAGACTTGGAGATTGACAAAAACCACAGTCAACAGAATACAGACCTTCATGAACAGTTGCCTTAGAAGAATTTTGATAATCCACTGGCCAGAGAAGATCAGCAACGTCAGACTCTGGGACAGAACAGAGCAGATAACAGCAGAGAATGAAATTGGGCGAAGAAGATGGGGATGGATCGGTCAGTCTGAGAAAGCCAGCTTCCAGTATCACTAGGCAGGCATTGTCATGGAACCCCCAGGGAAAGAGGAACAGAGGTAGGCCGAGAAACTCCTGGCGTCGAGACCTCCAAGCAGACATCAAGAGACTGGGAACCACCTGGAGTAGAATCGAAGGAGAAGCACAGGACAGGAGTTGCTGGAGGTCTCTCGTCGACGGCCTATACCCGGGTAGGGGTGACAGGCGTAAGTAAGTACCAAAGGATCTCCGTGATGCAGTCATCATCACCCTGTACAAGAACAAAGGAGAAAAGTCTGCCTGCTCTAATTATCGTGGAATTACCCTGCTGTCCATTGCCGGGAAAATTCTCGCAAGGTTGCTCCTGAATCGGCTGGTACTTGCCATCGCTGAAGACCACCTCCCAGAGGGCCAGTGTGGCTTCAGAGCCAACAGGAGTACCACCGACATGGTCTTTGTGCTGAGACAGCTTCAGGAGAAGTGCCGCGAGCAGAACAAAGGGCTGTACGTAACGTTTGTCGACCTAACAAAAGCGTTTGACACTGTGAGCAGGCAAGGTATGTGGCAGATCCTGGAGCGACTTGGCTGTCCCCCAAAGTCCCTCAACATGATCGTCCAGCTCCACGAGGACCAGCAAGGCCAGGTCAGACTAAACAGTGACCTCTCAGAACCATTCCCCATTCGCAACGGCGTGAAGCAAGGCTGCGTGCTGGCACCGACCCTCTTCACCATCTTCTTCAGCATGATGTTGAAGCAGGCCACAGTGGACCTCGACGATGACGATGCAGTGTACATCAGGTATCGTCTCGATGGCAGCCTGTTCAACCTCAGATGACTGCAGGCCCACACGAAAACCCTAGACCAACTGATTCGTGAGCTGCTCTTTGCTGATGATGCTGCCCTCGTTGCACACACAGAGAGAGCCTTGCAGCGCATTACGTCCTGCTTCGCAGATGCCGCCCAGCTCTTTGGACTTGAGGTCAGTCTGAAAAAGACAGAGGTCCTTCATCAGCCAGCACCCAAGGAAGAGCATCGCCCTCCCCACATCACCATCGGCGAGTCCGAACTGAAGTCTGTACACCAGTTTACCTACCTCGGCTGCATCATCACGTCAAACGCCAAGCTGGACAAGGAGCTAGACAACAGGCTGGCAAAAGCGAACAGTGCTTTCGGGCGACTATTCAAGCGGGTGTGGCACAATCAACAGCTGAAAAAAGGCACCAAGATCAGCGTGTACAGAGCTGTCGTCCTCACCACCCTGCTGTACAGTTCCGAGTCCTGGGCCCTCTACCGCAGCCAACTACGACTCCTCGAACGCTTTCACCAGCGCTGCCTGCGTACCATCCTCAGCATTCACTGGAGTGACTATGTCACCAACGTCGAGGTCCTTGAACAGGCGGAAACTGTGAGCATCGAGGCTTTGCTGCTGCGGACACAGCTTCGCTGGGCGGGGCACATCTCCAGGATGGAGGATCATCGCCTACCCAAGATCACTCTGTTCGGCGAGCTCGCCACTGGACACAGAGACAGAGGGGCACCAAAGAAGAGATACAAAGACGGTCTCAAGAAGTCACTTAGTGCCTGCCAAATCGACCACCGCCAGTGGTCTTCGCTTGCTGCGGACCATGACACCTGGCGCTCCACCATTTACAAGGCAGCCGTCTCCTTGAGGACTCTCGCAGAGCTAACCTCAAGGACAAGCGGCTCAGGAGAAAAAACAGAGTTGTCGTAACTCAGAACCCTGACCAGACCTTCCCCTGCAGCCACTGCGGTCGAACCTGCATGTCCCGGATTGGCCTCCGCAGTCACGAAAATGCCTGCAGACGACGTGGGCAAGCCCTATAGAATCTTCATTCACGAAGTCAAGCCATGACAATGTTTCAATGAAATGTTATCTTAAGTGCTGCATAGGTATGGAATGAAGTAAGCTTTTCAATTCAGTTCAATTTAATAAACTGCATTTATCCTGCGAGGGGCAATTAAAGTGGTCCGACAGGCTCAGTCACTTAAATATACACAAAACTTACATAAAAATATGCACACAATAATGATACAAACAATCAATTCAATTAAAATCTAATGTATTTAAAAACAGCACAACATTAATAAATAAATTTATATAAACAACAACAACAAACGTGCACATATCACACACACACTTAATGAGACGAATTGTAGTAGAGACAAAAGAGAATTTCCGTCTGTTCGTCGTACACGTTGGACAGTGAAAGCGACCTCCTGAGGAGAGACGGTCAAACTCGGCGGTCAGAACATGGTCCTTGCTATCCAGAATACAGTACGCCTTTTCACTATTTGTCTCTCTACAAAACACCGCAAGCTTCTTTGATTTTCACCAATAATTTTTGATGCGACCCTTATGATCTTATCCAGCGCAATTTTGTTTTTGATACTCAAGTTGGAATACCAACAGATAAAAGAAAAAGACAACAAACTTTCAATGTAAGAACAGGAGCAAATTTCTTTTGTCCACTGAAAACGAATGAAGTTTTACGTAAAAAGTACAACTGCTGCTGACCTTTCTTCACAATGACCTCGGTATTTTCATTCCATGAGAGTTTGTTATCAAAGACAGTACCCAGGTACTTAATGCTACTGACAATTTCAACGGCCTGTCCAAGTAAAACAGTAGCCTTAGAGAGTGCTGTCTGCTTTCTGAAATCAATGATGAGCTCTTTTGTTTTGGTAACATTCAGATCAAGAAAGGACTCATCACAGCATGTTACAAACTCATCCAAAGCCTGTGAGGCCCGTGATGTTGTTTGGAACCCTGTAAAAGACTAAGTAATGCTGAATCGTCTGAAAATTTCACAAAGGAAACTATTTTCATAGCGGCTTCTAAAACAGTCAAGTGTACATAATGTAGAGGAGACAAAAAAACCTTGAGGGGAACCAGACGCCAGTCAGAAAAAAGATTGTTGACAAGATCTCTTGGAGGTCTGTTTGTTAAAAATTCCAAAACCCAAGTGTTTCATACGCATGGAATGAAGTAAGCTTCTTAAGTGTTTCATACGTATGGAATGAAGAGCACAACTTATGTGAAAAAAACACAACACTCATCAAGTTTTACAGAAAAATGTGAAAAGGAGAGAGACTTTAGCAAGCAACTGACCATAGAGGTTGATGACTCGGATACAACTCCTAATGACCAGAGGGATTTCCTGACCGGTCGCCTGCACAACAAGATCACGCAAATTAGTACAGAAAACATGACGAAATATACACATGTACATTCGGATCCACTTTGTGCAGACAAGTACCTTGAAAATTCTCAACAAAATTCCTCCACTACCTTTGTAATCTCTACTGTTCTACCTTTGTAATCTCTACTGTTCTAAATTAAGCCATTTAACCCCAACACCCGGCAGCAAGAGATGGATTGACCATGAAAATTCAAGGGTAGTGCCATATTAGCTTGGCGCCTGATGGCGCCAAGCTAATATGACACTACCCTTGAATTTTCATGGTCGATCCATATCCTGCACATGGTGCATATTCGTTAGGCGACACCTCCCAAATTTGGGAAATGCGGCCGTGGTTTTGAATGGGTCAACAATAATCAAGTATCTCCCTGAAATGCTGACCTCAATGTATTCCTCCAGACTTCCTCCAAATAACTTGGGCTGACCAACAGGCGGTGTGCGTCCGATCCGGCGTTTCTTGGGTTTGGGCGGAGGGGCCGGCGGTCTGTTGAAACAGTGAAATAACAGATACCACGTGACTTTCATGTTTACTCACTTGCCGACTCCTCCTCGCTGCTGCTGTGAATAAAGCAACTATTTAGTTACATGAGAATCGTAATTACAAAATCTGTACCATTTTCTACAGCATTAATTGATGGTTTTTAGTCTGTGCAACATCACACATTAATAAAATGAAGGCAAATAATACAGACCGAGTTTAACCCATTCAGCCCCGATGCACTACAGCAGGAGATGGATCGACCATGATAAAATTAAAGAGTACAGCCAGATTAGCTTGGTGCCATTAGGCGGTGCCAAGCTAATCTGGCACTACCCTTGAATTATCATGGCTGATCCATCTCCTGCAACTGGTATAAAGTCGTTAGGTGACACCTCCAACATTTGGGAAATGTGGCCATGGGGTTAAGGCGCCAAAGTACCGCATGATATTGAATGGGTTAAGGCGCCAAAGTACCGCATGATATTGAATGGGTTAAGGCGCCAAAGTACCGCATTATATTGAATGGGTTAAGGCGCCAAAGTACAGCATGATATTGAATGGGTTAAGGCGCCAAAGTACAGCATTATATTGAATGGGTTAAGGCGCCAAGGTACCGCATTATATTGAATGGGCCAAGGTGCCAAAGTACCGCATTATATTGAATGGGTCAAGGCTTCAAAGTACAGCATGATATTGATTGATTGATTGTACATTGCTTAACGTCCCGACAGCAACAAGGCTTTCTCAGGACGTGCCTGCACTGCTTGTGAAAAAAAAAACTAAACAGAAAATTGAATGTATGTCGCCAGCCGGTCAAATATGTTAAATAAACCTACAACATGCGGTCTAAATAAAGCTAAGACCATTTAGCAACACACATCCAATATCAAGAGCTACAGGCAGTGCAGACAGTAGGGAGAGTTTTAAAAAGGCAAATACAGGTGAATGGACAAAGGGTAGACAGAAACACATGCCCCCAGAATAGAGAGAAAAACCCACCCTGTGGGGCTGACCAGGGTGACCCTGGGAACTAAAAAATACCTAACCCCACCCAACTCCCCCAGGGCAGACCCGGGTGGGGAAGCATGATATTGAATGGGTCAAGGCACCAAAGTACAGCATGATATTCAATGGGTTAAGACGCCAAAGTACAGCACGATATTGAATGGGTCAAGGCGCCACAGTACCGCATTATATTGAATGGGTCAAGGCTTCAAAAAACCGTATTATATTGAATGGGTCAAGGCGCCAAAGTACCGCATTATATTGAATGGGTTAAGGCTTCAAAGTACCACATTATATTAAATGGGTCAAGGCTTAAAAAAAAACGTATATTGAATGGGTCAAGGCGCCAAAGTACCGCATGATATTGAATGGGTCAAGGCTTCAAAGTACCGTATTATATTGAATGGGTCAAGGCGCCAAAGTACCGCATGATATTGAATGGGTCAAGGCTTCAAAGTACCGTATTATATTGAATGGGTCAAGGCTTCAAAGTACCGTATTATATTGAATGGGTCAAGGCTTCAAAGTACCACATGATATTGAATGGGTCAAGGCTTCAAAGTACCGTATTATATTGAATGGGTCAAGGCTTCAAAGTACTGTAATATATTGAATGGGTTAAGGCGCCAAAGTACCGCATGATATTGAATGGGTTAAGGCGCCAAAGTACCGCATGATATTGAATGGGTTAAGGCGCCAAAGTACCGCATGATATTGAATGGGTTAAGGCGCCAAAGTACAGCATGATATTGAATGGGTTAAGGCTTCAAAGTACCGCATTATATTGAATGGGTCAAGGCGCCAAAGTACCACATTATATTGAATGGGTCAAGGCTTCAAAGTACTGCATTATATTGAATGGGTCAAGGCGCCAAAGTACCGCATGATATTGAATGGGTTAAGGCGCCAAAGTACCGCATTATATTGAATGGGTCAAGGCTTCAAAGTACCGTATTATATTGAATGGGTCAAGGCTTCAAAGTACCGCATTATATTGAATGGGTCAAGTCTTCAAAGTACCGCATTATATTGAATGGGTCAAGGCTTCAAAGTACCGTATTATATTGAATGGGTCAAGGCGCCAAAGTACCGCATGATATTGAATGGGTTAAGGCGCCAAAGTACCGCATTATATTGAATGGGTTAAGGCGCCAAAGTACAACATGATATTGAATGGGTCAAGGCGCCAAAGTACAGCATGATATTGAATGGGCCAAGGTGCCAAAGTACCATATTATATTAAATGGGTTAAGGCGCCAAAGTACCGCATTATATTGAATGGGTTAAGGCACCAAAGAACCGCATGATAATGAATGGGTCAAGGCTTCAAAGTACCGTATTATATTGAATGGGCCAAGGTGCCAAAGTACCATATTATATTGAATGGGTTAAGGCGCCAAAGTACCGCATTATATTGAATGGGTTAAGGCACCAAAGTACCGCATGATAATGAATGGGTCAAGGCGCCAAAGTACCGCATGATATTAAATGGGTTAAGGCGCCAAAGTACCGCATGATATTGAATGGGTTAAGGCGCCAAAGTACAGCATGTTATTGAATGGGTCAAAGCACCAAAGTACAGCATGATATTGAATGGGTCAAGGCGCCAAAGTGCCGCATGATATTCAATGGGCCAAGGCGCCAAAGTACCGCATGATATTGAATGGGTTAAGGCGCCAAAGTACAGCATGATATTGAATGGGTTAAGGTGCCAAAGTACAGCATGATATTGAATGGGTTAAGGCTTCAAAGTATCGCATTGTATTGAATGAGTTAAGGCGCCAAAGTACAGCATGATATTGAATGGGTTAAGGCGCCAAAGTACAGCATCAAATTGAATGGGTTAAGGCGCCAAGGTACTGCATTATATTGAATGGGTCAAGGCGCCAAAGTACCGCATGATATTCAATGGGTTAAGACGCCAAAGTACAGCATGATATTGAATGGGTCAAGGCACCAAAGTACAGCATGATATTCAATGGGTTAAGACGCCAAAGTACAGCACGATATTGAATGGGTCAATGCGCCACAGTACCGCATTATATTAAATGGGTCAAGGCTTCAAAAAACCGTATTATATTGAATGGGTCAAGGCGCCAAAGTACCGCATTATATTGAATGGGTTAAGGCTTCAAAGTACCGCATTATATTAAATGGGTCAAGGCTTCAAAAAACCGTTTTATATTGAATGGGTCAAGGCGCCAAAGTATCGCATGATATTGAATGGGTCAAGGCTTCAAAGTACCGTATTATATTGAATGGGTCAAGGCTTCAAAGTACCACATGATATTGAATGGGTCAAGGCTTCAAAGTACCGTATTATATTGAATGGGTCAAGGCTTCAAAGTACTGTAATATATTGAATGGGTCAAGGCGCCAAAGTACCGCATGATATTGAATGGGTTAAGGCGCCAAAGTACCGCATTATATTGAATGGGTTAAGGCGCCAAAGTACAACATGATATTGAATGGGTCAAGGCGCCAAAGTACAGCATGATATTGAATGGGCCAAGGTGCCAAAGTACCATATTATATTAAATGGGTTAAGGCGCCAAAGTACCGTATTATATTGAATGGTTTAAGGCACCAAAGTACCGCATGATAATCAATGGGTCAAGGCTTCAAAGTACCGCATGATATTGAATGGGTTAAGGTGCCAAAGTACCGCATTATATTGAATGGGTTAAGGCGCCAAAGTACAGCATGTTATTGTATGGGTCAAGGCGCCAAAGTACCACATTATATTGAATGGGTTAAGGCGCCAAAGTACCGCATTATATTGAATGGGTTAAGGCGCCAAGGTACAGCATTATATTGAATGGGTTAAGGCGCCAAAGTACCGCATTATATTGAATGGGTTAAGGCGCCAAAGTACAGCATTATATTGAATGGGTCAAGGCGCCAAAGTACCGCAGTATATTGAATGGGTTAAGGTGCCAAAGTACAGCATGATATTGAATGGGTTAAGGCGCCAAAGTACAGCATGATATTGAATGGGTCAAGGTGCCAAAGTACCGCATTATATTGAATGGGTTAAGGCGCCAAAGTACCGCATGATATTGAATGGGTTAAGGCGCCAAAGTACTGCACGATATTGAATGGGATAAGGCGCCAAAGTACCGCATTATATTGAGTGGGTTAAGGCTTTAAAGTACAGCATGATATTGAATGGGTTAAGGCGCCAAAGTACAGCATGATATTGAATGGGTCAAGGCTTCAAAGTGCAGCATGATATTGAATGGGTTAAGGCGCCAAAGTACCACATGATATTGAATGGGTTAAGGCGCCAAAGTACCGCATTATATTGAATGGGTTAAGGCTTTAAAGTACAGCATGATATTGAAAGGGTTAAGGCGCCAAAGTACAGCATGATATTGAATGGGCCAAGGTGCCAAAGTACCATATTATATTGAATGGGTTAAGGCGCCAAAGTACCGCATTATATTGAATGGGTTAAGGCACCAAAGTACCGCATGATAATGAATGGGTCAAGGCGCCAAAGTACCGCATGATATTGAATGGGTTAAGGCGCCAAAGTACCGCATTATATTGAATGGGTTAAGGTGCCAAAGTACAGCATTATATTGAATGGGTCAAGGCGCCAAAGTACCGCAGTATATTGAATGGGTTAAGGTGCCAAAGTACAGCATGATATTGAATGGGTTAAGGCGCCAAAGTACAGCATGATATTGAATGGGTCAAGGTGCCAAAGTACCGCATTATATTGAATGGGTTAAGGCGCCAAAGTACCGCATGATATTGAATGGGTTAAGGCGCCAAAGTACCGCATGATATTGAATGGGATAAGGCGCCAAAGTACCGCATTATATTGAGTGGGTTAAGGCTTTAAAGTACAGCATGATATTGAATGGGTTAAGGCGCCAAAGTACAGCATGATATTGAATGGGTCAAGGCTTCAAAGTGCAGCATGATATTGAATGGGTTAAGGCGCCAAAGTACCGCATTATATTGAATGGGTTAAGGCTTTAAAGTACAGCATGATATTGAATGGGTTAAGGCGCCAAAGTACCGCATTATATTGAATGGGTTAAGGTTTTAAAGTACAGCATGATATTGAATGGGTTAAGGCGCCAAAGTACCGCATTATATTGAATGGGTTAAGGCTTCAAAGTACAGCATTATATTGAATGGGTTAAGGCGCCAAAGTACCGCATGATATTGAATGGGTTAAGGCGCCAAAGTACCGCATGATATTGAATGGGTTAAGGTGCCAAAGTACAGCATGATATTGAATGGGTTAAGGCGCCAAAGTACCGCATGATAATGAATGGGTCAAGGCGCCAAAGTACCGTATGATATTGAATGGGTCAAGGCGCCAAAGTACCGCATGATATTGAATGGGTCAAGGCGCCAAAGTACCGCATGATATTGAATGGGTTAAGGCGCCAAAGTACCGCATGATATTGAATGGGTTAAGGCGCCAAGGTACCGCATTATATTGAATGGGTTAAGGCTTCAAAGTACCGCATGATATTGAATGGGTTAAGGTGCCAAAGTACAGCATGATATTGAATGGGTTAAGGCTTCAAAGTATCGCATTATATTGAATGGGTTAAGGTGCCAAAGTACCGCATGATATTGAATGGGTTAAGGCTTCAAAGTACCGCATTATATTGAATGGGTTAAGGCGCCAAAGTACAGCATGATATTGAATGGGCCAAGGCGGCAAAGTACCGCATTATATTGAGGCAGACTTGTATTCCGCACAGGCAAAATGCCCAATATCTGCAAGAGGCCCTGCAATCCAGGGACTCGTACCATCTTTCTTTTGGCATTACCTCTATGTTATATTTATGCAGAATGCATCCTACGAGGTCTGTAGTCATATTAACCCTTTGGCCGTCATCCTGCAGAATGACTAAGCCATTACCGACAGCCAGATTGGTAGTTTGCTAGACCACGACAGATGCATGCACGCGCACAATCACACTATCACAAACACTATCACAATCACACACATAATCACACTATCACAAACACGCGCACAATCACACTATCACAAACACACGCACAATCACACTATCACGTGCACAATCACACTATCACAATCACACTATCACAATCACACTATCACAATCACACTATCACAATCACACTATCACAATCACACTATCACGTGCACAATCACACTATCACAATCACGTGCACAATCACACTATCACAAACACACACTCACACTATCACAAACACACACACAATCACACTATCACAAACACACTATCACACGCACAATCACACAATCACAAACACACACACAATCACACTATCACAATCACGCGCACTATCACAATCACGCGCACAATCACACTATCACAAACACACTATCACGTGCACAATCACACTATCACAATCACGCGCACAATCACACTATCACAAACACACTATCACGTGCACTATCACAATCACACTATCACAATCTCGTTATCACAATCACGTGCACAATCACACTATCACAATCACACCATCACAAACACGCGCACAATCACACTATCACAAACACGCGCAGACTGACGCAAACACACAGAGTCACATGCACCTGGCTGACCCTGATGTTGAGATCTGGTTGTCGCCCAGGGCTTTCTGTATGGCGTTGAACTTGGTCTGCAGTCGTGCCAGTCGGTTACAGCTAATGGTGTACTCACGGAACTTCTGCAATCACGCACAGCAACGATTAATAATAATAATAACACTGCTGTAATACTGTAATACTAGACACATGAAAACAAGCTGCCAAAATATCTGATACTAAGTCATGCAAGAGTAAAGTGTACTAGGAAAATTCAACACAGGAAAATTTTTGCAATATATAATCATAACTTAACCAATTTAGCCGCAAAGCACTGCAGCAGGAGATGGCTGGACCATGATAATTCAAGGGTAGTGCCAGATTAGCTTGGTGCCATCAGGCGCCAAGCCAATCTGGCACTACCCTTGAATTATAATGGTCAAGCCATCTCCTGCAACTGGTAATTATTCGTTAGCTGACAATTCCACAATCTGGAAAATGTGGCCACGGTGTTTCAAACCAGTAGCCACATGCACTGCTGATGATGCCACTTAGCTGAAAGACACATAACTAGGCCTCTTTTCTGCCAAACGCTATGGTCCGTAGCAGTGGCAGGGTTCTCTATGGTCCGTAACAGTGGCAGGGTTCTCTATGGTCTGTAACAATGACAGGGTTCTCTATGGTCCGTAACAGTGACAGGGTTCTCTATGGTCCGTAGCAGTGACAGGGTTCTCTATGGTCCGTAACAGTGGCAGTGTTCTCTATGGTCCGTAACAGTGACAGGGTTCTCTATGGTCGGTAGCAGGGACAGGGTTCTCTATGGACAGTGACAGGGTTCTCTATGGTCGTAGCAGTGACAGGGTTCTCTATGGTCCGTAACAGTGGCAGGGTTCTCTATGGTCCGTAGCAGTGGCAGGGTTCTCTATGGTCCGTAACAGTGACAGGGTTCTCTATGGTCGTAGCAGTGACAGGGTTCTCTATGGACAGTGACAGGGTTCTCTATGGACAGTGACAGGGTTCTCTATGGACAGTGACAGGGTTCTCTATGGTCCGTAGCAGTGACAGGGTTCTCTATGGACAGTGGACAGGGTTCTCTATGGACAGTGACAGGGTTCTCTATGGTCGGTAGCAGTGACAGGGTTCTCTATGGACAGTGACAGGGTTCTCTATGGTCAGTGACAGGGTTCTCTATGGTCAGTGACAGGGTTCTCTATGGTCCGTAGCAGTGACAGGGTTCTCTATGGTCCGTAACAGTGACCTCTATGGTTCGTAACAGTGACAGGGTTCTCTATGGTCCGTAATAGTGACAGGGTTCTCTATGGCCGGTAATAGTGACAGGGTTCTCTATGGTCCGTAATAGTGACAGGGTTCTCTATGGTCCGTAATAGTGACAGGGTTAGAAGGTTGCTCTGAACGGCAGAACTGACCTCCAGGTAGTAGGACTCTGTCTCGATGCGGTCTGAGCGGTGTTTTGCGGCCTCGTGTGGTGAACGAGGGGGGACAGTATCCTCCACAAAATACTTGGTGATGTCGTAATCCTTGACTTGTATCATATCCACAAGCGTCTTCTCCGTCGTCTCCAGAGTTTTCCAGATCTGAACAGATGTAAAACAGCATATCATTTCTATACGATACTTGATAATGCTATCACCCTTCACATGCATCTGCCCATTAGCATCTCCCTGTCTCCAGATTTAAACACGCATGAATTCCAGCCCTATAAACACTCATCATGCAACACGCTCTACCGTCGCCAGCTTTTTTTTTCCTAGATTGTGTCAATGTAAAATAAATTTAACTCAACTCACTACAGCAGGAGATGGATCGACCATGATAATTCAACACACTACAGTCAACCCTTTTAGCCCCAAGGTCCCATTTCTCAAATTTTGGAAGTGTTGCCAACGGCTATGTATCGGTTGTAGAAGATGGATTGATCATGATAATTCAAGGGTAGTGCCAGATGAGCTTGGCACCTGAAGGCGCCAAGCTCATCTGGCACTACCCTTGAATTATCATGATCAATCCATCTCCTGCTGCAGGGTCATGGCGCTAAAAGGGTACCCTACCCTTGAATGATCATGTATCACTGAGCTTTGATGTCCCTGTTTTATGTAT
This sequence comes from Semisulcospira habei, assembly GCA_036245525.1. Taxonomy (NCBI): domain Eukaryota; kingdom Metazoa; phylum Mollusca; class Gastropoda; family Semisulcospiridae; genus Semisulcospira; species Semisulcospira habei. Next base: position 218,998,273 of record BTPG01000003.1, read on the forward strand.
ATTTTGTACTTACTTAGTCATAGTTTCAGCAACGGCAGGTACGAAAAATGGTATAGTCACTGACTGTGTTAATATCTTCACCGTTGTAAAATAAAGATTCATTCATTGATTCATGGCTGATTTATTGCCTGCTGTTGTGCATCAGGGCTGAATGGGTTACAACCCCTTGTGAATGCAGCACCCAGTACTGTAAACAGTACAATCACACCCAGACTGTAAACAGTACAATCACACCCAGACTGTAAACAGTACAATCACACCCAGACTGTAAACAGTACAATCACACCCAGACTGTAAACAGTACAATCACACCCACATTGTAAACAGTACAATCACACCCAGACTGTAAACAGTACAATCATACCCACACTGTAAAATGTACAATCACACCCACACTGTAAACAGTACAATGACACACACACCGTAAACAGTACAATCACACACACACTGTAAACAGTAAAATCACACACACATTGTAAACAGTACAATCACATACACACACTGTAAACAGTACAATCACACAAACACACTGTAAACAGTACAAGCACACACAGACACACTGTAAACAGTACAATCACACACACACACTGTAAACAGTATGATCACACACACACTGTAAACAGTATGGGTGGCTACATGCACCAGTGGTTACACTGTGACAACTGATGGTAAAACTACGTGACACTGACCTCATCATTTTCCACCTTGAGACTGCCCAGCCGGTCGTTGATGGTGGTGTAGCGCTGAATCAGGTCCTCCTGCACTTCTTTCTGGGCGCTGATCTGACGGATCTACAAACACAAACACACACACACACACATACACACATGATAAAACATTCACTTTTCCAGCGTAAAATGTGGGCGATAAGTACACTGTGTGAGAGCGGTATGACACGTGAAGCGGTGCCCAGTAATAGGGTACTACTCTCTCGTCTCTGGCTGATCCATTTCTCACAATTACAACGTGAACAGACAATTCTCAAATATGGATCATTTCAACACCACTCTACTGCGCCCAGCAGAAAGAGAACATCTGTGCTGCATGCAGCCAGCACACAAGAAACCCTTGCAAGTCCCGACACCTGTGTGTACTCTACTCCAAACTCAGGCATGCATCCGCCCAAGAATTTTCCTTACTAAGATGTCCAATCCTGCTAGAATTTCATAAAATACAGTAGAACCTGTTTTGACGTGCCACATTTTTTCTCTTTCAATAAAAAGTGAAGTCTTGAAGGCTGGTGCACACTCAAGTGAAGTCTTGAAGGCCACAAAGTGTCCCCTGTCACTAACCCTTTAAGCTCCAGGACCCTCCAGCAGGAGATGGATTGATCACGATAATTCAAGGGTAGTGCTGGATGAGCTTGGCACCCAAAGGCGCCAAGCCCATCTGGCACTACCCTTGAATTGTCATGATCAAACCATCTCCTACATTTGCATAGCTGCCAACTTTGGAGAAATAAAAATCCTGACTGGCCGGGGTCCAGGGGCCGCCTAGGCCCCGGCAGGGTGCAGGGGCAGCGCCCCGCTGGGGGGTTCAGGGGGGCTATGCCCCCCGCTCGTAAACGAAAATCAGCATTTTGATGGCAGTTTGGAGGCCTCTCCTTGAAGCAAAATTCAAAATAATAACCAGTTTGTATCCTTTAGTTTGAAGTTATTTACATTCACATCAGCACAAAAAAATCATGGCTGAACAAAATAAATCAATGGAAACGAAAAATCAGCATTTTGAAGGCAGTTTGGAGGCCTCTCCTTGAAGCAAAAATCAAAATAATGACCAGTTTGTATCCTACAGTTTGAAGTTTATTTACATTCACATCAGCACAAAAAATCATAGCTGAACAAACTAAATCAAGGACAATGGAAACGAAAATCAGCATTTTGAAGGCAGTTTGGAGGCCTCTCTTTGAAACAAAATTCAAAGTTTATCTACTCTTTTGATGGTGGGCAAGGGTTTGCAGCAGCCTTCAGGGACCGAGATGTTGCTGATTTTGCCTTCAACAGCAAGTCCTCTCTCTCTCTCGTCTCTTTCGGTTTGTGTTCCACACTTTCATAATTATTTCACAAGATGCTCTTACTTTTTCATGTATTCCTTCGTTTATTCATCATTCAGTCTGACCGCCAGACAGTCTTTATTTTTTCTTCATTATACTTCGCTACTTATACTTATACTTGGTGTTTCTTACGTTTTTCGTGCAGACTGATGTCTTTTTGGCCGCTGTGACCGATGTTTATGTCCGCCCGGCACATTTTACAAAAGGCAAAGTGTTCCCCCTTTCTCGATTCGTCGATGTAAGGAAAGGAACGCTTGTAGTCTGGATGGAACTTCACCAAACACTTCTGCTTCTTAGGAGGCATGATTTTGTTGAAAATCGAAAATACTCTGTGACCAGTTGCGAAGATTGATTGATTGATTGTACATTGCTTAACGTCCCGACAGCAACAAGGCTTTCTCAGGACGTGCCTGCACTGCTTGTGAAAAAAAAAAAAAAAATAAACAGAACATTGAATGTATGTCGCCAGCCGGTCAAATACGTTAAATAAACCTAACACGTGGGGCTAAATAAAGCTAAGACCATTTAGCAACACACATCCAATATCAAGAGCTACAGGCAGTGCAGACAGTAGGGAGAGTTTTTAAAAGGCAAATACAGGTGAATGGGCAAAGGGTAGACAGAAACACATGCCCCAGAATAGAGAGAAAAACCCACCCTGTGGGGCTGACCAGGGTGACCCTGGGAACTAAAAAATACCTAACCCCACCCAAGTCCCCCAGGGCAGACCCGGGTGGGGGAGTTGCGAAGATCGTTGAGCATGTGCTCGAGGGCAAATTCGAAGGAACCGGAACAAACAGAATGGATGGAATTTGCCGCGCATGCGTAATCAAGACTGGCTGTGGGTCCCCGAAAGCTTAGCGGTACAGTATAGCGGTAGGCTCTCAACTACAGGCGCTTGACCCCGCGCGGTACGCCAAAATGCCTCAAATTTTAAAACAAAGCTTGAAATTCAAATATGAAAATCGGGAGAAATGTACAAAAAACCGGAGAATCGGGAATTGAAAAAAAATCGGGAAATTCCCGATAAAATCGGGAGGGTTGGCATCTATGCATTTGGTACATAGTTGTTCGGAAATACCTTCAAAATTTGAAAAATGGGACCTTGGGGTTAAAAGGGTTAAAAATATATTATTTCAGCACCATTCTGCTATCACCCAGCAGGACAAGAAAAAAAAGGTTGTACCAAGCAAGCAAAAGACCTTTGTCCTGACACCTGTGCGTATTCTAGGCCAACTTGGCCAGACAGCACCCAGAAGTTAGACGTTAAGAGTTTCATAACATACAGCAGAACATGTTTCACCTTAGCAAAGATAAGTGCTCTCTCAAGACAAGCCTAGAAGGGCAAAACATGTCACCTGCCATTAAAGACCACCATTTAGGTGGCTGTGGTCTCTAATGACAGGTGATTTTCCTGCTTGTGATTGACAACGTCGCTAGTAAATGCTGTACCTCGTCACCCTTGAATGGCTGGAACTCAAACTTCTTGGGGAGCATGAAGACCTGGTTGTTGAATTCCATGAACTTCTGTTTGTCCGCCCGCGAGTCCAGGTCCGTGATGCACTTGTTCAGCGACTCCACAAACTTTTGGTGCTCATTCCTCAGGTGCTCGTGGACCGACAGGTACATCATCATCCCGCGCCCCACCGAGTTGTGGTAGCCAAAGTCCATGCACTGTCACACACACACGGGACAACACTTTATTAGCAACAAACGTCAGCTGGTGCCAGTGGGCAAGTTTAGATCTTAACCCTTTAGTCCCGGTGGTCTGCAGCAGGAGATGGATTGATCATGATATATCCATCTCCTACAACGGGTACATAGTCATTAGGCAACACCCCCAACATTGGAGAAATGGGACCTTGGGGCTATAGGGTTAATCTTTTTGCTGATGGTAGCGTTTGTATTGTGATGATTCCTGTAGCCAACAACCAAAGGGTTAACACTTGTGCACACAGATACCTGCATTGAAGAAAGCACCCCTACCAGCGGCTGCACACGTCAAGAGACTGGTTAACCCCGTGACTGACACTGAAAGCTGCATAATGCTACTGTCTGTAGCACTCATTTAACCCCATGGCTGTTTGGGGTTAACATGTAACAAATTTATACCAGTTGCAGGAGATAGATCGACCATGATAATTCGAGGGTAGTGCCGGATTAACTTGGCTCCAAGCTAATCTGGCACTACCCTTGAATTATCATGGTCGATCCATCTCCTGCTGTAGTGCGTCAGGGCTAAATGGGTTAATCTACATGCCATGGTCCATGAGGCTCTGTGTCTCTGGCAAACGGTAATGTACAAACTCCCATCACAGCTGATTTCCTTGACAAATGTCTGGCAGGCTGTCAAACAGAAAGGACATGCATATACCAGACTCTACACAGGCCTTCATAAAGTAACCTCCTCACTATACAACTGACCATGACTAAAATTGGGGTCATGAGATTTTTATCTAAGCAGCACCAAGTAAATAACCAAGGGTTGAAACCTAGGACATGAGTCAATTTATATTAAGATGCCGAGTGTACTTACTTACTTACTTACGCCTGTCACCCCTACCCGGGTATAGGCCGTCGACGAGAGACCTCCAGCAACTCCTGTCCTGTGCTTCTCCTTCGATTCTACTCCAGGTGGTTCCCAGTCTCTTGATGTCTGCTTGGAGGTCTCGACGCCAGGAGTTTCTCGGCCTACCTCTTTTCCTCTTTCCCTGGGGGTTCCATGATAATGCCTGCCTAGTGATACTGGAATGCCGAGTGTAGGAGCTCACAAAATACCATGTTAACCCTGTAGCTTTTGTTAGCAGTTTGTGTTTCCTGCAGTGTGTGCAAAGTCCTCACACCAACTGTGGTCGACATCAGCCCAAAAGGTTTTCATGCACTGGGAAGGGGAATACATCAGCATACGGCAAAAAGCCCTCGGGAGATGACAGTAGATAAGGATTTGATAGTGAGTAACCCATTAGGCTTTGTGACTGCTGATAACAGAGTGCAGTCCAGATAGCTACACTGATAACAGAGTGCAATCCAGATAGCTACACTGATTACAGAGTGCAATCCAGATAGCTACACTGCAGTCTAGATAGCTACACTGATAACAGAGTGCAATGCAGATAGCTACGCTGGTAACGGAGTGCAGTCTAGATAGCTACACTGACAACAGAGTGCAGTCCAGATAGCTACACTGACAACAGAGTGCAGTCTAGATAGCTACACTGATAACAGAGTGCAGTCCGGATAGCTACACAGATAACAGAGTGCAATCCAGATAGCTACACTGATAACAGAGTGCAGTCTAGATAGCTACACTGATAACAGAATGCAATCCAGATAGCTACACTGATAACAGAGTGCAGTCTAGATAGCTACACTGATTACAGAGTGCAATCCAGATAGCTACACTGACAACAGAGTGCAGTCCTGTCCAGATAGCTACACTGATAACAGAGTGCAGTCCAGATAGCTACACTGACAACAGAGTGCAATCTAGATAGCTACACTGATAACAGAGTGCAGTCTAGATAGCTACACTGATAACAGGGTGCAGTCCAGATAGCTACACTGACAACAGAGTGCAATCTAGATAGCTACACTGATAACACAGTGCAGTCCAGATAGCTACACTGCAGATGGTGCTAATGGTTCCATTCCTCTGCCTTTCATCTGCGAGGGTGGAAGAGATTCAGCCCCCCACCCCCTCCCCACCCCAGACTGAGCAAACAACCCTACCCTCTGCCCAAGCAACACAGTATAGATGTAACAAAACAGAACTCAGCAAAGAGTAAAGGGCGCTGATCTTTGGAAGCCCCCAGAGTGCAGTGATGGAATCACAGGAGCTCTGTCTCTTGTCTATGAAATGTGTTCATAGCGGGCATGGAGGCAAATGTCTCATAAAATAAATATGGGGAAAAGTGGAGTGGACATCGTTAGTGAACTTGACGGAACAGATCCTCATGAGCATTTGCAAATTGCTGAGACTACATGGATCTAGTCAAACCTCTTATGAGCAAATCTACAATCATGCTCCTCAGTCAGCTCATATCATACCGAGGCTAAAAGCTTCAAATTTGTCCACTGCCATACGCAAGCTACATTTTACTATAGTACTTACAGATAAGGATATAGACCAATGGCTTTAGTTCAAGGGTAGTGCCAGAATAGCTTGGCGCCTAGAGGCGCCAAGCTATTCTGGCACTGCCCTTGAACTATTTCAGTTAAACCTATTTCCCACATTGGTGTATTCTGAATGATAAGGGTTAACTCATTTAGCCATGACGCACTACAGCAGGAAATGGATTGACCATGATCATTCAAGGGTGGTGTCAGATTAGCTTGGCGCTATCAGGTGCCAAGCTAATCTGGTTCTACCCTTGAATGACCATGGGCAATCCATCTCCTGCAACTGATATATAGCGGTCATGTGACACCTCCAACATTTGGGAAATGTGGGTTAACCCTTTTAGCCCCAAGGTCCCATTTTTCAAATTTTGGAGGTGTTGCCTAATGACTGTACCAGTTGCAGGAGATGGACTGACCATGATAATTCAAGGGTAGTGCCAGATGAGCTAGGCGCCTTCTGGCACTACTCTTGAATTAGCATGATCAATCCATCTCCTGCTGTAGGGACTCAGGGGTAAATGGGTTAAATGGGTAGTGCCAGATGAGCTTGGCACCTGAAGGCGCCACTCATCTGGCAATACCCATGAATTATCATGGTCAATCCATCTCCTGCTGTAGGGACTGGGGGGTGGGGTGGGGGGGTAAATGGGTTCAGCAATTGAATGAGGAGTTGAACTGTTGATAGTAGACCTGACCTCTACAGCCTCCATATCACCTCACTCTGCAAGACCAAACCTCCCCCTTCCCTCACCCCTCCCTCTTGCTCATTACCCAAACCAATAGGACCAGTTTCTAGCAGGATCACAACTATAAATCAGTCCAATACCAATTAACAAGAGGCTTACATTTTCATGAGACCCTGCAGATGCCCATGAAAATGTCACCTCTTACAGATGGCGATTTGCAGGTGGGGGGCTGTTTTCCAGATAACTCTTGCCCTGGCAGACCCGCTACAGATAATCACCTCCACACTGTGAGCAGAAAAGGCATTTGCCCAAGTCATGAACAGTGATAACAAAAATCATTTTTTCCCCTGTCGCTGAGATAAGACAAGGGGTAGATGAGGGGTGGGGGTGGAGGGAGGAGGAACAGGAGGTGGACTAAGGAAGATGAGAGATTGAAAAAAGTAGGAAGTGAACGCTTTCTGATGGAAGAAATACACAACCTACAACTTGCTGTAACCATGCTGCACGTGGTCTGTGATTTTGCACTTTACAACTGCTGGAGTATGACGGTCCAAAATCACAAACCAGCAGACATCTCACTCACAGCAAACAGACCCAGTCTGCTAACTTGTGTACTTGTGAAGTGGACATGGGACTAGCTGTGTCAGTATTCATTCATTTCATTCAGTCCTCTCTGCGCCGTCTGGTGCTTGAGGCGACGGCAAGGAAGCGCCACTTTTGTCTGTCAGCTGCTATTTTGGGTGCTGTTTGCAGAGTAAGGCCTCTGTTCTTGAGCTCTCGCTCCACGGTTCGGCGCCACGTCTCCTTTGGTCGCCCACGGTTTCTCTTCCCCTGTGGTGTCCATCTCAGTGCCACCCTTGGTAATGAGTCAGGTGACATTCTGCAAACGTGGCCTAGCCATCTCCATCTCCGTGTGGCGATGGTTTCAGCGATGCTGTCTGCGCCTGCTCTCTTCCGTAGTTCCTCGTTTGTAATCATGTTTGGCCAGAAGACCTTCATGATCCGTCGCAGGCACTTGTTCTGGAAGACATCCAGCTTGCGTTCCGTAGCGGTAGTGGATTTCCAGCATTCTGACCCATATAGAAGGACACTCAGCACGTTGCTCTTAAAAATACGGAGCTTGGTGTGGATGCTCAGGCTTGTGGTCCTCCAGATGGGTTTCAGCATTGCGAAGGCTTGGTTGGCTTTGCTGATTCTTGTGTTGATCTCCCTTGTGCAGTCTCCATCTGTGGTAACCTTGCTGCCCAGGTACGTGAACTCGTCCACCTCTTGCAGAGGTTGGTCATTGATGGTGATTGGGTCGCCCACTATGGTGTTCTTCCTCATGACTTGAGTCTTCCTAATGTTGACCCCGAGACCTATGGAGCTTGCTGACTGTGTCAACTGTTGTGTCTTCTGTTGCATGTCCTGGTTTCTGCTTGCCAGCAGCCCGATATCATCGGCGTAGTCGAGGTCATCCAGCATTGAGGTCAGCGTCCACTGAATTCCCTGCCTCCTTCCCTCTGTGGTGCGGCGCATGATCCAATCAATTGCCATTGAGAATAGGATTGGCGAAAGAATACATCCTTGTTTCACTCCGGTTTCCACCTTAAACGGTTCGGTGAGCTGGTTGTTGTGGACGACTCTGCACTCAAAATTCTTGTACAGGGACCTGATGACGTTGACAAGTTTCTGGGGGATTCCATAGTATCGCAGGATTTTCCAAAGGGAGTCTCGATGCAGACTGTCGAAGGCCTTCTCAAAGTCTACAAAGACCACATAGAGGGATCCATTCCATTCGTTAGACTGCTCAAGGATCTGTCTCAGTACGAAAATATGGTCAATGCAGGACTTGCCTTTCCTAAAACCTGCCTGCTCCCGGCAAAGGATGCCATTCACTGCTGTCGTAATGCGTTCAAGGAGAATGCGGCTGAAGATCTTGCTGGTGAGGGATAGTAAGGTGATGCCTCGCCAGTTGTTACAGTTCCCCAGGTCTCCTTTCTTCGGAAGTTTGACGATGGTGCCGGTCTTCCAATCGCTCGGCGCTTCCTCAGTGTCCCAGATCTTTTGAAAAATCTGACAAAGAAGCTGCGGCGTTACCGTATCTTCTACTTTCAGCATCTCGGGGCACACTCCGTCATCGCCAGGTGCCTTCCCGTTCTTCAGCTTTTGAATGGCCTGCTTGACTTCCGCAATAGTAATGTTGCCGAGGTTAATGTCCAGGTCCTCCTCCGCTTCAGGAATGTCAGTGAGGGTTGGTGGGTCTGAGCGGTTCAGGATGGACTCGAAGTGTTGCTTCCATCTCTTCAGCTTCTCTTCCTCTACTGTGACATGAGTTCCATCTTCAGCTCTCACTGGAAGGTCGTGGTGTTGCCCGTAATCGCCCTTCAGCTTCTTGGTGTTCTGGTACACTGTCTTCATGTCTCTCTGTTTTGCAGCTGCCTCCGCTTCTTCTGCCAGCCTTTCTGTGTACATTCTCTTGTCTCTTCTCGCTGATGTCTTCACCACTTGATCTTTCTCTCTGTATTCTCTTGATATTCTTTCCTTCAGTCTTGGTGATTTGGTATCCAAAAGTTTCTTCTTGATCTGTCTTCTCTCTTCTATGCGAGCCCACGTGTCTTCTGAGATCCACTCTGTCTTCCTGCTCTTTCTGTATCCTAAAACTTCCCCTCCTGTTTCCTTCATGGCTCTGTTGAAATCTTCAATAGTCAGCGCTGTCTCATCTTCCAAAACACTAAATCTATTCCTGAGGGCCAACCTAAACTCTTCTTTCACTTTTGGGTCTTTCAACTTGGCCACGTCGTAGCGCTGATTTCTGGTGTCTCCTATCTTTACTTTCCTAAGCTTCAATGTCGCTGTGTCAGTATGGGGCACATGATTCTCATGGACAACTATCGCTGATGGAATGGGTTGACCATCAACCTAGTTTTAACCCTTATCATTCGGAATACACCAGTGTGTGAAATAAGTTTGACTAAAATAGTTCAAGGGTGGTGGCAGAATAGCTTGGCGCCTCTAGGCGCCAAGCTATTCTGCCACCACCCTTGAACTAAAGCCATTGGTCTATATCCTTATCTGTCTGTACTATAATGTAGCATGCATATGGCAGTGTACAAATTTGAAGCTTTTAGCCTCAGTATGATATGGGTTAATCCAACGGTAATTATGGTGACAAAAAACACTGCAAACAGCCAAGGGGCGTAACCCCTCAATTGCGCGGGTATGGTCAGTACCAGTCAAGGAGTTGACGTATGTTCAACTTTGACAAAAAAAACACTTATACACAGAGAGTAACCTATTTTTGTTTTACTCATTCAAGGTGCCATGCATCTATAGCGTGAAAGTGTCATATAGCGTTGCCGGAAACTGGTCCTATTGGTTTGGGTAATGAGAAAGAGGGAGGGGAGGGGGGGTCTTGCGAGGTGATGGAGGCTGTAGAGGTCAGTTCATTCAATTGCTGAACCCATTTAGCCCCGAGTCGCTACAGCAGGAGATGGATTTACCACAATTAAGGCGCCAAGCTCATCTGGCACTACCCTTGAATTATATATGACACTTCTGCAGCTATTGATGTGTGGTTCCTTGAATGAATTAACGGTGCTCAATCTCAAAGCATCTGGGGCCCGAGAGAGAGAGAGAGAGGAGAGGTGACTTACATCCATGAGATCTGAGATGTCGTCGGAGAAGTACTTGCTGATGGCTGAGTTAGCTGCCTCTATACACAGCAGGTAGTCGTTCCTCGCTTTGAGGGCTTTCAGTTTGTTCTCAGAGTACTTCTGCTGTTTCTGTAACAGGTTCAAACACAAATCAGTGAAAGTTGTAACAACAATGTGAAAAGAACATCATACAAAACATCATACAGAACGGACCCCCCCCCCCCCCCCCCCCCCCCCCCCCAATTTGCTCTAAGTATAACTGTGTGCTGGTCTGTGATTTTGGACCATACAGCTTCATACTGTGAGGTCAAATATGACAGGCCAGCACCTTCTTCATTGGTTCGGCATGTTAGTTAACGCTGTGGTGCTATAGCGAAGCACCTTGCTTAGTGGCTGGCGCAGGACTAAGCTCACTCATGCAATTGGACCAAATACCACCCCCCTCCCCCCAAAGACTATCTGGAATCAATTGTACCTGTACCCAAGCGTAATGGCCTAGTACTTCAATGTTTATTTGTTTCTACTAATGATGTCATTCACGTCTGCCCAGAAAAATGATCAGATCTGCCAACAGCTGTTTTTTTGTACTGCCTAACCAGCAGCCTTTATACAGGAACTTTGTCAGCTGACCAATTTGGCCAGGCCCGTGCACAGACTTTGACCGGGGGAAAGTAGAGTGACCTGAACATTCTGCATGCCACACGCTGGAAACATTCATGTTAATACAACTCTGTTGGTTGAAGTGCAGCCCAAAACATAATTTGCAACTGGGCGAGTAGACGGGTGGTGATTTTCCCGACTGGAATACCGTTTCTCACACACAAATCCAAACCCCTAGCAACAACTCCACAGATAAAAATTAATGTCGTAAGGTGTCAAGTTGTCTTGGCACCAAGCTGATTGTCCTCCACCCTTCAACTTTCATGATCAAGTCAGGCACTGCCTGTGAATTCCATAAATACAGGCACTGCCCATGCACTTTTATAACCAATTCATCTGAATCGCTTCAGAGAACTTGCAATGCCACTGAAGGCAAACAAGAGTAAATCCCCTTAACCCTTGTAGCCCCAAGGTCCCATTTCTCAAATTTGGGAGGTGTTGCCTTACGACTATGTACCAGTTGCAGGAGATGGCTTGACCATGATAATTCAAGGATAGTGCCAGATTAGCTTGGCGCCTGAAGGCGCCAAGCTAATCAGGCACTACCCTTGAATTATCATGGTCAAGCCATCTCCTGCGGTAGGGATCCGGGGCTAAAAAGATTAGCGAAACGCAGGATTTGTATTGTATTACAGTGACAATGTCGCTTTTCACTACAATGCATGTGCTGTCTTCTGCCTTGCTGAGGCCGTGCTACTGGAGGGTGAAAGTCAAACAGAAAAGTTCCTCCATCTGCAAGAGGCATCAATGCTCAGCATCCCCTGCAGCCACAGGCCTCTTGCAGATGGACCAGAGCCCAAAGATATTTTCAAAATTGACAGAATCATGTGTGAGTATGTCGCCGACTGAAAGTGTGGCGTGCACAAACCTTCTCCGCTTGTCGTTCCAGCCCCTTTAGCTTGCGGGACGTGCTGGTGTTTTTGCCCGACAGCTGCGACTCCACCTTGGCTTTCTGGGATTCCACGCTGCGTAGTTTCACCTCAGCCTGCTTGGCGTCTGCTTGGTAGATGTGATAAGTCTTCATTGCCTGCGTGATCAAAAACATGGCTGTGTCAGTGTAAACTGGATGAAAGTCAGAACTGTGAAGAACAGTAATGTGGTACGTTTTTGTTCTTTCCCTGCGTGGTGGCAACATTGTACAGACACAATAAAGTGACAGAACCCAGGTCTGTGTAAAATAACAAACCAATACATCTATGCACTTTAACAGCAAACACTCGTCCAGTTTTTCCACAGGCATATGAGTGAAATTTCTAAACATAGGAGTCATCTTAATGCTACTACATTATAGTTCAGAAGACAGATTGATCATGATAGTTCAAGGGTGGTGCCAGAGAAGCTCGGCACCTACAGGCACTGAGCTCTTCTGGCACCACCCTTGAACAATCATGTTAGATCCACATCTTGTTTTTGTGTCACGGATGATGATTTGGCACACAGTCTGCAAGTACTCACAGGAAGATTATAATTCTCTCCCCTGACAGTGATTTTACCGACTTTACTTTGTAATCTTTCTAAAATATTAGCCCTGGCAGTCTCCCCTTCTCTTTTCATTTTTTTGTACAGGTACTTACACTCTGCAGTTCACCCAGCACCTTGAGAATGTCTTCGTGGGACTCGGAGCCAATGTCACGACACTGCACACAGAAACCATACTATTGTAGTCCACACATCACAAAATTATTATCGTACACATGGGCTGGCCTGTTATCAAGTGCCTGTCTACAATCACAGACCAACAAAAAGTTATATTATCGGATGCCTGTCTACAATCACAGGCCAACAAGTTATATTATCAAGCGCCAGTCTACAAGCCAACAAGTTAAATTATCAGGTGCATGTCTACTATAACAAACCAACAAGAAGTTATATTATCAGGTGCCTGTCTACTATCACAGACCAACAAGAATTTATATTATTGGGTGCCTGTCTACTATCACAGACCAACAAGAATTTATATTATCAGGTGCCTGTCTACAATCACAGATCAGCAACAAGTTATATTTCACATTTCGAATCTGAAAAGTTCATACAGTGACCTCTATGTTAAATAGACAGAAGTACATGAATGTACATGTCGGAACCACAGCTCATGAGAATCTATGTACCACACTGATGGATGGGGTTAGATAAGGCTCTCTGCGAAGTCCTAGGACCCCCTCCCCGCCTCTATCAGTCGCCATGTTCTATTTCCTGTTAGCTGTCAGTGAGACAGATCACGGTGTAACCAGACTACTGGTTATCATGGAATTGTATCATCTTTTCCCATTAACAAAGCTGCTGTATTTTTTGCGTGTGTGGCCATCTGTCATGGCAAATGAAACAGACAACCTACATTGTCTGGGGTCCTCTCTTTGCGGATCAGCAAATGGACACAAGACACTGGTTTGGTTGGTTAGTTCGGGTTTAACGTCCACAGCACCGAAGTGATAATGGACGGCCCTGACGGGCGGGTTTTTGGGGGACAGGGGAATCTATTGACTATGGAGCACAACCTGAACACTGATCAACTCAGGTGCACTCCAACTGTGCCAATTTGATTGACCAGGACCTTTCAATGGACATGCTATTGAACAAGCCCGTCTTTTCCCCCTGAATTGTGAGTCCAGCTACCGGGGCCGGGACGGGGATTCGAACCCACGACCCGGCGGTTCCCTTCGCTCTCCTGCTCCGACGCTTAACCGCCTGAGCTATTTGGGACTCTTAACAGACACTGACATGTACATAAAAATGAATTAACAAATACAGCAGCACATGATCTAAGCAAACACCTTTCTTGCAAAAACAAGTTTAATCAGTTAACCCTTATCATTCGGAATACACCACTGTGTGAAATAATTTTGACTAAAATAGTTCAAGGGTGGTGCCGCTATTCTGGCACCACCCTTGAACTAAAGCCATTGGTCTGTATCTTCTCTGTAAGTCCTATAATGTAGCTTGCATATGACGGTGTACAAATTTGAAGCTTTTAGCCTCTGTATGATAGGGGTTGAACTAAAGCCATTGGTCTGTATCTTCTCTGTAAGTCCTATAATGTAGCTTGCATATGACGGTGTACAAATATGAAGCTTTTAGCCTCCGTATGATAGGGGTTAAGAGACAGGAGGTGCTCTCTCAAGGCAAACCTTGAAGGACAAAAAGTGTCAACGGTCATTAACCCCTTGTAGCCTCAAGGGCCCATTCTCAAATGTTGGAGGTGTTGCCTAATGACTATGTACCAGTTGCTGGAGATGGATTGACCATGATAATTCAAGTGTAGTGCCAGATTAGCTTGGCGCCTTCAGGGTCCAAGCTAATCTGGCACTACCCTTTAATTATCATGGTCGATCCATCTCCTGACTTGCAGCTAAATGGGTTAAACCATTTAGCCACCAAACTCAACATTGTGGAGTTGTCACCTAACGACTATGTACCAGTTGCTGGAGATGGAGCGACCATAATTAATGGTAGTGCCAGATTAGCTTGGCACCGTCAGGCGCCAAGCTAATCTGGCACTACCCTTGAATTATCATGGTTGATCCATCATCTGCTGTATCATGTTGGGGCTAAATGATTAAAGACCATAAGTTAGGCGACAGCCACCCAGACGATAGTTATAAAATGATTAAAGACCATAAGTTAGGCGACACAGCCACCCAGACGATAGTTATAAAATGATTAAAGACCATAAGTTAGGCAACACAGCCACCCAGACGATAGTTATAAAATGATTAAAGACCATAAGTTAGGCAACACAGCCACCCAGACGATAGTTATAAAATGATTAAAGACCATAAGTTAGGCAACACAGCCACCCAGACGATAGTTATAAAATGATGGGCGATCTTGAGTATGGGTGGTCGCTGAGAAGTACATTGAGGCCACCCCCCCCCCCCCAATCCCACCCACACACACCTACACTGCAAACAAAACCAATTTCTCAAATTATGACCATGAAATTACTCATTCCTCTAGATTTCCATCATAATAATGATGTTGGTGATGACAGTGATGATAATTATTATCAATGAATGATGCTAATAATGACGGGGACACCAAGGTCCCTCGGCTACCTTTCTAAAGATGCGCTGTGAGTTGTCGGTGACCTCCTGCAGCCGCTGTACCATCTGGTTCATGTAGATCTCACTCATGATGCTGTGGTTCTGACTCTCCTTCCGCGTGATGCCCAGCAGGTGTTTCCAGCATGCATACGTGGACATCGTCGCCCATTGCTCTTGTCTGAACACACAGAAAATGCACATCATCTTTATTACCATGTACAGCGGATTGTCATTCACACGGGTGAAAGTTGGAAATGATAATATAGAGAAGCTGCCATTTGACAAGCATGTCATCCTATTTAATAATAATAATAATAAAGAGCATTTATATCGCGCTGAATCCCCAGGAGCAGTGGGCTCTAAGCGCGTTACAAAAAATGTATATATGCAGAATCTCACTACCTTTAAAAAAGTCTAATCTATGCACTTCTAATCTACGCACGCACATACAACTAAAACACACATAACAAAACCATATGTATGCAGACCAAACCATCAGCACACACACGCACACATTTCTCGAAATAAATTTGACTTAGTTCAAGGGTGATGCCAAAATAGCTTAAGGCGCCAAGCTATTCTGGCACCACCCTTGAATTTAAATGGTTGATGTATCTCATAATCTGTAATGTAGCTTTTTAGGACAATAAGCAAATTTATGTAATGGGTTCATTTATGTGGGTGGCTTCCCCTATGACGTACATGAAATTTACAGTTTGCCATTTTGTGTAAGAAAAACTGTAATTTTGAATATTAGACATTTTCACGTGAGATTTTGAATGTTCCTTTGTCTGATTTTTCTTTCAGACTGCCATGCGTTTTTATCACTACATTGTACACCTGGCTACAAGAACAGTAAACAACACCGACGGTTTTAGCATCACAACTAGATGAAGAAAATTAAATTCATATTATTGTTACGATTGTGGTTGTGTTGTCCTGTGAGAGCATACATGTGTTAATCATAGGAAACGATCCGATATTTATTTAAGCTATCATGGTTATGATTCATGTACCTTTCTAAGTAACATTTTCTTTCGGTCGCGCAGAGCGGAATTCACTTCGTTATGATACGCTAAATTTAGTCCAGAACGTTCTAGAAAGGTCGCTCTGTCTAGTGACCTCGTGTGCGTGACGTTGGTAAATTGGCGACATTTAGTAACAAGTTGTTTACTGTGCGTGTGAAGCCATCAGCCGTTTTCTTGTGTGTTATGAAGGATCGTGGTCGTTCTCAAAGTTTCCGACTAGTTTGTGAACTGCCTGCCATACTTTTGTGAGATGTCATTTTACCAAGGATTTGGAGCTGAAGTGAGCAGCCAAATTTGTGTAGCCTATTGTAGTTTTCTAGAAAGTTCGTTTTTTATTAATATTTTTTTGAGTTCCGGTTACGTAGATTATTTTGATTGGTTGCGTTGAATGATTTTCTTGGATTATTCTAGAAAGTGTCTTACTATATAACGTTGGTGCTAGGAGAGCGCGAATATACACTGTCTTGCATTGTCAGTTGTAGAGACACACAGTTATCGTAGGTACGTGGCCCGTATAGGGTGTACATTGTGAGAGATACAGCGTAGCAGTGTGATGTACGTTGTGTGAGGAACTTTGTGTCGACAGTGTGGATATTTGCAGAAGAGACTTTGTATCAGTGTTGGTGCATTTGGAAATGCATTGTGTGGAGATCACATCGCTGAATTAAATTATTGTTGGAACTGTTACTCCAGTATTGTCTACATCCTTAAGCCACGTGTGACGGATTGCAGGTGAATGAAGTTTATTTAAAAGAACCTTACGTGCGTGCGTCTGGTGTGTTTATCATACTACGACTACAACTCCACCACGTAACAATTATTAAATAAAGATAAAGGAATTATTTGACAGCTGCCAAACAGTTAACAAAGTAAAGCGCTTTGTCAGCATTTTAAAACAATCCTGGTGGCTGCTTGCACAGTCAGGTCATTGTGTGACTGTTGTTGATTTCTATTTGGCGGAAACAGCAGTTCAACATTCCCACAGAACGCACGTGGATCAATATTCCTGGTCACGCTGTTCCCAGCTTCAGGTCACGCTGACCTGGATAACGACACAATCTGTGCATCATCAAGATAATTACACTTGTATCATTTTATTGCACTCTTGTTTCTGCACCCACTTTCCCTTTCACAACCAGCACCAAGTGCAGGCAATGGACCCACTTCCTGTGACAGCTCATGGGCATGACTATAAGCATTGTGCCAGGACTACACCTGCAAGAACTCTCAGCGTTTCCTCCAGCCCAGGATAGTTCCAGGAGGAGTGCCTGATTAGCCTGGCACCCTGGTTTCACCTTTAGGCTGCTTAATAATAACAACATCCTGCAGGAATCATCTTGACAAAAACGGCTGCCAACAGCCGACGGGTTGGCCTTGAGTTTGTCGTCACACATCAGCGACCACACTCAATTCATCCCGGGAAGCTGGCGTTTCAGGGCGCCACTTGCAATGCCAACTTCTGGAGATGAATTGTGATATGTACGATCCGGTGTACATGTGTTCGATCCAGTGTCTGGCGCGGCATTGGTAACTACTATCACATCACTCATATCTCGTTTACCTTCTGCTGCCCGTGATGATGCTGTTACACAGACCTCAATGAGTGTTGGACCCCATCTACTAGTAGTGCAGCATACAGACACTAAACGCTTGACCGACTTCAGTAACACTTGACTGACTTCAGTAACATGAACAATGGTGCAAACAAGAGGCACAGACGCTCATGAACCCCTGCAATTGCAGGAGTTCATGAGGGTCTATGCCTATTGCAGTTCTGTGTCCTTTCTTGCTGTTGTGTGTGATCAGTGTGTGTGTGTGTGTGTGTGTGTGTTGTGTGTGGTGTTTGTGTGCGAGTGTGATCAGTGTGTGTGTGTGTGATCAGTGTGTGTGTGTGCGCGTGTTATCAGTGTGTGTGTGTGTGCGTGCTATCAGTGTGTGTGTGTGTGTGTGTGTGCGCATGTGATCTGTGTGTGTGTAAGGGGGTCAACGAGTGCATTATCATTGTGTGTGCGTGTGATCGGTGTGTGTGTGCGCATGTGATCAGTGTGTGTGTGTGTAGGGGGGTGGGGTGGGGGGGGGTCAACGAGTGCATTATCATTGTATGCCTACCCGTCTGGTTGTACCATAGAGCGTATATAATAGGGAGTGGCGGTTCTAGCCTCGCAGCGGCCGCCATCTTGAGAGTTCCGACGCCAGCGTTTCTGGCACTAGGCGGCAGACGACAGTTCACGTTTGCATTCACACATAATGACGGGCTGGATCTCATTAACGCAGCATCGAGGCTTGACATGTACAGAAGATAGATCGACCATGATGGTTCAAGGGTAGTGCCAGAATAGTTTAGCCCCTAAAGTGATCACGACCACATACTGACGTGAAAAGTAGTGCCAGAATGCTCTACCGCCTACCACTATTTTAAGGGCTGTGCCAAAATAGCATGACACTTCGAGTGATCGCGACCATATTCAAGAGTGCCAGTGGTATCAGAATAGCTTAGCGCCTACCATGATAGTTCAAGTGTGATAGCAACATAGCTTTGGCGCCTCAGTAGTGATAATCAAGAGTGGCGCCAGAATAGCTTCAGTGGCACCTAGAAGGATCGACCATGTTCAAGGGTGGTTCCAGAATAGCTCAGCGCCAAACCATGATAGTTCATAGGTGGTGCCAGAATACCTAAGCTCCTAAATGCACAAACTGTAATGGGCTATGTCCCACCTGTACAAAAATAAAGTCTTCGGTGTACAGCTCCCCGGTGCTGTTCTGACACCACCATTGAACATTGTGTATTGTTTAGTCGGCTAAAAATACCATACTTTCATGGTATAAATTGAAAATGTTCGCGTGTCATACCGTTCTATCTGTTCATAAAGATAGGTATTAGTGTGTAAATCCTACGGAAGTCACTGAAACACTGACAGTGAATGTCAGATTCTTTTTACATTATTTATAGAGTTCGGCATGAAAGACTCAGAAAGCGTCTGCATAATAAAATAATCAGCTCCATTTTCAGAGTTCATGTTCGTCGGTTTGTCTGTCAGTATTTCTGCCTCTTCTGTCTGTCTATCAGTCAGGTCTCTGCCTCTTGTGTCTGTCTGTTTCAGCCTCTGTCTGTGTTTCTGTTTCTTCTGCCTCTCATGTGTCACTGTGGCTGGTGCAGTGATAATCACATGATTATTAGTATTCTAAAGACAAAGAGCATGTTAGTTACTACACGTCCGAAACACCAGCATGGCCTACCACCTTTAACACTCTCCTTATATAGCCTGCCTGTAGAACAAGTAACTAGGCATCGCTTATTAGTAGGCGTTATAGTGGACAACCAATTAAGCTGGAAACCGCATACCGACTCTGTATGCAAAACAATCTCCAAAAATCTATTTCTGTTATCAAAACTACGCCATATAGTTAATACGATTTCCGTTAACTCTTTTCCATGCACATATTAAAACGCATTGTGACTACAGTTCTACCGTCTGGGATGGATGCAGCGAAGTTCACATGAAAAAAGTTAATTCCTAGTATCGTCGGGGCATTAAATTATTACTTCCCGGTCATACTTCGACTGACGAAAAATTAAAATCTCTCAAGTTGCTAACACTGAATAAACAGTTTGAATTTAATCGCTGTGTTCTACTGCACAAGATCATGCACGGAAAAGCCCCACCCTATCTAAAAACTCTATTTTCCGACAATAATAGGAAAAACACGAGAAATAGTTCGAGCCACCTTCCAAAAATTAGATTAGACATCTGTAAAACCAGCCTTTCCTTTTCAGGTGCTAAAGTGTGGAATATTTTACCTCCACACCTGAAATCATTTGTAAGATTAACGTCTTCAAAGATCGCCTCCATAAATATTTACTTCAGAAGTAACAGTATGTTCGGCTCCCTTATGCTACTATTCGTATAGTTAGTGACAAGTTTCCTATTACCTAATAATCTTCTACTGTTGCTGCAGAATATGTAATAGTTCGATTGTCTGCATTAACATGTCAGGTTCATACTTGTACATATATATTTTTTAATTTTTCATTTTTTTTCTGAGGGTGGGATGGGGGGGGGGGGGGGGGGGGGGGGGGAATGGGTCTTTTTACTTATATATGTTTTATCTTTTGCTGTATCGTCTGGTGTATTTTTGTATGTGTAGAGTAGCAGGGCAGTTTGGAAGATAACTATTTATCCTGAATAAAAACGTTCCATCATCATCTGTCTGTCTGTCTGTCTCTCTTTCTCTCCGGCTCTCTCTCTCTCTCTGTGCGTGTGTGTGTGTGTGTATGTGTGTGTGCGTGTGTGTGTGATGGCGGGTGTGTGGGTGTCAGTCCGGGAGTGTTATGCAGTCGGTGTGCGTGCAGGAAGAAGGCAGTCCTAAGAACTTATGTTTTTCATTTCATCCACAGTATGCACATAGTGTATATGTTAACAGTCACGTAGGGACACAGAGGTGTAAAAACAGAGAACTAAAGATGCGACTGATTTCCATAAGCGACTGGCATCCGGCTGCCGAGCCAAATGGATCGACCAAGCAGAGTAGAGAGCAGAGCAATACTTTTGGCGCGATTCCTTAGAAATATGGCACCAAGATAACATTCAAAAACTTTAGTGGATCTTCCGCAAGCATAGCACAGTCATAGTCCTGTCTAAACTTACGTACAGTAAGATCAGTAACCGGTTGCCGTGCGGGCCGCCGTAAGGAAACACTGAAACGCTTTTAGACCACTTGGTTAGTTTATAGTGTGTGTATTATTTTGGAAATGCACGCCAAGTACAAGTGTGTACAGTTCACACGCCTGGCATTCCATTATCCTTATCTCTGACAGGTGTTAAAAGGCAGCAGTATATACAGGCTATAGCATAAACACAGTGCGGAGGTAGCGGTTAGTGGAACCCGCAGTATGGCGGGCGGTCCCTACGCTGATAAGTACCAGATAGCCTCTCCCTATATATACGCTCTATGGGTTGTACTCTGCGATCACTCATATCTCTCCGCGCACCTCTGACCTGCCCGTGATGCCGCATCACACACCATGATGCCGCATCACACACCGCTGTAGGTACAGTGGTAGCGTCATTACCCTACGCCAGGCAACCACACTCAGCTACTTCCACACTTAGGATTGGCACCCGCGCAAACCGGGTAGTGAGTGCGGGGGAGAGTGGGGAAAATATAGGTGGAGGGGGATCTCTCCTTTCCGGCCTCCCTCACTCCACCACTTTCACTCTCCAGCGCGTCCAGAACAATGCTGCCCGCCTAGTCCTCAGAAAGAAAAAAATCCGACCACATCACTCCCCTGCTCAAACTCCTTCACTGGCTTCCCATCCTCCAACGCATCCAATACAAGGTTCTGTCTCTCTGCCACAAATCCCTGAACAACTGCGCTCCTGCCTATCTCTCCAACTTACTTCACCCCTACACTCCTCCCAGCTCCCTCCGCTCCGCCTCCGACCCTCTCCGCCTCCCCATCACCCGCACCAAACTCAGCACTTTCGGCCCCCGCTCTTCTCTGTATACGGTCCATCCACCTGTAACACTCTCACTCTCTCTACACGTCAGAAAGACTCTCTCTCCTCCTTTCAGTCCGCCCTCAAAACTCACCTCTTTCAACAGTTTTAGCATTATATCACCAGACTCCCCACCCTAAGCTGACTGTCGTAATGTATTTCACTATTTGTGGTACGGGAGTCATTGTCTAAAGCGTGCGCATGCGTGCATGAGTTGTGAGTGTGTGCTTAGAGAGTTATAATTATTATAAGATAAGCGCATTATAAATACTGTAATTATTATTATTTATTATCATGATAGTTCCAGGTAGTGCCAGATGGATGCACGAATGTGTGTGTGTGTGTGTGTGTGTGTGTGTGTGTGTGTGTGTGTGTGTGTGTGTGTGTGTGAGCGCGCACGCAAGGTCACTGCATAAAAAGACTTTAAACCCTTTTAGCCCTGGATCCACAGCAGGAGATGGATTGACCATGATAATTCAAGATTAGCTTAGCGTCACATGAAGTGACGGCAACACCTCCAAACTTTGAGAAATGGGACCTTGGGGCTAAAAGGGTTAACAGGCTTATTGGTAGTCTGCCTGTGTGCGGTTCACGTGCACTTGTCTTTTATAACTAGCCGTTTGTAGTTGTGCGTGTGTGTGTGTGTGTGTGGGATGAGGAGGGGGGCTGGGAAAATGACTCAAACTGAAGAGGTGTGGGGAGAGGGGTGGTAGGGGTGATGACGGTGGGGGGGGGGGGGGTAGCGTCGGGCGGGTTGGTAGTGGAACTTTTCAGTAGTGGAAGCAGTGATGGATAAACGTGGAACCATACCATAGTATGTACAACTCCTAGACACGGAGCCTCTATAGTGGAACCGCTGCTGCTGGGCGAGGCGAGGCGGGCCAAGATTACAAACACGTGTGAATTAGGTCCAGCGGACACGTTGCTGATTGCCTGTGGATTGTTTGCAGACCGGGGAGCACCGTTATCTATTCCAGCCAGATAAAGTCACGCCTCATGAGCGTTACGCGGGCTGCTGGGGGCACGACTCGCGTGCCGTTCACAGCAGCGATACGACAGAAGCTCCACGCTGGCGTGCACTCTCATCCAGAAACTTCCATCAACCTCAGCTTTAACCCATTTAACCCCAAGGCCCCATTTCTCACATTGTGGAGGTGTTGCCTAACGACTATGTACCAGTTGCAGGGGATGGATTGACCATGATAATTCAAGGGTAGTGCCAGATTAGCTTGGCGCCTGAAGGCGCCAAGCTAATCTGGCACTACCCTTGAATTATCCTGGTCAAGCCGTCTCCTGCTGTAGGGACCCGGGGCTAAAAGGGTTAATCCTGTCAGATCCTTTGCCTGAGAGACGCACAGATTCTCATAAGGCCTCGGGCCGCAGGGGCTGGTGCGAACCATTACCTCTTGGGAAACGGCAGAAGGACTGTGCAAGAGTCTGCAGGGCTCACCAGAATCAACGCCCGTTGTCGACGGAGGTTTGCGTTTAGACTCCTAGGCTCACTTGCCTGAGGGAGCTTAGTCCTGCGCCAGCCACTAAAGCAAGGTGCTCCGCTACTGATAGCGCCACAACACTCACCCCGCTACAGCGGAGCGCCTTGCTTAGTGGCTGGCGCAGGACTAGGCGTACTCGCGCAACTGAGCCTTAGGGTAAAGTGGACAGCAATATCATGAAGCCGTAGATTCGCGCGTGGCACAGTTGGAGTACGCCTGAGTTGATCAGTGTTCAGGTCGTACTCCATAGGCAATAGATTTCTCTGTCCCCCATAACCCGCCCATCTGGGCCGTCCATGATCACCTCGGTGCTGTGGACATTAAAGTAAACCCGAACTAAACAACCAACCAACCGCGCGCGTCTAGTCCACAACACACGGGTCTCCACATGTCTGACCGCACAATGTAAACACTGACCACGCGCTCCAGCAGTCACCGAACAAGTGGCCTGATAACTAGATAAAGTTTTACCTCAAGCAAGCTGCGAGGGATTTCTCACGGCGAGATGGTGGACACAAAAGAAGGAAACCTGGGCTCTAAAACTGAAAGTGAAAATAAACCTTGCGAACATCCCCACATCCTGCGGCCATCTGTTTCAAGACGTTGTGACTTGACATCAGCTTTGCTGGGACTACCAGTACAAACACTGTGGTCAAGGCATGAAGACTTGTTCTATGCAACTTTCGTTGTAAAATCCAAGTGCCAAACTTTCGTTTCTCTCTGATTGGTATCATTCACTGCTTTATAATAATAATAATAATAATAATAATAATACCGTTATTATATAGGCGCTTTTTCTCAATTTTGGGGAAATCGACTCAAAGCGCCGCGCCTGAAACCCAACACACACACTCACGTAACAGACACGGATTTACGCCATTTAAGACAAACACAGTACAAGACAAACGAAGGGCCAGTCAGCTACTGAAGTTACAGAGAATTTTTTGATCGCTTGTATTTGAAATTTGTAAAGTGGCCTGAAACCGGTACCAAAGTGGGGGGGGGGGGGGGGGGTGACAAAGGTTATGTTACTGAAATCTGTGTTAATTCAATGCTGTATTTTACTGAAATCTGTGTTAATTCAATGCTGTATTTTACTGAAATCTGTGTTAATTCAATGCTGTATTTTACTGAAATCTGTGTTAATTGAATGCCGTATGTTACTGAAATCTGTGTTAATTCAATGCTGAAGAACCCAAGCCGGCCCATGGAACAGGGACACAAAGTGTTATCAGCAAGAGATATAGATCCTCATGAGCCCCCACGAACGCGGGGGCTCATGAGGATCTATGTCTCTTGCATGTGGATTGTGTTGACTGTTTCCTGACACTGAGGATGTTGTGAGAAAAGCTCCGTGCTTACTTTTGTTTCTCGGCCCTGTGGCGTGTGATCATCTGCTTCACCAGCTTGTCGAGGTTCTTGGCGTACTCCAGCTCCACCTCCGCCCGCCGCCTGAAGAACTCCTGCAGCTCGGCCACGATCGACACCTCCGTCTCCAACTTCACGTCTAGACATTTCAGCTGGTCGCACAGCTGCTGCCGGATGTCTGAAACAACGCGAACAGAAAAGGGGATATCAGAATAATTGCACTGAGAACGGCGAGAGGGAGAATGATTGATTGGTTGGTTGTACATTGCTTAACGTCCAGACAGCAGCAAGACTTTCTCAGGACGTGCCTGCACTGCTTGTGAAAAAAAAAATTAACAGAATATTGAATGTATGTAGCCAGCCGGTCCAATACGCAAAAAAAAAACAAAAAAAAAAACAACTAAGACCATTTAGCAACACAGATCCAATATCAAGAGCTACAGGCAGGCAGACAGTAGGGAGAGTTGAAAAAAAGGAAAATACAGGTGAACAGACCAAGGGTAGACAGAAACACATGCCCCAGAATAGAGGGGAAAACCCACCCTGTGGGGCTGAATAAAAAAAATAATAATACCGTTATTATATAGCTGACCAGGGTGACCCTGGGAACTAAAAAGTAGTTAACCCCACCCAAGTCCCCCAGGGCAGACCCGGGTGTGAGAGGGGGGGGAGACAGTGTCACGCTGGACGTTCTGACACTTTCGCTGGTCACTGTCTGTGATCTGTGCACATCACGCTGAAAAGACTGAAAGAGGAACAATGCACCAGATATAATGTACTGGTTTCACTTGGTTCTGGCGGCATGAGAAGCGTTATCTATCGCTGACTTTGGTCGGTCCAACTGACAACCTTGCACACACACTGTTAGGATTGCATGTCTGCAACTTGAGTGTCTGACTGTAAACTAAACGTCTTGGCATTTCAGCACGACCCCACGAGAAAACTAAACGTCTTGGCATTTCAGCACGACCCCACGAGAAAACTAAACGTCTTGGCATTTCAGCACGACCCCACGAGTAAACTAAACGTCTTGGCATTTCAGCACGACCCCACGAGTAAACTAAACGTCTTGGCATTTCAGCACGACCCCAAGAGAAAAGTCACGGGCTCTTCCACATAGAGCAGACCGTGTGCTTTCCGAGTTCCCGAGGTTTGACTGCCACGCCTTAACCCTCTTCCATCCCGCGACCACATTTCCCACAGTCCGGAGGCGTCACCCAATAACTCCGCAACAATCGCAGGAGATGGATCCACCTCGCTAATTCAAGGGTAGTGCCAGATTAGCCTGGCGCCTGATGCGCCAGGCTAATCTGGCACTACCCTTGAATCATAGTGATCAATCCACCTCCTGATGTATATATCGGGGCTAAATGTTGTAAACTCCAGGGCGATGGATTCGCATACATGTGTTGGTCTGTGACGTCGGGCATTACGGCGTTCAACCACAAGGTCAAAAATCACAGACCAACACGCACGTTCACTACATCTTGCGTGCATGAAGTGACGTCACTGCAGCCCTGACCCGCGTGAAGAGCAGAAGCAGAGAGCTGTGTGAATCTGTCCATTTGAGAAGGGCGATGCGGGTAGAGTGGTGAAAGCTACCCCGCTATAGGCGGGTAGGTACGCGGCATGCAGTATCACCATGGCATCGGGCTGCGCAGAAAACTCGAAGTATCGTATCGCGCCGCGCAACAGATGTGAGATTAGTTTTCAAAAGCCAAAAGCCTCATCAGCATCAGATGAAGGATGTTGTTTTCGTATCAAGCCATCTCGCGTCTTGCCCGGACCTGCCTGGCCAAAGAGATGTCGGCACGAAAACAGCCAGACTTGAAAACCTGCCTGATGCAAGATTAGCGTCAACGCTCGTGAGAACAGGACAAATCGCTGCACTTCAAATCCCTTTAATTACAAGAAGCATAGATTCTCATGAGTGCGGCCGCCTTCTCCGTCTCTTGCTGGATCAGCTCAATCCCATATATATCCTAAATCTGAGGAAATGTTTCGTGTTTACATTGCGCGCACATGCATGCACATTCTAGGAAATATGTGGATCTGCAGCGTGAAGCTATCAGTCACGCCCTGAACGTTGAGCAATGTTTAGTCAGCTTGCAGACGCAGCTTGAAGATAGCCATGAAAACATGACACTGCCGGTCTCTCATACTGATCTGTTGACTTGCGTAATCAACTCTACAAGAAATCTACTTGGGGCTCTGTTAGCAGTGGCAATCTGATGGGAACTAGTTGCATGCAACACTTCTGTTACTAAGACGCAGGGGCCAGTTGCACGAGTGAGCTTAGTCCTGCGCTAGCCACTAAGCGAGGTGCTCCCCAATAGCGGAGCACCTTGCTTAGTAGCTGGCGCAGAACTAAGCTCACGCATGCGCTTTGTGCCAGAGTTGAGCTGAAGTGAAAACCGATGAATTAGCAAGACGAAGGCCGCAACGTTTCATGCGAACGTGCGAAGCTGAGGGAAACAACTCCAACACACAGTTCAAAGCCCCTGTCTAACTGTGGGAATATAAACAGACCGAACATGATGACCGAGGGCTGTAGTGAGAAAGGTCACATATAATATCCCTGACCTTTCACACCTTTCCGGCCCAAATTTGTCCACTGACCCCACGCCATCCTGTCTACTATCACATCCTTCATTGACAGCTCGCTGCCTTGTCACTTGTTTGAAAAAGCTCTTCAAGTGTGTTGTTGCTACCCAATTTAACTCCGCATTTACGTAAAACCAGACGTGTGCGGAAAACGTCGGGCTGAATATTTATTTCTCTTTAGATCCTTAATAATACTACTAATAATACATTAATAATAAAACAAATAATGATACATAAATAATAAAACCACAAGCTATATCCTTTTGATGGATGAAAAAAAATTCAAAAAAAAAAAAAATCACTGGAACAAAATGCTGAAAATGCATGATTAATATTACTAATTTCATTTCCAATTACTTAATTAGCTGTAATCTAGCTGGCGTTGCACAGACTGTACAATTCATTCTTTAATACTTTAATAATATAATAAATAAAAATACATTAATAATAAAGTGGCAAGCCTTATCCTTTCAAAGGGGGGAAAAACAATCACAGGAACAAAAGACTGAGCATGCCATGATCAATTTTACTAATTTTCATTTCTAACATTCCTAGATTAGCTGTCACCTGGCAGGCCTTGCACAGACTGCACAATAAGATAAGATCAGATATGATAAGATAAGATCAGATAAGATAGAACTTCATTGCCATATGTAAAAATACATTTAGGAATCGGAAATAATACACACTGTTAACAAAACTCCCTTAACACGGGGGAGGCGAGCGCCTGGGCTTCCAATAAACTAATTTCACCAACTATTGTTTTTTGTTGTTGTTGTTGTTTTTTTTGCGTGTGTGACTTGGTGGGTATTCGAACCCACTTACCAATGCTGTGGGGATTTTGTGGGGATTTGACTGGGGATGGAGGGACAGCGAAGCGGCAAAGCTACCGACATCGCCACCGAGGCGCTCGCACAACAGACACGTTGGGAAGCTACTCGAGTCTATGTTGGGGGTAGGTGCCACACGGGACACACGACCGACCCAGGGTGTCCAGAACTATCAACCCAGCGCTCGGCACGTGAAAACCCTCGCTTCCACCTTCAAATCAGCGCCAGATTCAGTGTGTATCAAAATACAGCAAGCCCAACCCTTCCCCAGTGAGAAAAAGCAGCTATGACTATACTGACGAACAAAAGAAACGCGACATTTTTGGAATCACGTCTGGCTCAAATAAAGAGCACGTAGTTGTTTAATCGCAGTGACATTGTGAAGTGAAATGTTTTCGCGTGACGTGGTCTGTTTGATGGAAGCTGACCCCAAAATGGCGGGGAATTATGTGAAATGGAAAGCTGGACAAACCTAACGGACCGTTAATGACAACACCAACATCAAAACATCAACACACACAAGACTGAGATGTACCACGATTAAGCGAAGCAGAAACACACACACACACACACACACACACACACACACACAGAGGCCGATCATATTGGCTGTATTATTATCTGGATGGACCCGGACAGAAGCGCTGACTGCTAACATAAAGCAAGTTGTGCCATCGCTAACCCAGACACACATGATACAGCCAATATGTACAGAACCTCTACACCTCCCGAGGCAACACCCATCGATCTCCAATACTCCAGTCTACAGCCCTGTCTCTGTGGCCCCCCCCCCCCCCTTCCCCCTCCCCAGCCCTGGGACTGATGGTCATCTGGATAGACTCGACCATTCTTCTGCAAGGGACATAGATGCCCATGAGCCCCTGCAATTGCGGGGGGTCATGCGAATCTGTCTCTTGCGGCGATGTTTGAACGAGAATTGAACATCTCATGCCTCTCGTTGGCACGTTATTTTCGTGCGAGATCTCAGACAGGCGACGGGCGTTCGATTGGGAGATGAGGACTAAGCTTTCATTTGCGTTTCTTCTTTTCTGCCTGCGACTTGAGGTGTCTGGAAATCAATCGTACATCACCACAGCCGGCCGGCCGGCTAATTTAGCGGCTAGTCACATCAATCGATCACCAGCTGCCAACACACAGAGCGGAAGGAACGGATGGCGGCGACAGGGGTGTCGGGTGTGAGGAAGGGGGTGGGAGAGGTATAGGGGTGGTTATTTGGCAAAATCGATAATTTCCAAGGCCGACCCAGCTCTTGTTTTCGTTCTCCCAAGATCCTGTTCATAGCTCCACCCACATTCTTCTTCCTCTTTTTCATTTTCCCAGTGCCAGAGAGTTGTTTGTGTGTGTGTGTGTGTGTGTGTGTGTGTGTGTGTGTGTGTGCGTGTGTGTGTGTGTGTGTGTGTGTGCGCGTGTGTGTGTGTGTGCGCGTGCGTGTGCACACACACACCGGAACGAGTACAGCCGTCACACGAGGCCGCATTTTCTAAGATCTCGTACATGCCATTTCAATTTCGCGAGAATTTTTTTTAAAACGTCTGCAAAATGTAATCGTCTTGGATGCCGTGCTGATAAGGGTTTAAATATAACGCTTGGCCAAGAATACACCGCTGTTTTTTTTTTTTTTTTTTTTAATCTAGCCAACACTGAAATAGGGCGGCAGAACTTGCCAAGACTGAGAAAAGCCTCATTCCTGCCGCACATACTTCTACGAATTCTATTACTTAGAACAATGACCATGCAGAATATAACATTCACTTCTTTTCATGAGGCCGGTAAGCTAATCTTGTGATTTCGGTCTTACGGCCTTGAACCGTAAAGTGTGAATCAGACCAGCACACACTGACAAGGGTCGTCTGACCATACCGTGACCAGCAACACTTAGTCGCACGTGTAAGACTTGCCCTCAACATGAGACCTGCCACTGTCGTAAGTACAATCCTGTGCTACCACTTGCCCCACTGTGGTAAGTACAAACCCATGTTACCACTTGCCCCACTGTGGTAAGTACAATCCTGTGTTACCACTTGCCCCACTGTGGTAAGTACAATCCCGTGTTACCACTTGCCCCACTGTCGTAAGTACAAACCCATGTTACCACTTGCCCCACTGTGGTAAGTACAATCCCGTGTTACCA
Organism: Semisulcospira habei; assembly: GCA_036245525.1. NCBI lineage: Eukaryota > Metazoa > Mollusca > Gastropoda > Semisulcospiridae > Semisulcospira > Semisulcospira habei. The sequence goes on from BTPG01000003.1 coordinate 219,028,439, forward strand.
CTTGCCCCACTGTGGTAAGTACAATCCCGTGTTAACACTTGCCCTGACTCGTCAACCTCTGTGTGCAATTCCCAAGGTCTCGCATCACAGGGAACTGTTGGCTGAAACCTGAGACAAATCACCCTTCTTAAATATACACACAGTTATGTCATTTGGGGTTAGTTGTATGTGTGAGCTTAGTCCTGCGTCAGCCACTAAGCCTTGCTTAGTGGCTGGCGCAGGACTAAGCTCACTCATGCACCTGGCCTCTCAGTTTCTTCCCAGCGAGTACTTGGAAAGCAGACAATTTGTGATGCATGCAGTCACAACCAAGGCACACCCTACCTGCTACAGTGATTATCCGCCCGTAGCTGTCCTTGGCCGGTGTTTTCATCTTCAGAGTTCGCTGTCTTATATTTTGTATACAGCACTACACATCAGCCATCTCACCACGTAGGTATAGGACCCTCCCCTTTCACAGCCCACATCAACTGCAGTGCCAACGTGACGTCACATCACACATCATACGGATGTTTAAATAACGTTCTTGTTCTTCGCGTTCTTGTATTTTAGATACAAATCAGTTCCTCCTAAAAGTGGCAGCGCGCCATACAGAGCTGCCAATACACGACCAACAATCGTTACAATGTTTTACAAGTTGCGGCTACACATCACGTACAGCGATACAACTGACTTCGCCGTCAAACGGCAGCTTCGCATTATGATTATATAGACAACGCTACGCGCCACCCACTGTGTGGATATTTCTGCATCATAGCCGCCCAAAGATGTACTTAGCTTGACTTTCTCTGACAATATTACACGACACGCTGTGTAGCGGCCATTCCCGGCTCACATGACCTCCCAAGAAATTGCACAGTGCAGGTTTTCCTCTCTCCAATTACCAAGCATCCATTCAACAGGCGGCCCACAGACAGCAAGCGTGGGAGTCTGGCACTGTTTACTGCGCACAGCCACAGCGAATACCCACTACCCCCTCCGAGGAATACGGGAGAAAACTGCGTCAGCATGAGCCATAGATCCTCTCTTTATGACGGATAAGATGATGCTATTTATTATTCGTGTGACGACCGGGCCGTGGTGACAAGTTTTCGTCAATATTTTGTTTTGTAGTCCAAACGAAGTCTTTGTTGCTCATGAAAATCATGCGCTAATCTCGTGAAGGAATACACAGTGTTCCGGTGTGACTGACTGACGCTGCTAGAACACACTCCATCAGCCCCAATTTCCACATACTGATTGAAAACCGACAACAGCCTACACACCCACGATTGCACCAAAATTCACTTTCCCTCCCTGTCTCCCCGTCTGTCCCGGAGTTTTTGAGCACATGTGGGCGTCGCGCAATGCATCACGTCTTGAAGGAAAACCTCAGACTGCCCTAGTCAGCGCACGGAGGGATGTGAAGAAGGAAGTAGTTGGAAAATAACGCAGGGCTGTCCATTATCCCTCTATTCAAATCGCACGCCTTTTACTGGGTGCTGGGCTCATTTGCTTGAGTTGAGCATAGGCCTGCGCACGCCACTAAGCAAGGTGCTCTGCTATAGCGCCACTACACTCACCCCGCTATAGAGGAGCACCTTGCTTAGTGGCGGGCGCAGGCCTATGCTCAATCATGCATTTGGCACCCAATCTGTCATCGACACACAATAATTTTCACCACACAGGATTGCGACATAAACACACAGCGCTGGCGAGGAGAGCACGTGCTACAATGTGCACAAACCACCAGCACATACAACTATCAATCACTACTCTAAGCTATCCAACCGATCTGTTTTCGGCACCGCGTGGGAGCTGAAATTAAAAGAATAATTGCATGCCGTCAGATTTTGTCCTGGTTTTGTCTGTCACGCGCTCACGCGTTCTACTTCCTGGTAGAATAGCGGATTGCGGTCACCGTGGGTCTTCACATTACCACCGAGGTCTAATAATACTCCGTTGCTCATTCAGATTTCTGATTACGAATATTGGCTAATTGGAGAAGAAATGTTGTGGCCCGCCTCGCTATTCTGACTGCCGACTTCACGCCATTATTGTTCCCGTAGTAACTGACTGCCGTGTACACGCCCTGGTAACACTGACAATCAGCACGGGTCACGCGGGTCAAGTTGTCGGCATGTCGCTGTCCGTCTCTCTCTTCGACCATTTAAACTCACTTCCTCCACTCTCCAGACGCCGGAGAACACATCAAGAGACATAGATCCTCATGAGCCCCGCAGTTGCGGGGGATCATGAGGATCTATGCCTCTTGATGGACTCTATTTTACGCCAATGATTTTTTTTTTTTCTTCCGGCGGCTGTACAATTCTTCGTCGCTCAGTGTTCGCCGAAAAGTTCGTTTTCCTTCCGCAATCAATTCTCGCCAGAACACTGAGGCATGACATCTACGTCAACAGCAGTCAGTCAATAAAACCCTGTTCTTCAAATGCATGGCTGTTTCGTACACGATGCTAATCTAAATCTTTGCACACGATGCCAATCCGCTAAATTGTACGCCTCTAAATATAAATCTTCTGCGTTGTTCACGCTTAAAAAACAACAACAAAAAAAAAAAAAAAAAAAAAAAACAACCCAAAAACAACTCCACACAACAAAGACGTCAGAACTGGGAACACATTTCTCATCGCCGATCTCAACAAAGCTCAGCGAGTTTGAGACCTGATTCAGCCTAACCAACCCTCCCTGCGTAGTTCTCCCAAGACTACACTGTACGTCGTCGGCACCCCCTCTCTTCTCTCACACTGTGTACAAAGCCTGCAAAACCGTTTCACTGCCGACAGATTTGGAGCCAGAAGTTTCACACTCGTCTACAGACTGCGCCCTTGGTGATCTACTTCGTGTGGGGAAGCAGGAAGAAAACATTTACTAGAAACATAGGTCCACTTTGAGTCTCAACAACTCATAGCCCATTTGCATGAGGCATAGACGTTGCGGGGTTCATGAGGGTCTATGCCTCTTGCAGTTGGGCGGTTTTTGGTTGGTGAAAGTGACGTTCAAAGGACCCCCAACAACACTCTCCTGCAGTGTAGCAGCGAAATCTGTAATCTGTACGCTACCACAGATATAAAACAGGGTTCTCCCACGGTGCCGTGATGCTACACACGTCATGGTAAACCCGTTATGGGCAAGACTCCAGCCAAACTGAATCTGGTTTTTTTTTCTGAGGGGGTGACGGCGGTTACCAGCTAAGGCTGTCTTGCCGTGAGGTGCAAACTGCAGAACAACCTCCACACAATCTCCTCCACCTTAGGAACAAATTGATCAAAATCTGTGAGGAGACAAAGATTCTCACGAGGCCTTGCAAATGGCAAGGGATGATGAGACTCTGCGCGTCTAGCAGATGAAGGGTGTCAGATTAAATCAGCGAGTGCACCAATCTGGGATCAACGGGGGGGGGGGGGGGGGAAGAGGTGAAGCTGGGTCAGTTGAAGGCGCCGTCAGCAACAGCAACCGCATCACCACCACGAACATGCACTACATGTGGTATCAGCCCGGGAAATCCCGTCCCCCATCCCCCCACCCCCCTGACATATTTCATCAACATCTTCCAAGCGCCAACCCGTCACCCATCTCAATTCACACATCCCGGTCTGCAGGCTAGAAATGTGACCCTGCCCTGTAAAACGTTCCTGAATACACCATTCTATCGAGGCTACTATCGCTAGGATCTACATCGTGCCAAATGTCGGCCTCGAAACCCATTTGATTTGTATGCAGACAAACCTTGACACGCACAGAATGCGAAATGAAAAACTTGCATTCTCCAAAGGTCTTTTCACTCGTCCAGTTATGCTCGACATACACAACAACAGTTCAAGGGTGGTGCCAGAATAGCTTGGCGCCTCTAGGCGCCAAGCTATTCTGGCACCACCCTTGAACTATCATGGCCGACCTGTCTCCTGAACTGCATTTTTGTCCTAAAAAACACTCCCACAGTTGGGAGTAACTGCGACTTCACTAGCAGGGTTGAATGACTGGTGCACTTACACGTAATTAAACTTGTCAGTGGTCAGTGTATCATCTTGAACTCTAAAATCATCATCAGAGCTCATAACAGTAACACACCGAGTGGATCTCTCTTGCAACACCTCCCGGGGCCTAGGCGTCTGTATACAAATGGGTCATAATATTTTATCAGTTACATGTGTGGGCTTAGTGCTGCGCCAGCCACTAAGCAAGGTGCTCCGCTGTAGAAGGGTGAGTGTTGTGGCGCTGTAGGGAGCACCTTGCGTAATGGCTGGCGCAGGACTAAGCTGACTCATGCAACTGAGCCCAGGGGTCTTACTAACGTCACAACACAGCAGACTACCAGGCGGCCCCGCTACTTATAATGAGCCCATCCTCGCCTTCACTTAACCTCTACATTTGTTATAAAGGTACCACAAACGAATTTCTCTTTTCGAGATAAAGTACTCTTATAATTCCTCTAAAGACGTAAACGGGGCTGAATTAAATTCTGTCAGCATGAGGCATAGATTCGCATGAGCCCCTGCGAATGCCAGTACAGTACTGGGAATGCAGAGGCTCATGAGAATCTATGCCTCTTGCAGATGGAAGGGTGCTGGAGAGGAAATCTGCCCCCAACTTTCTTCAGTGAAGAGGCGAACACTAGTGCACGCTGAGCCTAATCAACCCACTAACAAGTGGCCGATCCTACCTGTACCTAAATGACAGGCGCAAATAGGCACAACCTCTCATGAAAGTCCTATCAGCTGGCGTAAATGCCGGTGTGTCTACCGATCAGTTCTTTCAAGATGGAAATGGGATCTCAGCCTTCGTTAAAACCCAAACACGCTACACCTCTCCCTTCAGAAGTCGTTGCACTCTCCCTTTGGATTTTGCACATTACGTTGGTCTGAATCACTGTGGGTCTCTTTTTTTTTCTTTTTAAATTTTAAATAAAATAAATCAATATTTTTTTGTTGGTGTTACTTACTTGGCTAAATCCGATAAGAGGAAGAGAGGAAGAGATTTTCATGATCCCATGCTGTTGCTACAGGTGTTAACGGGACTCTGTGTCTCTTGTCAACGGAAATTGAATACGGAGGGACTAGTTGGGGGTGGGGGGGGGGGGGGGTGAGTGGCTTCGTGGCTTTACAATCGTGCAGACCTGTATTAGAGTGGAACCGGCCTTGATCATTATGATAATGATTATACCCGTCCTACCGAAGACCTGATCACCTTCTCCGAAGGATGATTTAGAGTTCAACAAGAGGCATAGATCCTCATGAGCCCCCTCAGTTCCGAGGATCTAAGCCACTTGCTTGTGGTGGTGATGAAAGCAAAGAGTATACCCCTCAGTACGGACCCGTAGGGGTATACTCCTTGATGGTAGTATCAAACTTGACGTGGAGCCGTGAGTCAGAGATGGACCGTGGATACTGCTGGCGATGCCGCGCCCAGGCCCCCCCCCCCCCCCCCCCCCCCCCCCCCCCCGACTCTTTACCGTGACTATGCTCACGAGTGAAACTTTGGATTTGTCAGACACAGCACTCCAGCAGCTTGCATGGTAGGTGGCCCGGCCAGGGGAAAGGTCGACATGTCTGTCGTGTTGCAACTCAGTATAGGTAAAGAGATTGAGAGGAGGGGGGGGGGGGATGGGGGGGGGGGGGTGAGGGGGGTGAGGGGAGGGGGGGGGGGGGGTGGTGGGTGTCGTGTTGCACGTGCTATATATACACCTTGAGTCATGTTGAAGTACGTGCATTTCATCAAACAAATTTTTATCTGCAACGTGCACAGACCATCACAGACACAGTTCAGCGGGCTGCGGCATAATAATAATAAATAATAATAATGAGTACTTGTATAGCGCCTAACCTCAGATTAGAGCTCTAGGCGCTTAACAAAAACTAATGTACAAAAAATAACTAATTACAAAAATGGAATTAACAAAAAGTACAAAAACAAAATACAACGCACTCTGTAAACAAGCTATGAAGTCACCATTCAAAAGTGCTACGCTCATGGACTCATACTGGCATTCACACACACACCCACACACACACTACTTCTATAAATAGATAGAGATGACTTTAACATGACAGGTGTGTGACAAAGTCATTTGTAGCTGACAGAAAACATATGGGTCTTTAGGGCACGCTTGAATGCCTCTCTCGAATCCACGTATCTCAGTTCGCGTGGGAGATCATTCCAAACAACTGGGCTCTGGTATCTGAATGACCTCCCACCAAACGACTTTGTTTTGACAAGAGGGATACGTAAAACTCGAGGGTCGGCAGCAGAGCGCAAATTCTGTCTCAAGGGCGTATACAGCTGGAGAAGAGAGGCAAGGTAGTGTGGGCAGGAACAGGTAATACAACTGTGAGTCATGCATGAAATTTTGTACTGAATCCTAGCCGTTACAGGTAACCAGTGTAGGGCAGACAGATGGGGTGTGATATGATCTGATCTAGGGACTCTAAGAATCAACCGAGCAGCTGAGTTTTGAATTTTCTGGAGTTTGCGACATGCGACACATCTCGAAAGAGTTAAGAAAATCCGTCATTTGCTGGCCTGAAAACTACATACATTACGAATAGCAATTATGCACACTATCTCTATGATAATACGATGTTTCAGCATACACCTGGCTATAGGCGTAGGCAAATCACACCATGCGGAACAGGCAGTCAGCCGTCCCATCTGCTGGAGGAATAGACTGTCATGACTAGTGCAGATACATCTGCTGGTGAAAATGTATGGTTCCTGCCAGCAGACACGGCCCACTCTTACTTCATAGATCTGTGTTCCCAACACTAACGCTAAGTAAACCTGGTGAGTGCGAGGGGAGGCAAGCAGCTGGTAAAACCGTCAAAGTTCAAAGTCAGCATCTGCTGGGGTGTCCGATTCACGCGCATGTTGTTTCAGCAACACGACCTGACGGCCAGCAAAATAAACCCGACCAGTACAGTCATCACTGATTCACTCACTCTCAATACTAACAAGCGATTGACTGCCTTATCTACCACACGTGCGAACTAAAGCGAACTAACACAGGTTGTGATTGCCCTATTACTAGCGTCGGCGCCAATCACCGACTTATCGTAGCCGGTTTGCAAAGAAATCTACCCACGGAAAAACTGCCATCAGAACTCGAACGCTGCAGAGTCTGTGCGCAGTTATATGACTAAGCTTAGTCCTGCGCTAGCCACTAAGCAAGGTGTTCAGCTATAGCGCAGCACTGACCTTGTGGCTGGAGCAGGACTAAGCTCGCTCATGCAACCGGCTCCTGGTCTCCTGCACAAAGTTCTGTGACCTGCTGACCCAGTTCCGGGCTACACAGAACTGACCGTCACGTTCACTCAACACTGAGGGAAAGACGGTGGGTGCAAACTCAAACGGATGCTAACGAGTGTTTTTGCCTGTGATTTTTTCCCTTCAAATGACCGGTAATACAGCACACTAATAATGATTGGGACACTGTCCACATAAACCATGGGGAGGCTTTCTAGGACGACAGAGCTCATGATGTACTGGGCCCAGTTGCACGAGTGCGCTCAGTCCTGCACTGGCCACTAAGCAAGGTGTTTAGAGCCAGGCTGCCCGTTTGCATGAGTGAGCTCAGTCGTGCGCCAGCCGCTACAGTGCTCCGCTATACCCGAGAACCTTGTCCAGAGGCTTGTGCTGGACTAAGCTGAGTCGTGCGCCAGCCGCTACTGTGCTCCGCTATAGCCGAGAACCTTGCCCAGAGGCTTGTGCGGGACTAAGCTGAGTCGTGCGCCAGCCGCTACTGTGCTCCGCTATAGCCGAGAACCTTGCCCAGAGGCTTGTGCGGGACTAAACTCCCTCGTGCAACTGGCCCTAGACTGTGATCTTGCACTTCACAGCTTACACCAAAGGGCGCAAAATGCCAGATCAGCACACACCATTACGTGCGAACTGCTTGTGACAGTGCACGCATCCTGTTTGTATTATAAGTTTGGCGACCCTGTGCGAGAAAATAGACATGATGGCAGCAACACCAACATGGCCGACGAATCTCAGTTCAGATATTTGGAGATTCCCCCACCAACACAAGAGACATAGATCCTCATGAGCCCCCGCGAATGCGTTAACTCCTTCTACCCCAGACACACCCCCGGCTTATAAAGATCGACCATGATAGTTCAAGGGTGATGCCAGAATAGCTTGGCGCCTATGGGCGCCAAGTTATTCTGGCATCACCCTTGAACTATCATGGTCGATCTGTGCCCTGCACTGCAATGCAATCTTCAGAGGACAAGGGCAAAATTGAAGGATTTCGGTGTTGGTTGGGGTAGAATGAGTTAAGTTAGTGCGAATGCGGAGGGAGGTCTATGCCGCTTGCACACGCTGGTGACGACGCTGGAGTGGGCGAAAGAGAGGCAAGGCAGCATCTTGGAAAGGGGGTGTGTAGAGAGGGGAGAGAGAATGAGAAGGGGGTGGTGGTGGTACAGGAAGGGTGCAGTGTGGGGGTGTTTTGATCAAGATGCGACACGTGCTGTGCGTGCGAGAGAAAGCGACGTGAAGATGAAGATCAAATTGCCGGATCTGCATCCCCCCTCCCCCCTCTTACCCCCCCCCCTTACCCCCCTTCGTTCTGCAAGGAACAAATTTTCCTGAGACCAGTGCACTCCCACCATCTGCATGAGATATAGATTCTCATGAACTCAGTCGCGTATGCTCACAAGACGCCAGATCGCCTGCGGAAAGCACTGGCTTGCTCACTCACATCCCTGCTGCTGAGGAGGAGGACCCTGGGTTTACCTGGGACAAGATCAGGGATGAGTCACGCCGCCAGACCTGTCTCCGTTCAAAGACGGACGGACATAATCACAGACGGACGGAATTCCAAAAGAGCACCGCGACTGGTCAACAACCCACGCACCAATCGATGGTGACCAGGTCACGCTACCTGAGTCATCGCCCTTTGCTACTTTATCAACCCTCTCTGCAGCGACACAACAGGTGACGGATCGACCATGGTCCGTCTATCTCATAAACTATAATGTACTGTGCTTTTGGAAATTTCAACAAACGGTACTCAATTGTTAAACTTTCCTTGAGACATCGCGTCTACCAAGTCCTTACTTGACATGTTGACATATATTACATTGGAACTATACACACTGAATGCAACTGCTGTCAAAATCGGATTACTTGCAAAGATAGGTTCTGACGGTCCCCGTTTTTTAAGTCCCTTCTATTTATAGAAGGGACTTTTTAGGACGGGTCGCGGTGGGGCAAATTTAATAGCATGTCCATGATGTCAAAGACGGGCAGGCTAAACCTCTAACAATTAAAGTAACAAAATAAAAATTACATCATGTCTAGTTACGCTAACCTCGCTGCTGAACGTACATTTGGCGCGAAGCGCCGTATGTATGTGTGTGCATATGTATGTAAACATGAGAATCTCCGATATTTCTGTACACACAAGCTCAGTTCAAACTTGGCGAAATACTTTCTTAAGTGGGTGGCTAAGAGAGCCTCCGAGCATATGAATGTCTCACTGAAGACATAAACAACCGTTTATAGGAAGTCGGTTGACCCAGATTAGATTGATTGATTGATTGTACATTGCTTAACGTCCCGACAGCAACAAGGCTTTCTCAGGACGTGCCTGCACTGCTTGTGAAAAAGAAAAACTAAACAGAACATTGAATGTATGTCGCCAGCCGGTCAAATACGTTAAATAAACCTAACACATGGGGCCTAAATAAAGCTATGACCATTTAGCAACACACATCCAATAGCAAGAGCTACAGGCAGTGCAGACAGTAGGGAGAGTTTTAAAAAGGCAAATACAGGTGAATGGACCTCGGGTAGACAGAAACACATGCCCCAGAATAGAGAGAAAAACTCACCCTGTGGGGCTGACCCAGATTAGAGTCCGTAATTTTTGTCATATATACTTGAACCTTTGCAAATAGCTATACTTGAACCTTTGCATATAGCTAGTTTGGAGAAAGACATTGGATGAGTTTGTTAGCCAGCTTTGTATCTTTTCAACTCCTTTAGTAAAATAATTATTTTCAGAAAAGAATTAAAACACTAAAAAAAAAACTTTACTTCTAGAGAAATTCAGACAGTGGTGGTGACGTAAAAGATGCAACTCCATCACCACGCAGACACTGACATAATACTCTAAATATGACGTCATTCTCTCTCTCTCGCGGGAATCTCTCTCTCTCTCTTCTCTCTCTCACTCACTCACTCACTCACTCACACACTCACACACACACACACACACACACACACACACATAAACAAGCGCGCATCTCCAGGAGGAATAGATCAGCATGCACCCTTCAGGCGCATGAGAATCTATGCCTATTGGAGATGTTTGGACGGCGTGCGCACGCACTAACACGCACATCGACGCGCTTTCAGAAGAGCAGGCAGGTGACCCGTGTACTTAGTATATCATGTAGCTAGGTCAAGTCAACCTGCTTTCACACAAATTATAGCAAGACTGAAATTGTCCCGTGAAGTTCTAGTTTTGTCACCATTTTCTCAAGCATATGAAGGGAAAGTGAAACTCATATCACGTAAAATATAAAATTACGTAAAAACCAAAACTTACGTCATGACAAATGACGTTTGACAAATCAATGACGTGTATGTCTTGCGCCCATTTGCAGATCTGCGAGACTTTTTCAATAGAATATAATTAAACATCAGAATCAGGTTAAAGACAAAAGGTAGCGACCATTGACAGCGAGGACAGCTCTCATATAGAAGGGACTTTGTGGGTTATGGTTCATCCCATCTTGTTATATAAGCTAAACGGTCCCTGAGGATTTGTGAGGGCACATCGCATTGCGCTCAGACAAGTTTGCCGAAACTGAGAAAAGCACCAGACGAATCGCCTACAGATCAAGAGTGTCTTTATCTTCTGTACCAGAGAAAGGTAAATTCGCAATAGAAGGCATAGATCTTCATGTGCCCCCGCAAATGCGGGGGCATTTGCGAGGGCACATGAAGATCTATGCCTTTCGCAGATGTCTGGGACTGCACTGAAGAAGGTGACTGCACGTACTATCTTACCTGACATGATTATTCAGACCGCGATTTTCCTGCAGGCCGTTCTTTTCCCCCGCTGTCTATAAACAGCCTTCTAACGAGTATCGCATACACACGCGTCCCCTCCACAACACTTCACGATGCCGGGAAACACGAAAGGTGTACCGATGTTAACACACAGTGTAAACATATCACCACGTTAACACACAGTGTAAACATATCACCACGTTAACACACAGTGTAAACATATCACCACGTTAACACACAGTGTAAACATATCACCACGTTAACACACAGTGTAAACATATCACCACGTTAACACACAGTGTAAACATATCACCACGCCCGAGGGATGGCGTTTCAAGTTTATGCTTAATTTAGGAGGGACGTTTTTGCAATCAGACACCACGGGCCACCAGCGACAGTAGGTGGAAATTCGCCCAAACCACGTCCCTTCCGTAAACTCCACCAAGCCATTTAACCCTATCATACTGAGGCTACAAGCTTCAAATGCAGTCCACTGCCATACGCAAGCTACATTATAGTACTTACAGATACGGATACAGACCAATGGCTTTAGTTCAAGGGTCGTGCCAGAATAGCTTGGCGCCTAGAGGCTACAAGCTTCAAATGCAGTCCACTGCCATACGCAAGCTACATTATAGTACTTACAGATACGGATACAGACCAATGGCTTTAGTTTAAGGGTCGTGCCAGAATAGCTTGGCGCCTAGAGGCGCCAAGCTATTCTGGCACTACCCTTGAACTATTTTAGTCAAACTTATTTCACATGCTGGTGGTGTATTCCGAATGATAAGGGTCAAACAATTTTCTTCAGTAATGATTTCTAATGAAATGAACTCTGTATTTTTTCAGGTTTGGGAGCTTACAGCAATCGTCTGCATTTAGTAGTTGAAATGACTCTGTGTGTGTGTGTGTGTGTGTGTGTGTGTGTGTGTGGTGTGTGTAAAAGGGGGGGGGGGGCAATATATAACAATCTTTGATGAAACACGACAAACATACTAATGTCTGTCCTAGAAGTTCTCTACAGATTTTAGTTAAATCAGTCAATCAACGATGGAGTGTATATATATATACATATATATATATATATATATATATATATATATATATATATATATATATATATATATATATATATATATATATATATATATATATATATATATATATATATATATATATATATAATTCTTTTAAAAACTGATTGATTGTCCAATCAATGGATCACTGTGGGGCGGTCCGTGGCGCAGTGGTTAAGGCGCCTGCCACCAATGCCAAAGGTGCGAGGTTCGATACCGGGTTCCGGCGTTGGACTTTTCTCCTCTGGTAAGTGTCACCGTTAATTCGGGCGGACTGTCGGGGGTTCTTTCTCCGGGTACTCCGGTTCTTCCACCCCCCCCCCCCACCCCCCCCCCCCCACACACACTTTGGTACCGGTCTCAGGCCACTTTACAAAAAAATTTCAAATACAAGCGATCAAAAATCTCTGTAACTTCAGTAGCTGACTGGCCCTTCGTTTGTCTTGTACCGTGTTTGTACTGTGTTTGTCTTAAATGGCGTAAATCCGTGTCTGTTTCGTGAGTGTGTGTGTTGGGTTTCAGGCGCGGCGCTTTGAGTCGATTTCCCCAAAATTGAGAAAAAGCGCCTATATAATAACGGTATTATTATTATTATTACTGTGTTATTCTAATGTATTTAGTCCGGAGGCACTACAGGAGGAGACATGATGTATCAAGCATGATAATTCAAGGGTAGTGCCAGATTAGAATCTGGCACTACCCTTGAATTATCAAGGTCAATCCATCTCCTGCAACTGGTATAGCCGACACCTGAAAACTACGGCTTGGGGTCAAGGCCCCGCCACACATGCCGGTTGTGCCCTGATTTTGAAGCCGATTCCGATCCGATTGCGATCGGATGACGTCATATATTCGATCCGATCCCAATCGGCTGGGAATCGGGTGTCTAGAACCTGCTCTATTTTTCCGATCCGAATCGGCCCCGATTGTAAGCTTCAACCAATCAGAGCGCGTCTCACAAAGCACGTCGTTTCAGTTTGAAAATGGCGGAAGATCAGTACCACCTTCGTTGCCGATGTCTCGCCCGCCTCTTCCCGAAAATGATGCAAAACTGCTGATAATGCAAGCACATCATCATCACTGTCAAAACTAGCAGCCATTTTGCAGAACAGGTACGACTTTGATCTTCGGTTCAAACCGGTCGGCTAAAAAAGTCGGGAAATGTCAGTGTGGCAGTGCACACGTTTTTTAGTCCGGCCCGATCACCTACCGATTCGAAACTGCTCGGGAATCGGCCTCAAAATCGGGCATGTGTGGCGGGGCCGTTAGAAGGGAAAATACCACGCCTATGGGCGCCAAGCTATTCTGGCATCACCCTTGAACTATCATGGTCGATCTGCGTCTGCACTGCAATGCAGTCTTCAGAGGACAACGGCAAAATTTAAGGATTTCGGTCTTGGGGTAGAATGAGTTAAACCCGGGCACAACACTGACGGACTGTCAAGTCTGTGCTGTTACTAGACAGCATAGAGAGGGACTGACTTAAACCCGGGCACAACACTGACGGACTGTAAAGTCTGTGCTGTTACTAGACATTGGAGAGCGACTGACTTAAACCCGGGCACAACACTGACGGACTGTCAAGTCTGTGCTGTGCTGTTACTAGACAGCATAGGGTTGATTGATTGTACATTGCTTAACGTCCGACAGCACAAGGCTTCTCAGGACGTGCTGCACTGCTTGGAAAAAAAAACTATACAGAAATTGAATGTAGTCGCAGCCGTCAAATCGTAAATAACCACACATGGGGCCAATAAAGCTAGACCATTTAGCACACACATCCATATCAAGAGCTCAGGCAGTGCGACAGTGGGAGAGTTTTAATAGACAATACAGGTGAATGGACCAAGGTAGACAGAAACACATGCCCAATAGAAAGGAACCCACCTGTGGGCTGACCAGGTGACCCTGGGAACTAAAAAGTACCTAACCCCACCCAAGTCCCCAAGGGCAGACCCGGGTGGGGATAGACAGCATAGGGAGGGACTGACGTAAACCCGGGCACAACACTGACGGACTGTCAAGTCTGTGCTGTTACTAGACAGCTTGGAGAGCGACTGACTTAAACCCGGGCACAACACTGACGGACTGTCAAGTCTGTGCTGTTACTAGACAGCATAGAGAGGGACTGACTTAAACCCGGGCACAACACTGACGGACTGTCAAGTCTGTGCTGTTACTAGACAGCATGGAGAGTGACTGACTTAAACCCGGGCACAACAATGACGGACTGTCAAGTCTGTGCTGTGCTGTTACTAGACAGCATGGAGAGTGACTGACTTAAACCCGGGCACAACACTGACGGACTGTCAAGTCTGTGCTGTTACTAGACAGCTTGGAGAGCGGCCGACTTAAACCCGGGCACAACACTGACGGACTGTCAAGTCTGTGCTGTTACTAGACAACATAGAGAGGGACGGACTTAAACCCGGGCACAACTGACGGACTGTCAAGTCTGTGCTGTGCTGTTACTGGACAGCATGGAGAGCGACCGACTTAAACCTGGACACAACACTGATGGACTGTCAAGTCTGTGCTGTTATCCAGCTGAATCCTACATGTGACTGTGTGATGGGAGAGTTATTCCACTGACCTCCGCACATTGCGATCAGGATCTATGCATCTTGCAATTTGCCTTTCCTTTTGGTACTGTGTGCTAGGCAACTGGGCTCAGTGGCGCAAGTCAGCTTAGTCCTGCGCCAGCCTCTAAGCAAGGTACAAGGCACCTTGCTTAGTGGCTGGCGCAGGACTAAGCTCACTCACGCAACTGACCAGTGTACAGGGAAAGCCGGACAGACGAAGGCGGCGTCAGACTGGCAGGTTATTGGTCTCTTCCACGACAAACTGGCCAGTAACACTACGTGAAACAGAACGGGCAGTTCTGGCAATACAATACCATTATCAAGTGACCAAATGTGCCACTCTGCCTTACGCAAAATGGTTAGCTGACCGACACGCTGCGGGGGATGGATCGACAGTAACCCATTTAACCCCAAGGCGGCATTTCCCGCATTTTGGAGGTATCAACCAACTATATACCAGTTGCGAGAGATGGATCGACCATGATAATTCAAGGGTAGTGCCAGATTAGCTTGGCGCCTACAGGCGCCAAGCTAATCTGGCACTACCCTTGAATAATTATGGTCTATCCACCTTCTTTTGTAACGCGTCGGGGCTAAATGGGATAACAGCTTAAGGGTAGTGCGTGATTAACGCGACAAGAGGACACGCGCCATGCTGCTCCATCAGACACTACCTGTGAATTACTACTGTCCACATCTGACGTCGCTTAGCCGATATGCCACTCGTCTGGAACTGTCACGGTCTAACCATCTCAGGCACTTGGTGTCAGAAGGGCAAATGCACACACACGTGTCAACACGCTTCAAAGAACACGGCAAATTTCGCTGGCAGCCACGAGGTTGCCATGGCGACCTATGATCACCCTTTGACAACTGCTCCAATCATAAGCGTATCTGAGAGGTAAAAGGGGGGGGGGGGCGGGGAAGCGAGAGTAACCCCCACCCTTCCTCCTCCTAGGGATCTACCGAGAGTTGATGTGACAGACTTCACAGTTCACTGCTGTGTGACAGCTTGTAGGAAGCAGGAGCGGCCCGCTGTCTTTGTCTGGCGGAGTCTCTCTTTCTTCTGTGTGTGTGTGTGTGTGTGTGTGTGTGTGTGTGTGTGTGTGTGTGTGTGTGTGTGTGTGTGTGTGTGTGTGTGCACGCGCGTGCGTGCGTGAGAGAGAGAGAGAGAGAGAGAGAGAGAGAGAGAGAGAGAGAGAGAGAGATTGATTGATTGATTGTACATTGCTTAACGTCCCGACAGCAACAAGGCTTTCTCAGGACGTGCCTGCACTGCTTGTGAAAAAAAATAAACAGAACATTGAATGTATGTCACCAGCCGGTCAAATACATTAAATAAACCTAACACATGGGGCCTAAATAAAGCTAAGACCATTTAGCAACACACATCCAATATCAAGAGCTACAGGCAGTGCAGACAGTAGGGAGAGTTTTAAAAAGGCAAATACAGGTGAATGGACAAAGGGTAGACAGAAACACATGCCCCAGAATAGAGAGAAAAACCCACCCTGTGGGGCTGACCAGGGTGACCCTGGGAACTAAAAAATACCTAACCCCACCCAAGTCCCCCAGGGCAGACCCGGGTGGGGAGAGAGAGAGAGAGAGAGAGAGAGAGAGAGAGAGAGAGAGAGAGAGAGAGAGAGAGAGAGAGAGAGAGATGAAATGAGAAATGAAATGAAACTTTATTTTCAAAGATAAATGATTAGGTACCTTCAATGACCTTTTTTCAATCATGTCCTTGCTAAGCTATAGCATGCACGTAAACACACATACACATAATTTTATATATAAAAGTAAACATAATATTGAAAAGTACAGGCAACAATAATTCCATTTCAAATAATCAATGCTCACATTACAGCACACACACACACATTCACACTGATATATATACCAGTCCGCGCACATACACACACACACACACGCGTACTGATTTCTACCCACACACACTGACACCAAGAAAAAAAATTATGATGTTATGCTGCAAAAGAAAATGACAAAGAACACCTCAGCAAGTCTAAAGTATTATGATACATGAATATGAATAAGGAAATGGTTCTGCAGTCAATGACGGTATGTGAAAGAAAAATATGAAGAAAGAGAGAGAGAGAGAGAGAGAGAGAGAGAGAGAGAGAGAGAGAGAGAGAGAGAGAGAGAGAGAGAGAGAGAGAGAGAGAGAGAGAGAATGTACAAACCCCCCCTGAAAGGTGATGACAACAATGGATTGTAAAGTGAAATGAATGTACAGATGTGTTTACGTGGTTGGAACGTACTTTAATCCGTTACCTAACACAAAACACTGACATTACACTTCCCGTATACTACGTACATATATTTACCGGTATTAAAATTGTGTATTACATAAATATGCTACCATGGCCAGCCCTAGCCCATAAAGCAAAGGTCTTCGGGCCCAAGACGGCCAAAATGGGCCCGCAGCCGCTTTGCATTTGCAAAACCCAGCAACCCATGGAGGGCCAGCCCTGACACATAGTCCGTCATCATTCCACCAACTCTTCCGACATGGGTCATAGCAATCGGCATCACAAAATTGTCGAGTAATAACACAGTCATGCCCACTGAACCTGACACCAATCATGCACGAGGCTTGTGTGTGTGGTGGTGGGGGGGGGGGGGGGGCATAATGGGAGAAAAGAGGGTGAGGGTCGGGACAATGCCAACTGGCCAGCGCCCAGAGTAATGACTGGGGCCGGGGGGGTCAACCACGTGTCACATCATTAATGACGCAAAATGTATTCACCCGCAAGAGGCGCTGATCGTCACGCACACCCGTAACTGCCCGGGTGTCATGGGCCGCTTTGCCTCTTGCCTGCCCAATATCAACATGATTTCTCATCAGCGGGGCAGTTGTCAAGTGCACAGGCGTCGTGATGCTGGGGTTCAAGAATACAGAGGGAGGTCAGCTGCACGAGAGCTTATTCCTGCGCCAGCCACTAAGCAAGGTGCTCAGCTACAGCGGAGCACCTTGCTTAGTGGCTGGCGCAGGAATAAGTTCACTAAGAGGACACGGCGTTATGGTCTCTGCCAGTGTGGCGCCAGGCGGGCCTCGCTAATGGCCGTTGAACGCTGCCGGCATCTCTCTATAGACCTCCGCGACTGATCTCGATGCATTTATCCCTCTGACACAAGGTCGGACGTAACTGCAGTAGGGTTTAATCGACATGGAACGTCACAACCTCTGGAGTGTTAACGGTCAGGCGAGGCGCTAACACAAGGTCGGACGTAACTGCAGTAGGGTTTAATCGACATGGAACGCCACAACCTCTGGAGTGTTAACGGTCAGGCGAGGCGCTAACAAACGCATGAAGTGGTTACCGAGGTGAAAATTGCTCCAGTGGACTGGGATAATGGTGTGACGAGTCTCAGTCCTAATAGTTCCAGCAACACTCGGCTGACCATCTGCCAGGGACCACGACACACGGCACGGCTACTGTCGCGTGTGGTGCTTCCTGAATAATGCATGTCACGACTGTAAGACGGTAAGGTCCAAAATCACACACCAGTACATACATATATGGCTAGGAATCAAGAAACTAGCTAAAGTGACTGACTGTGACAGCGCGTGACAATCAGCTGACATGTCACGTAACGACGCAAATGAGCAACATGACTGAATGTGATGATGCGTCATCTTCTGTAGAGATATGTGATTTTGGACCTAACCATTGTAAACCACATAACATTTGAAGCTGAGTTCACAGATACCGATTTTCATCACCCCTTGCTGCATATAACGTCAAGTAATAGTGGGTCCTGCCACCGGGATTTCTGACCCACGATCCTTTTGTCTTCAAGTCTCACAGGTTATAATCAGCTCTGGGGTCATTTGCGCGAGTGATCTTAGTCCTGCGCCAGCCACTAAGCAAGGCGCAGGACTAAGCTCACTCACGCAACCGACCCCTGCAGCTTACAGGGCTCGTGACAATCTACGCCCATCGTCAACACAAATTGGGTTCCGTGCCAGCCACTTCTTACCCATGATGTGAGGAGTCTCGTTGACAAAGTCGTCCATAGGCTGCGTGCAGGCGAACAGCGAGTAGCGGTTGCGGTGGGCCGGCATGGTGCCAACACTGCGCCACCGCGGCCCCACCACGCTCAGCACCGACGACAACGACGACGACGATCCTTTGCGTGACATACACCAGCGTCTGTCACCACCACCACTAGCACAACACCGCTACTCCTCTGTCAGCGAGTGCGGAGTTCTTACCCAGCCACAATCATCTCATCGTTCCTCTCAGTGTATCTGTCCGTCAGCAGTGGACATTCAAGCACCACCCCAATCGCCACATGCCTACTGTGGCGGCACCTCTCACTCTCACACCTGCCTCAACTTAAAAACTGAAGTAGAACAGGTTTTTTTTTTCTGTCAAGGTCCTTGCGTCACTTTCACCATTACTCCTCAGTTTTTAGTCGTCAACTCAAATGGACTCCAACCCAAGCATTTAACTTGGCCCTGATCAAAGCATTCGACTGTATACATGGCAGTTCTGTCGCACCACATTTTTCTTGAAAGTTTCGTGTCACTGCTTTTCAGGTTTTGTCAAGTGGACTTTCGCGACTCCTGCAGCTCCAGGCAGGCCCCAGTTTCACACCAAGTTTTCTCTGTTGCCATGGCACCCAGACAGAGTGACTGAGAGACACAGCAGACAGGTCTCTGGTTCTGTGTCTGACTACTGAGCTAGAAGTAGAAGACACTTTCCCTCCCGAGTTCAGCCACAGTACATCACAAACTGGATCCGTTCCCCCTGAGTTCAGCCACAGTACATCACAATCTGGATCCGTTCCCTTCAGATCTAATGACAGATAAACACTAATGTGTATTGGTCGGAGACTGCGGACCCGTAAGGTCCAAAATCGCAGACCAGTACACAAAATGTATGTCGTCCTTTCCACAGCTGCGCGTCTACACGAACCAGGAGACCACTGGTCTGATTTCTCAGCACGATTCTTTGTACACAAACCAACCTCGACATTCACAGATCAGAAACAGGGGCCCGTTGCATGAGTGAACTTAGCCCTGCGCTAGCCACTAAGCAAGGTGCTCCGCTGCAGCGGAGCACCTTGCTTAGTGGCTGGCGCAGGACTAAGCTCTCTCACGCATCTGCGCCCAGGTTCTGTCTTTTGCCCTGGTAGAAGGTAGTGTGTGTCAACTATCGGTGTTCCGCACTTGACAACGTCGTATCACACTCAGTGTCGCTAGAATCACATACACTGTAATCCACAGGTGACCGTCATCTTGAAAACACAAACCTAACGAACACACCCCTTCACATAACGCACAATTGTCCTGCCCGAGCACCCACCTCTTGCTGCTTGAACCACGTATCCCCCCAAACTAAATGAATAATGACCGGCATCCCACATCATCCCATTCTCACGTCTACAAAATCAATGTTGCTCTATTTTCCTAGTCGGCAATCCACTACGCCGGACTTCAACGCCAATTCTCGGTATTTTTTTCCCCATGAATTTCGTTTGCAAGAGACATAGATTGACATAAGCCCCTGCATCTGCAATGCGAGTCTATGTCTCTTGCTGGTGGAAACGTCATGCAGCGGGTGTACATCACAAAGCGTGGGACTCTTGTAGCGCAAGACTCTGTGATCTGCTCATCAGTACTGAGTGGGGCAAATCCCAGAAGCCCGGAAATAGAAGCCGGCTTATCAGTTTTATTCTGCGCGATAGCGGGCTTGTAATAAACAGTTGGCGCAAACCAGTAGTGACTCACGAGCAAGCCGCCCCAGCTGACTACACCTGCACCAATATTTCAAAGGCAGCAGAGCAAGTTAGCCGGCATGAGACAAACGTCAGTATTGCGTGAGGCTGCACCAGGCCGGCGGCACAAGCCTTCAATCGCGGTATTTGTGTTTAAAAAAATCTAGCGTTGCTCTTTGTACAGCTGCATTATCACTTTTAGCCCTGGGACTCTGCGGTAGGCGATAGATTGATCATGATAATTCAAGGGTAGTGCCAGATTATTCAGTCGCCAAGCTCAACTGGCACTACCCTTGAATTATCATGATCAACCCATCTCCTACAACTGGTACATAGTCGTTAGGCAACACTTCCAAAATCTGAGAAATGGGACCTTGGGGCTAAAAGGGTTCACACAGACAGGCCTTATTAACCCTTTGGCTGTCGGTAGCTATTTTTGTTGTGATGATTCCTGCAGGATGTCAGGGCGTTGTTATTCCTGCAGGATGTCAGGGTGTTGTTATTCCTGCAGGATGTCAGGTGTTGTTATTCCTGCAGGATGTCAGGGTGTTGTTATTCCTGCAGGGCGTCAGGGTGTTGTTATTCCTGCAGGATGTCAGGGCGTTGTTATTCCTGCAGGATGTCAGGGTGTTATTCCTGCAGGATGTCAGGGTGTTATTCCTGCAGGATGTCAGGGTGTTGTTATTCCTGCAGGATGTCAGGGCGTTGTTATTCCTGCAGGATGTCAGGGTGTTGTTATTCCTGCAGGGCGTCAGGGTGTTGTTATTCCTGCAGGGCGTTAGGGTGTTGTTATTCCTGCAGGATGTTAGGGTGTTGTTATTCCTGCAGGATGTCAGGGTGTTGTTATTCCTGCAGGCTGTCAGGGTGTTGTTATTCCTGCAGGATGTCGGGGTGTTATTCCTGCAGGATGTCAGGGTGTTGTTATTCCTGCTGGATGTCAGGGTGTTGTTATTCCTGCAGGATGTTAGGGTGTTATTCCTGCAGGATGTTAGGGTGTTATTCCTGCAGGATGTCAGGGTGTTATTCCTGCAGGATGTCAGGGTGGTGTTATTCCTGCAGGATGTCAGGGTGGTGTTATTCCGGCAGTATGTCAGGGTGTTGTTATTCCTGCAGGATGTCAGGGTGTTGTTATTTCTGCAGGACGTCAGGGTGTTGTTATTCCTGCAGGAATCATCGCGACATAAACCGTTACCGACAGCCAAAGGGTTAAGAGTTGGTTGCGCCTGTCAAACATGAAACCAGACGGGCAATGCCAGATGATCAAGCACCACCCATGCACTGTAACAGTGGTTTCCTGAGACTTGCAGTTAAACGGCCCCGTCAATACAGGACTGAGCACCGTGAGACTCAACCCGGCGACACAGACGTACAGCGAGCCATAACGCCAGCCCTACTCATTCAGTCTTCATGCCTTATCACTATTTTACCTAGAGCGTCGTTCCAGAATGGAAGAAACCTCTTCCGCTCCGTCACTACAACCAGACAAGTTTAGTCCAACTTGACAATCTGTTGAGTGTGTACATGTAGCTCCGCGGTCTATCCACACTAGAAAATGGTCGTTCTACCTCCAGAGATGCTGTCCATCTTTCTATTCCTAAATCTATTCGATCTGTCCAGCCTAAACCCCGCAACACATACACATATGGTGTGGAGCGCCAGACGACAAAACTGCCAATTGCTGCGGTGGAGGGTGGGTCAGCCCGCGAGGAATGTTTCATCTCGCAAGTCCCAGAATCAATAGCAGCGCGTTATCGCCGGCAAAAATCATTACCCTGCATTCCTAGCCATTCACACACGCAGCCATTGAGAAAAGTCAGTCACTGCGTGTAACACTCGGTCATCTGCACGCACATCCATCCAGCCAAAAGAAGCACAAAACAAGCAACATGTACATCTGTTGTCGACACTGAAAGCTGTTTCTGCAGGCTACTGTCTTGCCGGCGGTTACGCTGTGTGCTGGCCGTTTGCATGCGAGTCCGTGACACGGGTCAGTTTGTAGTCTTGTTCACTGGCCACACGAGAACCTACGACATGCATGCGGCGATTCCGTGACACAGGTCAGGGTTTGTAGCTTTGTTCCCTGGCCACGCGAGAACCTACGACACGGAATGTCTCCTACGCTGCACTTGAGTGGACACGGTACGGCAATTTTCATGGCCACCGACAGGGACGGACACGCGAGGACAGGTTTACTGTTACAGTTGGCGACACGCTTGGCCAGTCGGCTGCATCATTTATAACCGCGCACAATCCATCTACAATGGTCATATATTCTCATCTGCCCAGGCAGCAGCAGGGGCTCACGAGAACCAACGCCTCCAGAAGTCATAGACTGACATCTGCTGCTTCAACAGTCGGGGGACAAAACCCCTTTGACGCAAAGACTTACAGAATACCTGCCATCAGACAGAAGACTTAGCACAATCACCACGAGGCGGCGAAGACTAAAATGAGTATGTCCAGTTAACCCATTTAACACCACGGCCGCATTTCCCAAATTTGCTACTAGGTGCCAGTTGCAGAAGACGGATCGACTATGATAATTCAAGGGTTGTGCCAGATTAGCTTGACACCTTCAGGCCTTCAGGCGCCAAGCTAATCTGGCACAACCCTTGAATTATTATAGTCGAGTCATCTCCTGCTGTGCATTGCGTCGGGATTGAATGGGTTAATGCTGCTGTCACTCGTAACACCGTGATTTCCTCTTGTTTCTCTTGTTCACAAACCAGTCTGTCTGTCACAAAAGCCAACCCCCGTTTCCCTGCTGTATAAGCAGCGGAGAAAGTTTGTTTCAAGGCGTGCTAGTCCAAACAGTCTGTCCCGACACAAAACAACGCACGTTCCACTGCACTGCATGTAGCAGAGACAGGAGAGATTTCGTTTCACGGCTGCAGCACTAGTGCGCTGAATCGATGACGCAACAGTCTGCCATGCCAACAAACTAACCCTACAAGCCGAGCCGCCGCGTCACTGAAGCCTCACTAAATCCGATTACAAACTTCTTTGCACTGCACATACATTTTTTTTGTCGACCAGTGCACGTGTTGCTGAGAAATTGTGCGATGAACCGGCCAGTCAAGTGAAAAAGCGGTAGGGGTTGTGTTGACGTGAAGCCAGCCGGCCAGTTCCTCTGTAGGCGTGAAGCTAGCAGCCAGAGGGATCGTGTGAAGAATGACTAGTACCGATTCCAGACTGTCGTTCGTCTCTCTCTCTCTCCACAGCCGGCGTAACGAGACCGCGACAGTTAGGTCCCCCCCCCCCCCCCCCCCCCCCCCATGCACTGTCACCAACACTCGCCTCTCGCGATGACGACCCAGACCTGCCTGCATCTGTCTATACACACCAGACAAATGACTGGCTCCCCATGACAAATGTGCCATGTGCCACTGCGGTTTTGGTTCTTACTGTTTCCCATTTAGCCGAAACCCATTTAATCCCGACGCACTACAAGCTAATCTGGCACTACCCTTGAATCTTCATGGTCGAGCCACATTCCTGCAGCTGCTACTTCGTTGTTTGGTGACGTCTCTGAGACCCAAATTGACAGACCAGTACAGAAATTGTAGTAATCCTGTCCTCTGCACACACATGGCCACCTTGGATAATTATGGCGGATCACGTCTCTTCTGCGCACTTCCGACAGTGAGGGACCAGTGATACATGTGGCTGGACAATAACTCACGGCCTGTCTGCTGCAGACACTCAGGCCACAGAAAAGCAGAAAAAAATGATGGTCCGTTATCCGGCGTTGGCTGACCGTTACAAAACCTTGACAGGAGACAAGGGGACACTCGAGCAGAATGCGGTCAACACACTCCCCTTGGAGTCCTCGAGTGTTTGATTGACGGGTGACCCCTGCTTACCTCCCTTTGTTTTTCTAAGCCACATTTAGCCTAAGGGTCTTTGCGACTTTAGTCACATAAATCAAAATTCTACATCTAACCCATGTTGATTATTGTACTCAATCGTAGCTTCACCACTCTCCTCCTATCTCCCGGCGATGACGTAAAAGCATTTGATCCGCGTCATGCTCTTGTCTCCATGTAATTGCAGGGCCCATGAACATGCATTTCTCGTGCACTCGAAGTGTCTTGCTATAACATTTTCATACATCAAGTACCCAACTCAATGCATTGCTCAAGGCTAAAATTAATTTTAACGTGAATGTGTCCGCTATGTATTCAATCTTCACGCATGAATATGTATGTACCCAGCCAGGTAGCAGATTCAATTCAGCACGCGTCCACTTATTTCTGCTCCTGTAGGAAATGACGCGCATTTTTCCGCTGCTTGTAACGCATGGCTTCTGCGCGCTTGTAGCGAATCACGGCTAGTGTTCATGTCAAGGTGACGTTTCCACTGAAGAATGGCTACGGATTTGCGCTGCTAACGAAACCAGGGCCGCTTAGCTGCACGAGGAACAAAGTGTTGCGCCAACCAGTAAGCAAATGTGCTCTGGTACAGTAGAGCACCTTGCTTAGTGGTTGGCGCAACACTTAACTCATTTAAGTAACTGAGCCCAGGCCAGTTAACTCATTCTACCCCAGACACACCACAGCAAGATAAAGATCGACCATGATAGTTCAAGGGTGATGCCAGAATAGCTTGGCGCCTATGGGCGCCAAGCTATTCTGGCATCACCCTTGGACTATCATGGTCGATCTGTGTGTCCTGCGCTGCAACGCAGTCTTCAGAGGACGACTTCACAATTTGGGGATTTCGGTCTTGGGGCAGAATGAGTTAAGTTTTTAACTTGTGACGAACTTTAGGCTGACTATTGTTCCGCCGTTGACAAATCTATTGTTTCTTGCTGGGCTAATTTTTGCTCGTCAGCTTAAGACACTGGAACGATCTGGTCGTGTATCACAATAGTCCAAAGAAATTACACTAGTACAGGCACAGACAATGATTTTCGTCCAGTGTGTACTTGAATAAGCTGTCGTTCGGCGTCAATGCCGTTGTCAATCAGATCCAGCAAGGAACTACCGTCAGATCTGCAGACATCTTTACACCGGCGATTCTTGCCGTTTCTAGACAGACAACTCCTTCCACAATGGTCTCGTCTTGCACATTGTCCGTGCATCTGTTCGGCGCTGATGCAAGCGAGTACGACGCTGCATAGCCTCTCTGGGAAAATCAAAGTTTTTTTTTTTTTTTTTTTTTTTCTGCCCTGAAGTGCTGGTGGAAGGCTGAAGCACATCCGAGTAAACAGGCGCGGCCTTGTGCGCGCTGACGGAACACAGGCCTACACTGAACGCCCTACCATCGCCTCCACTTGAGCCATACAGATGAAAACAGAGCCCACACGCGGCACAGAAACTCACTGGCCGACTGCTAGTTCTTCTGCGTTCCAAGCCCAATTCTAATTTCTACACACTAAACACCAAATCATAATGATCCGTCCGCGAGAGACGTAGATCCTCATGAGCCCCCGCAAATGCGGGGGCTCATGAGGATCTATGTCTCTCGCAGATGGTCTCCTGAGGCGGCTCTACTGCCTACTTGGCTATCTGGCACGACAATCGTCGTGCAAAGTGCGGCCATCAAGGCCCCCCGGATCCGCGCTGGCCATGTTTGAATGTCACGGCAGTTTTTGCGGCCACCTTTTGTTTTTGGCCCCTCCGTGCTTGTCGGCCCGGCCTCTCCTACACGTCCCTTTACAGTTAAAAAAAAGAAAAGAAAAACAAAGTCCCTGTTAGCTGGTCTGTGAATTTGGACCTTACGGCTAAAGCCGTAAGCTCCAAAATCACAGACCAGCACACAACACACACACACACACACACACACTCTCTAGCTCCGCTGTCCAGCCGGAAAACACGTGTGTGACAGAAGTCTCTCGCTGAAAGTGAAACAACCCACGACCTCCTTTCTGGAGAACATAGCTAATGGTGGAAAGCTTCTCCTGTTTGTCACGCTCTGTGGTCACGTTTGGCCACGTGATGCTTGAAAGCAAACACGCACGAGCTCATTTAGATCGATTTCCTGCAGATACGCTATGTCATAAAAACTGTGGAAAAGTGGAGGCTGTTTTGCGCCGATCCGGTAATACAAACATTTGTGTGTTGAACACGGCGCTACCTGACAGGAACCCACCGAGCGTCACAAGCTATTTCACCTGCAATGTGAAGAAAACTTCCGCTATGGCCTTGACAAGCAAAATCTGTTTAAAAACTGCCGTGCGCAATACAGCAGAGAAAAACTGCTCACACCAACCAAGAACTCATGAAAATCTATGCCTTATTGCACAGCTCAACACGTTCACTGCGGACTCCCGCCACAAAACCGCTGTTTGCGGAGACAGGCTATTGTTTGAGGAGACAGGTTTTGGTTTGTGGAATATGGCACAAACTAACAGGAAGCAAAAGGTCAGGTGTGAAGGTCACATCCGGCCGTGGTTAGTCCAGTGTGTGTCCTGAAAACATCACCCCCTACCTCCCGTGCCAATTCCTTGACCTATGACCTATCCTCCTGACCAATCGGCATGTAGTTTTACCAACCTCTGAACTGTCAATGCTAGCTTCCCCAATCTGGCCGCCAGTCCTTTTCACCCTATGTTCCCTTGATTCTTTGCACGCTGCCTTGCAAGACGCACTGATTTTCCTGAGCCCCCCCCCCCCCCCCCCCCCCCCCCCCCCCCCCCGCGAATGCACCAGGACGGTACTGCGAATGCACCAGCTTGGTACTGCGAATGCACCAGGACGGTACTGCGAATGCACCAGCATGGTACTGCGAATGCACCTGGACAGTACTGCGAATGCACCAGTACAGTACTGCAAATGCACCAGGACAGTACTGCGAATGCACCAGGACAGTACTGCGAATGCACCAGCACGGCACTGCGAATGCACCAGCACAGTACTGCGAATGCAAATGCACCAGTATGGTACTGCGAATGCACCAGCACAGTACTGCGAATGCACCAGCACGATACTGCGAATGCACCAGCACGGTACTGCGAATGCACCAGCATGGTACTGTGAATGCACCAGCATGGTACTGCCAATACACCAGCATGGTACTGCCAATACACCAGGACGGTACTGCCAATGCAGGGGCTCACGAGAATCTGTGCGTCTTGCATTGGGGTTGTGTTGCTGTGTTTCTACGTTGAAGACACCATTCACGCCAAAGTAAAGTCTGTTCGGCAGGTGTTGGTCAGAGCGAGGACTCATGGACTGATGGCTTCAGGCAGATGGTTCCAACACAACACCCACATTACACCAACAAAACTCCCTAAATTCTACAGCACCAGCCCGAGTCCTGTGACGCAGACGACAAAAGTCAAACGTGTATTGGAATTCTGCACTTGAACACATACGGTGACCCTACAACACGGTGACCCTACAATGCCGTGGCCGCGTCTCTGAAATTTTGGAGGTATCACCTAACGACTATGTACCTGTCGCTGGAGATGGATCGACCATGATAGCTTGGCGCCTTCAGGCACTAACCTTGAATTATCATGTCGATCCATCTACCGCTGTAGTGCGTCCGGGCTTACTAGGCAAGGCAGGCTTGTGTTTCAAAACTAACGCAGGGGCACGAAATTCCACACAGGCTTTTAGGTCTCCGATGTCCAAACACGCTGTTCTACGGTTTCACTTCAAACTACAAGGCAAGTAGCAACCACTCGACCGAGTCCAAATAAAAGAAGAAAATGTTCATTTAGAGGCTATATTCACGTAGTGGCTACCCTGTATGGCTGGCTGGATTCATGAAAAGACCGTCCCGTCTCTTGCAGACGGTTGGCTAGCGGAGCACACACACACACACACACACACACACACACACACACGCACTTAGTGCAGTGCACACACACTAGCCGTTTGGTTCATTCATCAAACAAACAGCGGCGAGATGCCGGCGAAATGTTGGTAGGGTTAAGGTCAGGGTGCGTTTCGCGTAGTAGGAAACTGTCAGCAATTTTTCATCTCTCTCACCACTAATGCTGCATCGCGATACAAACTCCGCCGCATGATATTCGCCTGCCAATTACTGGTGAATAATGGACTTGGAGTGGGTTGGACGGTGGGTACTTACACAGAAAATCACCCCCTCTCTACAGGCAGATCCTCCTGAGTCCTCGTACATTGCGGCCATTGGAGTAGGCTGGATGTAGGTATTTATGAGGGCTGGCCACAGCAGTGTGCTATTAAAACCACACAGATCAGACGCAGCGAGAACACAACAGTTCTAATCCATTTAACCGCAAGATCGCATTTCGTAATTTTTTTGGGAAATGTAACCCTCCGATCATATACCAGTGGCAGATGGATCGACCATGATAATTCAAGGGTAGTGCCAGATTAGCTTGGCGCCTGAAGATGGATCGACCATGATAATTCAAGGGTAGTGCCAGATTAGCTTGGCGCCTTCAGGCGCCAAGCTAATCTGGCACTACCCTTGAATTATCACGGTCGATCCATCTCCTCGTGTAGTGCGTCGGCCAAGGACCAGCCGACGCTAACCTCGTCAGACATAATCCTTGCTGGACGGCGGAGTTGGTAACCGTACACAAAGAAGCCTTGCTGGACGGCGGAGTTGGTAACCGTACACAAAGAAGCCTTGCTGGACGGCGGAGTTGGTAACCGTACACAAAGAAGCCTTGCTGGACGGCGGAGTTGGTAACCGTACACAAAGAAGCCTTGCTGGACGGCGGAGTTGGTAACGGAGTTGGTAACCGTACACAAAGAAGCCTTGCTGGACGGCGGAGTTGGTAACCGTACACAAAGAAGCCTTGCTGGACGGCGGAGTTGGTAACCGTACACAAAGAAGCCTTGCTGGACGGCGGAGTTGGTAACGGAGTTGGTAACCGTACACAAAGAAGCCTTGCTGGACGGCGGAGTTGGTAACCGTACACAAAGAAGCCTTGCAGTAGCGATACTCCAACATGATGGTCCACTCCAAGCTTCACGCCGACTATACTAATCCTTTATACGTTTGCAATAACAGCTTCATACGAGATCACCACAGCCGATGCCTTTGCCGGGAACTGCAGACCCCAGTGCGGAGAAATTCACCTTTCTAAAGGACACAACAATCTTCACAACGTGTGCTTTGACCTCCGTTACGCGCCGTGTGTACCGTGACCACTTTCGCCTGTAAAGAAACCCTACACCTGTCTAACCGCTGCTCTCAATAAGAGGCCAAGGTTCCACCGGCTAAGTGGCCCACTCTCCATGTCCTCCCACTGCTCAGGTAATCACTGCTCAGGTAATGGTACACTAAATTCAACGATACTCTACAGGGTCGGTACAGTTACACTGTAGAGCCATGCAGGTCGGCACGCCGCCCACATCGGTCAGTAATAGTACAGTCCTCAGTTACGCGATACTCTACAGGGTCGGTACAGTTACACTGTGAAGCCATGCAGGTCGGCACGCCGCCCACATCGGTCAGTAATAGTACAGTCCTCAGTTACGCGATACTCTACAGGGTCGGTACAGTTACACTGTGAAGCCATGCAGGTCGGCACGCCGCCCACATCGGTCAGTAATAGTACAGTCCTCAGCTTTGCTGAAGAGACGTCCGTTTCGTGGCACCTACTGACGCAAGACCACGTGTCTTCCAAATCCTAGCACTGGTGACTTGGACAAACTCAGGCCGGGTGATCATCGTACAATCAGTTCATCATCATCATCAACCCTTGTCCCGGGCCACACTGGTTGTCAGACAAGCGCAGCCAATCGAGGCAGACAACCAGTGTGCCAAGGGCTCATGCGAATCCATGCCTTTTGAAGACGAAGCAGCGGCTGACTGAAGGGGGGTCTGCGCCCCGACCACCACACAGCAGAAACCACACGATGACGTGCTTAGCGAGGTCTGGCTCCAGGAGCTGCTGGCAGGTTCCCACGCGTCTCTATCTTGAGGTCACTCCACCCGGCGGCCCCCGCCCCCCCCCCCCCCCCCCCCCCCCCCGCGCGCCGTGTACAGCGGGGTAGATCAGCGGTTATCGCCACACTTCCTATCGCTTCCTGCTTGCTACAGGAACTTGAGGTTAAAGCCACCGGCCAAACCTGTCCGTTTGCAAGATGCACCGACTCTCGGGGCTAATGCAGGGGCTGACGAGAATCAGCGCCTCTTGCACATAGACATCAGCACCACCGACACCCTCAAAATGAGAACTTTGTCCGGGTTAACTCAAAAGGTGGACAGATTGTAGCGGCACTCCACCCTGCCAGTGCCGCTTTAGCACATTTTCTGATCCAGTGCCACACAGGTACACCAGGAACAGAGCCTCATGAAACAACCGCTGGATGACGCTGTGTGATTCTAGTGGGTTGATTTAACACGCATTCCTCTCATGCGGAGGAGGATGGTTTACCACAACCACGGCGGTGTCGAGTCAGCGCCACTCAAAAACACAACCTGCTGGCGGCATCCTTATAAAGTTAAACATTTCCACTGGAGATGTAAACCATAGTTTTAATGGCGGCTAGCGGAGCCAAAAGACAACAACAACAAAAACACTGGCCTACACTGAATAGAGAGTTTATATGCTGGACTGTATTTTGGAATTTTATCTCATGCATGGATGAGACAGAAAAAAAAAGTTGAATCCTGAAGCGGGGGGTTTTGGGGCCGGAGAAGGCCCCCAGTAGAGGTCATGGGGGAATCGCCCCCTGTGAAAATTTTTTTTTGTGGAATCCGGAATTCCGGCTGTAGCCGGAAAAGTCCCGTCCATGCTCATGTATCGAAAGATAACTGATTGACCACGACAGTTCAAGGGTGGTGCCAGAATAGCTTGGCGCCTATGGGCGCCAAGCTGTTCTGGCACCACCCTTGACCTTGCATGATGGGTCTGTCTCCAGGAGTGTAATTCAGTCTTCACATGACAACTTCAAAATTGGGTGATTTCGGCTTTGCAGCACAATGGGTTAATGCTGAAACTGCGTGGCCAGGTCGGAAATGACAGACAAGCCCGTTCTACTTTAGATTGTATTTGACATCTCACAAAGTTGCGGCCGGGTGCGCGGTGTCTGGCAGGAACAAGATCCAAACACCATGCAAGTCCATTTACAAACACTGACTTCCAAAACGTAATCTTTGCTCTATGCAATCGTTAGGCTGGGAGTGGAGCGTTCAAGTTTCTGTAAACAGTGCCCAGGCTATTGAGCTCTCAATTCTCACAGACAAGACGTAGGAAAACCCCCCCACAACAAAACAAAGTGAAAGCGGCAAATATGTTTCTCAAACAACGTAACGGATGTGCGTCCCCAAGACACAGCACAGAGAGGTGTCGGCCTCAAAGAGCGACTGAGACAGAAAGCTCTCACAGACTCAGTCAATATGGCTGTAGTTTTAATGGACACCAACTTCACAAAGCTGTAATTGCCAGCTGTACTCGACTGTGTAGTGGATCTCAGAAACACAAGGTAGCTCTCACCAGAGGTTGCGCGTCTGATGGACACTAGAAAACTTTACGTCTCAAACACAGAACTTGCTTAGAAACACAACATAGGTAACGCTTGTTTCCCAAAACACCACCATCGACTAAGCTGTCAAGGACTGGACACAATACTTGCAGTTGTCACAGACCCAAAGACTCCAGTTCTCAGGCAGTGCACGTAACTGGCCCGCGGTGCGGCTGGAGGGAGTGAGGGAGGGAGCCCCGGTACCGTCGTAGTGGCCGGTTCTTTGTTGTCGTGTGGGGGCTGAATGGCAGATGCCGCCCCTCGTCCAACCGGTCAATAAAATCCTCAACGGCCGCACACCGTCTCCCCCAGTCCAACCTCTCTGCCCTCCTCCTTCACTGAGCACGCATGAATCGGGGTCTCACCAGCGAGCGACATAGATTCTCATGAGCCCCTGCCACTGCTGGGGCTCATTCGAATCTGCGTAGCTTGCCACTTTCGCTGCTACTACAATGAGGGCTGTGAGTGTCCTGATTAAAAATCCCGTTACCGTCACGAACAAACAGCGACTATCCCCGTGGCCCGCTAAACAGACACAACTTGTCCCCAGGCCCTCGCGCAAAAGTCGCTGCACTGTTTTCAAAACTATCCTGACGCGAAGTGCGCGGAGCCTATACACGAGGCCGGTGCGACGGAGAACGCTGCGCTGGTGTGTGTGACAGAATGTGACAGCCATCTTTGATCCGTGTCCACAACACATGGCCCCTTTCTCCTTAGCTACTGCAAAAGCAGAAAGTAAACCCTCCTCAGGCTTACGCCGGCCGCAGTCGTAAGCCCGTAGATGTTTTGCTCCTGGGTCCCTGGAAGACACATCATAATTATTAGCGACACTTTTTTTTTCAAGTCTCAAGTGAATCCACCAGCAGGAGCCGGAACATAATCAGCCCCAGACCCGCTTATCTTGCTGTAATCGATACATTTACATCCTTGTACGGAGCAGACAGTCGGGTGTACAGTCTACGACCTACAGTAATTACCGCCCGTCACCTACACACACCAACAGTAACCCTTACAGGCGGGCACTGTAGACACTAGTAACCACGCGTGACCACGAAAACCATTTCTCGTGCTGTCTACAAAGTATACACATTGCAATACAAACGCGTAAAAAAAAAAAAAAGAGTCCGAAATAGCTCAGGCGGTTAAGCGTCGGAGCAGGAGAGCGAAGGGAATCGCCGGGTCGTGGGTTCGAATCCCGGCCCCGGTAGCTGGACTCGCAATCCAGGGGGAAAAGACGGGCTTGTTCAATAGCATGTCCGTTGAAAGGTCCTGTGAATCAAAGTGGCACAGTTGAAGTGCGCCTGAGTTGATCAGTGTTCAGGTCGTACTCCATAGGTAATGGATTTCCCTGTCCCCCATAACCCGCCCGGCAGGGCCGTCCATTATCAGTTCGGTGCCGTGAACGTTAAACCCCAACTAACCAACCAACCAACGCGTGATGGTGAAGCTGGAGTGTGGCTTGGGTCGTCACGACTCTTACAATGCCTACATGAGTCAAAAAGCCTGGCCACACAAACATGAGTCAAAAAGCCTGACCGACCACACAATCATTCGGCGTCTGCCGCGAAACGCCAAAGACATCAAACCTTCACTGGTCTCAGCTAAAAGCCTACTAGCTTGGCTGGTTGTTGTCGGGCCTATTTCTTGCTAGTTCCAGCAATGTCATCTCGTGAGACCACCAAACATCAACTGGACCAGTCTATTGCCAGCTCAAGCAATGTCACCTAGTGAGACCACAAAACTCCGGCAACGTCACCCAATGAGACCGCAAAACATCGGCGGTGTGATGCCCACCCCTGTCCATCCACACTTAATTGACAGGGGTTACTTGCAAGCTCGGCTCAAACGAGGTGACACACTTCAAGTGTGTTTTGCAAGCTCGGCTCAAACGAGGTGACACACTTCAAGCGTGTTTTAAAACGTTCGATCGACAACAACCATGATACAAAGAAAGCAAAAGCTAAACACCATGGTAAACTATAAGTCAAGATTCACGGTACCATACAACCTACTGATCCTGAGGCCAGCTGGTAAACTATAAGTCAAGATTCACGGTACCATACAACCTACTGATCCTGAGGCCAGCTGCGTGAATGAATACGCTTAATCCTGCGCCAGCCACTAAGCAAGGTGTTCCACGATAGCGCCACTACACTAACCACGCGAGGCTATAGCGAAGCACCTTGCTTAGTGGCTGGCGCAGGACTGAGCTCACTCGCGCAGCCCCCCCCCCCCCCCCCCAGATCTGCAATTCCGGAGATTACGGCTGTGAGCACGCAAATGTACATCCGCGAGAGAGACAATGAAATGGAGACACTGAAATGAAGCTGTCACAAAGAGACCACGTGTGTCGCAGCCTGTAATCCGACGTAATCCGCCCAGGGGGTCACAGCCTGTCAGGCCAGCTAACGGTCCCTCACGCCCTCCCACTCGGGCTGATAGGAGGAAAAGTGTCAATAACAGCCGCCTATCCAGGCGACATTTTCGGCAGCAGGCTGTCTCCCTGAACCCTGTTCACTCGCTCCTTTTCTCACCAGCGGTCCGGACAAGGCTCGGCGTGAAAGCTTCCATCTGCAGCGGGCGTAAATCCTAATCAACCCTGGCGGCTGCAGGCACTCGTGACGATCTATGTCGTTTAGTGAAAGTGGTCAACTTTGATTTCAATGACGACAAGGTGTTCCTCCATGTATTCAGATCTCCTCACCAATAAAGCCCTGACAAGCTGCGACAGGATGTGGATCGACCATGATAGTTCAAGGGTGGTGTCGGAATAGCTTGGCGCCTATAGGCGCCAAGCTATTCCGACGCCACCTTTGAACGATCATGGTTGATCCCTCTTCTGAACTTTAACTTAGACATATGAACAGATCTTTTTTAAAAAAAAAGAAATGACAACTACATCCTCAATATAATTTTCTTCTGTACAAAATGCCAGCCAGATACTGTCTGTGAAGAGTTGAACTGTTATGTTTAAGAGCTTACACCCACCCACCCCCCCCCCCCCCCACCACATTTCCTGCCTCCCTCTCTAGCTCTCGGAGTGTCCAAGTTTTCGTGTGGGGCAACCATTGATTTCCAACTTGGCACGCAGTCGAACCATCGTCAACAGACAGCCGCCACTGACCACACACGCAAACACACACGAGCCATCCGCCAGGACCCACCCCAGGACCCACCCCAACACAGACTGTCAAGGGACTATGCAGCCACGTCTTTCACCTACAGGACGCGCGGATCCTCATCAGCTCCTGTGACTACATGGTCTCATGGGTATCTAGGGCGCCTGCTGAAGGCGACAGGGTTTATTTATCCACACCACGAGAGGCTAACGGGATTTGAGGGTCTAGACATCTCTCTCAATTTCTCCCTCATCTGGTGAGAGCGGAGCCCGCGTGGCTTGGCGTGCTGCCAGGCACGAGAAGCGGTGCAGCAATACCGTCTGGACCATGTAAACTGCCCGGGTCACGCAGTGTGGACTGGTAAGGTACCATCCCTTGCCATCGCCAGTCCACGCATTATGTTCACTCTGTATAGCAACGCGTATTAACAAATTCAATCTCGACGCACTAAAACACTGGATGGAACGACCATGATAGTTCAAGGGTAGTGCCAGATTAGCTTGGCGCCTGTCGGCGCCAAGCTAATCTGGCACCGCCCTTGAATTATCATGGTCGATTCATCTCATGCAACTGGTTATTAGGTGAAACTTTCCGAAATGCGGATTTGGCGAATATTTTATACCACTGTGCACTGATCGAGATTCGGACGGCATTGTCCTACACCGTACAAGGTCCAGACAGACACTAACACATCGGGCGGCTGACAAGAGCCTTTTCTGACACGCAGCAATGCCATTACAATCTATACCTCCCGCTCACCACATCTATATCTGGTTTACTGACGGGCAGCAATGCCATTACTGACAATGTCAGTCTACCTCCCGCTCACATCTATATCTGGTTTACTGACGGGCAGCAAGGCCATTACTGACAATGTCAGTCTACCTCCCGCTCACCACATCTATATCTGGTTTACTGACGGGCAGCAATGCCATTACTGACAATGTCAGTCTACCTCCCGCTCACCACATCTATATCTGGTTTACTGACGGGCAGCAATGCCATTACTGACAATGTCAGTCTACCTCCCGCTCACCACATCTATATCTGGTTTGCTGACGGGCAGCAATGCCATTACTGACAATGTCAGTCTACCTCCCGCTCACATCTATATCTGGTTTACTGACGGGCAGCAAGGCCATTACTGACAATGTCAGTCTACCTCCCGCTCACCACATCTATATCTGGTTTACTGACGGGCAGCAATGCCATTACTGACAATGTCAGTCTACCTCCCGCTCACCACATCTATATCTGGTTTACTGACGGGCAGCAATGCCATTACTGACAATGTCAGTCTACCTCCCGCTCACATCTATATCTGGTTTACTGACGGGCAGCAAGGCCATTACTGACAATGTCAGTCTGCCTCCCGCTCACCACATCTATATCTGGTTTACTGACGGGCAGCAATGCCATTACTGACAATGTCAGTCTACCTCCCGCTCACATCTATATCTGGTTTACTGACGGGCAGCAAGGCCATTACTGACAATGTCAGTCTACCTCCCGCTCACCACATCTATATCTGGTTTCCTGACGGGCGCGGAGGTGTAATCAGTATGTATACGCGGCAGTCTGGATTTTAATAATGCAAGCCCCCCGCCGACGTGCGAGGCGTAATCACAGAGAATGCAGCCAAAGACACCAGCATCTCCCGAGTGAAATGCACTCTTGTCCATCAGTAAAGTTTGCCGTCACGGGACCTTGCACGCTATGGTTCGCTTTGCACCACTGACACACTTCAAGGATGAACCATGATAGTTTCAGGGTGGTGCCAGAATAGCTTGGCATTGCAACGATTGAAACAAAACAAGACACAGCACTTAGCAAGGAGAAAATGACGGAGAAAAGCACAGTAACACCACTGCTGACCATGGACACAAATACTGAGGACAGTGTCATTCGCGTATTCAGTGTTATTTGATTCACAGACAATGCAC
Source organism: Semisulcospira habei (assembly GCA_036245525.1). Taxonomy (NCBI): domain Eukaryota; kingdom Metazoa; phylum Mollusca; class Gastropoda; family Semisulcospiridae; genus Semisulcospira; species Semisulcospira habei. The sequence goes on from BTPG01000003.1 coordinate 219,065,328, forward strand.
GATTCTTACACTGATCTGGACACTCACACACTAAACTTCACTGACAATGAGAACCAACGACGCCATCACTTGCAAACTTGCTCAGTGACGAATCGTTCTCGCCAGTGCGCGCCTCATTTGGTCCCGTCTGTGATACGTGTCATGTCTGTCTGGCATTCTCTACCAGACTAAATTAATGATCCGAGTAATGCATCCAAACAAGATGAGCCCACATTGACCTCACAAAATGGCGGTAATTTCCTCGCCACTGTCCCTCTCTGCAAACACAGGCGTGTTGATGATCACACACAGGCGGCCCCAGCTTTCCCCCCTCCTGATTATCGCATCAACTCCGCTACTGGGGGGCAGGGGATGGTTCTTTTCCACTGCCCATCAATGACCAAGTTTCTTCATCTCCAAGAGGCATAGATTAACAACAGCCCCTGCAGTCGCACCAGTACAGTACTGCAGTCGCAGGGGCTGTTGTTAACCCATATCATACTGAGGCTAAAAGCGTCAAATTTGTAGACACTGCCGTATGCAAGCTACATTATAGTACTCACAGATAAGGATATAGACCGATGGCTTTAGTTCAAGGGTGGTGCCAGAATAGCTTGGCGCCTAGAGGCGCCAAGCTATTCTGGCACTACCCTTGAACTATTTTAGTCGAACTTACTTCACACACTGGTGTATTCCGAATGTAGAGGGTTAAACTATGCCTCTTGCTGTGAAATATAAATTTGTGACCTTGCGGGGTTTAGAATGTTGGGTTTTAGGCGTGCCAGACACTAGCTTTACATAGGTCCAGGTCCAAGCGGAAAGTTTCTTTGGCGACTGAACAGGCAGATTCGGCAACTGCTGGCCTGATGCATTTCTGGTCACCGAGGGTTGCATTCTTGAGTGAGCTTACTTCTGCATCAGCCACTAAGCTATAGCGGGGCACCTTGCTTCAGTAGTGGCTAGCGCAGGACTAAGTTCATTCCAGAAACTGACCCCTCACCTCCAACCTTCGATTACTCCAGCTTATTTTGTTCAACAACACTGGTGCAAGAAACAAACGCTGACACGTAATATTATCACAGCCAGAGCCGGAGAGACGGTATTGAACTGTGCGTGGGCCGAGCCAGCCAGACCCGGGGACGAGGCGAGGGAGAGGGCGACAAAGACAGTCGCAGATGGAACTCTCCACAACGTCCTCGCACTCATAATCACAGCTGTATATTGTGCCAGCAAAAGACCCAAGGGGAGCATGAGGGTCTATGTCTCTTGCAGATGGTCATATAAGAAATGAAGCGAGACAAAAATCGATACTACCCCCCCTCCCACCCCCTCTTATTTTTTGTTTTTTGTTGTTGTGTCTTCGTCTATCCCTCCTTATCTCGTCCGTGGTAACTCGTGCACGCAGCAGGGAAACAGCGCCTGGACATTGATCAGACCGTGTGGGTCTGAAGGGACTACATTCAACACAAAGAAAGGGAAGATCCGCCCCCCCCCCCCCCACACACACACACACACACACACACAAAACGAAGTTAGGAGCGATAATTGAGTTTCGTATGTCATCATCAAGCACCGTTAACCCCTTGTTAACACATTTCCAGTCAAATTTAGAGACGTCACTTGACCATTATCCACCAGTTCCAGGAGATGGCTCACCATAATTCAACGGTAGTGCCAGATTAGATTGGCGCCAAGCTAATCTGGCACTACCGTTGAATTATCATGGTCGATTCATCTCGTGCTGTAGTGTGTCGCGGACTAAATGGGTTAAACTACCCAGTTGGCATGCATGTTACACAGAAACCTCGAACTAAGTTGGCACCGAGTCCCCTCTCTTAATCAGTATCGCGTGAACACAAACCCGGACACCTTCCCCAGGCCGGCACAGAACAACCCACGGACCCAGAAAAACCGGCCACAGTGATAATGGAGTGAGTATTTCTTGCAGACTGCATGTTTTAAGGAAAATATACAGCACGACTCAGTTTATTAGTGTAGATACGGACCGCAGACAGCCGGCCTTGTTTTGCCGATCATCTGCAGTGTAAAATACAGGCGGTAACGGCTCCCTTATTGCTGATAGTATGCAGTGTAAAATACAGGCGGTAACGGCTCCCTTATTGCTGATGGTCTGCAGTGTAAAATACAGGCGGTAACGGCTCCCTTATTGCTGAAGGTCTGCAGTGCAAAACACAGGTGGTAACGGCTCCCTTATTGCCGATCATCTGCAGTGTAAAATACAGGCGGTAACGGCTCCCTTATTGCCGATGGTCAGCAGTGTAAAATACAGGCGGTAACGGCTCCCTTATTGCCGATGGTCTGCAGTGTAAAATACAGGCGGTAACGGCTCCCTTATTGCTGATGGTCTGCAGTGTAAAATACAGGCGGTAACGGCTCCCTTATTGCCGATCATCTGCAGTGTAAAATACAGGCGGTAACGGCTCCCTTATTGCGGATGGTCTGCACTGTAAAATACAGGCGGTAACGGCTCCCTTATTGCTGATGGTCTGCAGTGTAAAATACAGGCGGTAACGGCTCCCTTATTGCTGATGGTCTGCAGTGTAAAATACAGGCGGTAACGGCTCCCTTATTGTGGATGGTCTGCAGTGTAAAATACAGGCGGTAACGGCTCCCTTATTGCTGATGGTCTGCAGTGTAAAATACAGGCGGTAACGGCTCCCTTATTGCCGATGGTCTGCAGTGTAAAATACAGGCGGTAACGGCTCCCTTATTGCCGATCATCTACAGTGTAAAATACAGGTGGTAACGGATCCCTTATTGCTGATGGTCTGCAGTGTAAAATACAGGCGGTAACAGCTCCCTTATTGCTGATGGTCTGCAGTGTAAAACATAGGTGGTAAAGGCTCCCTTATTGTTGATGGTCTGCAGTGTAAAATACAGGCGGCAACGGCTCCCTTATTGCCGATGGTCTGCAGTGTAAAATACAGGCGGTAAGGGCTCCCCTTATTGCTGATGGTCTGCAGTGTAAAATACAGGCGGTAACGGCTCCCTTATTGTTGATGATCTGCAGTGTAAAATACAGGCGGTAACGGCTCCCTTATTGCTGACGGTCTGCAGTGTAAAATAGAGAGAATGATCATTCAAGGGTAGTGCCAGATTGGCGTGGCGCCATCAGGCGCCAAGCGAATCTGGCACTACCCTTGAAAGATCATGGTCGATCCATTTCTTGCTGCAGTGCTGCAGAGTTAAAATATATTAAAACATGAAAAAAAAACTCTAACAGTTATGGTCGGTGTGAAGGTGAGTGTGCCGATTTCTGCCTTACAGCGGCACAGAGTCTCATAAGCCTCTACAGCTGCAGGGGCTCATGTTAATCTACGTCTGTTGTAGATGGAAGTAGTGGGATGAGGCCGTGACAACAATTAACAAACAGTAAATGTCCCCTCCATTTCCTCTCTTGTACCCTGGCTCTAAGTCCTCACATTAAAGACAACTGCCAGACTTCACCGTTACAACCCTTGTGCCCTGGGCCCTTTGTCAGATTTCTGTTGACAAAAGCCCTTTGGAAATCTAGAAACATGGCCGCCTATTGCAAACTCGGTGTATTTTGGGTTAACTCATTCTACCCCAGACACACCACAGGAAGATAAGGATCGACCATGATAGTTCAAGGGCGATGCCAGAATAGCTTGGCGCCTATGGGCGCCAAGCTGTTCTGGCATCACCCTTGAACTATCATGGTCGACCTGTCTCCTGCACTGCAACGCAGTCTTCAGAGGACAACTTCAAAGTTTGGGGATGTCGGTCTTGGGGGAGAATGAGTTAAGGGCACTTGGGGACTGAAAATGTAATGAGGCACACAGGCCCCTCACGTTCACTGGTCAAAGTTCACCGAAGCAAGTGTACCCCTGGCGGAACCCTCGAGTGGAACACGCTTAGAGCAAGCCCAGTCGTACGGAGAACAAGGGCATTCTGTCAGAAAGGTGGTTCCACGTCGGACACTGCCCTGACAAAGCGAAGCCTCCACGCGAAACCACCGCACACGAGGTTAACCCGTTGGCTGTCGGTAGCGGCTCTTGTCGTGATGATTCCTGACAGAATAACAACACCCTGGCATCCTGACAGAATAACTACACCCTGGCATCCTGACAGAATAACAACACCCTGGCATCCTGACAGAATAACAACACCCTGGCATCCTGACAGAATAACAACACCGTGGCATCCTGACAGAATAACAACACCGTGGCATCCTGACAGAATAACAACACCCTGGCATCCTGACAGAATAACAACACCCTGGCATCCTGACAGAATAACAACACCCTGGCATCCTGACAGAATAACAAAACCCTGGCATCCTGACAGAATAACAACACCCTGACATCCTGACAGAATAACAACACCGTGGCATCCTGACAGAATAACAACACCCTGGCATCCTGACGGAATAATCGCGACATATACCGCTACCTACAGCCAAAGGATTGGTTGGTTGTACATTGCTTAACGTCACGACAGCAACAAGACTTTCTCAGGACGTGCCTGCACTGCTTGTGAAAAAAACCCAAACTAAACAGAATATTGAATGTATGTCGCCAGCCGGTCTAATACGTTAAATAAACCCAAGACATGGGGCCTAAATAAAGCTAGGACCATTTAGCAACACACATCCAATATCAAGAGCTACAGGCAGCGCAGACAGTAGGGAGAGTTTAAACAGGAAAATACAGGTGAGTGGACCAAGGGTAGACAGAAACACATGCCCCAAAATAGAGAGGAAAACCCAACCTGTGGGGCTGACCAGGGATCCTGGGAACTAAAAAGTAGTTAACCCCACCCAAGTCCCCCAGGGCAGACCGGAGTGGGGGCCTACAGCCAAAGGGTAATCGGCCATGTCATGTGGTGACTTCGCCAGTTGGCAACCACTCAGGTTACCTGGAAGAGTACACACACAACACGCATTAATTTTATCATAAGCATCTGTCGGTCTGTCATTCTGGACCTTACGGTTCTAACTATAAGGTGTAGAATGCCAGACCAGCACACAGACGTGTAGATGGGTTAGTCACTGCAATCCTCCATCCACCACATCCTGATGTGGCCAGTCGTGTGTGGCCAGTCGTGATGTGGCCAGTCGTGTGTGGCCAGTCGTGTGTGGCCAGTCGTGTGTGGCCAGTCGTGATGTGGCCAGTCGTGTTGTGGCCAGTCGTGATGTGGCCAGTCGTGTGTGGCCAGTCGTGTGTGGCCAGTCCTGTGTGGCCAGTCCTGTGTGGCCAGTCGTGATGTGGCCAGTCGTGATGTGGCCAGTCGTGATGTGGCCAGTCGTGTGTGGCCAGTCGTGTGTGGCCAGTCGTGATGTGGCCAGTCGTGTGTGGCCAGTCGTGTGTGGCCAGTCGTGATGTGGCCAGTCGTGATGTGGCCAGTCGTGATGTGGCCAGTCGTGATGTGGCCAGTCGTGTGTGGCCAGTCGTGTGTGGCCAGTCGTGTGAGTCGTGTGTGGCCAGTCGTGTGTGGCCAGTCGTGTGTGGCCAGTCGTGATGTGGCCAGTCGTGATGTGGCCAGTCGTGTGTGGCCAGTCGTGATGTGGCCAGTCGTGATGTGGCCAGTCGTGATGTGGCCAGTCGTGTGTGCCATGTGTCGTCTCCGCTACACACTAAATACCATCAGTCGGACTCCTTGGAGGTCACGTTTTGTCTGGTTATCAGGGCAGGAACCTGTTCTGATTTGCAGATTTAACAAGAACATCAAAGCAATGTGCCAGACATGGACTTCACTTCGCACGGCCTGACACGCACCGGCTGTGACCCACATTACTGTCCGTGCACGTGCAACCAGGAGGCCTCAGAGAGAGAGAGAGAGAGAGAGAGAGAGAGAGAGAGAGAGAGAGAGAGAGAGGGGCGGGCAGAGGCAGAGATGACGATCGATACTGCAGGGAAGAAAATGAGACAGGAAGCACTGGCACTGCCACCTTCTCAATGCCCCCCCCCCCCCCCTCCTTCTCTCAGAACAAACCTCACCACCCACATTCCTCATCCCAATCCATCCCCCCCCCCCCCCACTCCCCACAACCCGTCTTTTGCTAACTAGCTCTCGTCTGTACCTCAGCTGGACAAGAAATGCAAAGCTTTTTGTGGTGTTGACGGTCTCCAAACCAGTGGTGGTATTGAAAGAAGCTGACGGAATGAATTATTCAATACCAAAGGCAGTGAACGTGATGGTGTGCAATTATCATGTCGTCAAGATTGTATCAGCTGGATGTGAATACAGGTATGATTACAGGTGATGTTTGTTGTACAACCCTGAAACACCTCACGACAATGGGGACCGACCAGCACCAGTGGTTGGCGTCAACGCTTTGGCGCATCAAGACCAACGGCTATTTTGGCACCACCCTTCAACTATCGTGGTCAATCTCCTGCACCCTGCGGACAACCACTACAGCTCAGTCATAGGACAACCACTACCACTCAGTCATAGGACAACCACTACAGCATAGGACAACCACTACCGCATAGGACAACCACTACAGCTCAGTCATAGGACAACCACTACCACTCAGTCATAGGACAACCACTACAGAATAGGACAACCACTACAGCATAGGACAACCACTACAGCTCAGTCATAGGACAACAACTACCACTCAGTCATAGGACAACCACTACAGCATAGGACAACGACTACAGCTCAGTCATAGGACAACCACTACCACTCAGTCATAGGACAACCACTACAGCATAGGACAACCACTACAGCTCAGTCATAGGACAACCACTACCGCTCAGTCATAGGACAACCACTACAGCATAGGACAACCACTACAGCTCAGTCATAGGACAACCACTACCGCTCAGTCAGAGGACAACCACTACAGCTCAGTCAGAGGACAACCACTACCGCTCAGTCATAGGACAACCAATACAGCATAGGACAACCACTACAGCTCAGTCAGAGGACAACCACTACAGCTCAGTCAGAGGACAACCACTACCACTCAGTCAGACGACAACCACTACAGCTCAGTCAGAGGACAACCACTACAGCTCAGTAAGAGGACAACCACTACCACTCAGAGCACAACCACTACCACTCAGAGGACAACCACTACAGCTCAGTAAGAGGACAACCACTACCACTCAGCTTTTATCAGAGGACAACCACCACCACTCAGTCAGACGACAACCACTACAGCTCAGTCAGAGGACAACCACTACCACTCAGAGGACAACCACTACAGCTCAGTCAGAGGACAACCACTACAGCTCAGTCAGAGGACAACCACTACCACTCAGAGGACAACCACTACCACTCAGAGGAAAACCACTACAGCTCAGTAAGAGGACAACCACTATAGCTCAGTCAGAGGACAACCACTACCACTCAATCAGAGGACAACCACTACCGCTCAGTCAGAGGACAACCACTACCACTCAGTCATAGGACAACCACTACAGCTCAGTCAGAGGACAACCACTACAGCTCAACCACTACACAGTCCATTGAACAGGGCCCTCCATCTGCAAGCGGCATAGATGTTCATCAGCCCCTGTAGAAGCAGGGACTGATGACAAACTGTACCACTTGCTGTGTGATCTTTGCCCCAAGTACACCCTCAGACTGATCGACTATGAATGTCTTGGGGCGTTGATCAACTTCGTCTTGTAATTTGGTGAAGTACTGATGTAGATTGTGGAGGTGGTTTCAATATTAGACGCGAGGTCGGGGAACAGCCGCTGGCCAGGGCTGACCACACCAGATTAGCGAGTGTCGTTTCATGGCGTACATCTAGCAAGTCTGAGGAAAAGTCAACAAATCCAAACATTTGTCAAACGCCGTGAGACGTGAAGTAGTGCTGGAGCCGACACATAAACTACACACACACTCACACACACACACACACAAACACAGATCCGCCCCTGGGATTCATCATAATGCAAGGGTAGTGCCAGATGAGCTTGGCGCCTGAAGACCTTCAGGCGCCAAGCTCATCTGGCACTACCCTTGAATTATCATGATCAATCCATCTCCTGCTGCAGGGTCCCGGGGCTAAAGGGGTTAACACACACATATCTGCATTAATTGAAGATTCTGTTGGCAGAAATCCAGCACGCCTTTTCTTTCTCCTCCTGAGAAAAAGATGACGGAAAACGAGTCATTTGATCGCTTCTCGTGCAAGCACGTTCCTCTCCACACTGACCACTCACAACTCGAGTCTTTCTCGTGTCCAAAGCCGGCCGATGACTCACAGAAACAGTGTCGTTTCTTCTTGACACCCCACCAGTGCAGGTGTGGAGAATGTCCGTGTGGACTGACACAGGTAAAGACTGACTGACTAATTAAAGTTTATTGTCCCACTGGCACCGAGGTGATCGGGGATGACACAGGTAATATTCGCGGTCTCATTGTTTTGTACACGGACTATTTGCATGCCGCGAGACGTCACGGTGAATCTGTGCGTGGACGGGCCAAGGGAGGGAACCGCACTGAGCTCAGCAACACTCGCCGTACACGATTATCTCTCTTACACGGTCGTTCTCGTGGCTAGGTCTGCGCTGTCCACCCTTGCTTGCAGGCCACGGACCACAGTGCAGTTTCGTTGACTGTCCAGTCTCTTAGCCTTAGTCAGTCCCAGTCATCACCTACTACTTCAATCCCCTAAAAAACACTACCGCCCACCAGCTGCACATTTGCCATGCACAAAAAAAAAAAACCAAAAAAAAAAAAAAGCACATTGACGGTCTCATTTCTTGGCTATGAACCTGATTCCTTACCAACCCCACACCCAAGCACAGCTGAAATCAGCGTGCCCCTCAAATCACTACGTCAACGGCAACTCAACATAGGCCCACAATTGTCCACTGGATAAGCTCAGGATGGTATGAATCAAAGCACCAAACATGTCTCCTCTCATCTAACCAGAAATTTCCAGCAAATTCCAACATTCGATTCAGCCCTACAACAAATTTTCAAACAAGGCAAAAAGTTATTTTTAAAAACAGCGGTCCTTGCACTGCCGGCCTGAACTGCCCAATTTAAATATGTAACATGACCTGTCATAGAGGGTGGGGGGATGCGTGGCGGCTTTGCCCCATTTAACCCAGACGCACTACAGCTATAGATGGATCGACCGTGATAATTCAAGGGTAGTGCCAGATTAGCTTGGCGCCTAATGACGCCAAGCTAATCTGGCACTACCCTTGAATTATCACGGTCGATGCAGTTCATATGACTGGTACGCACTGACTTTATGAGGTGACAAGACCAAAATCTGAGAAATGTGGCCTTGTAAATTTATCAACTTGTAATCGCAAAGTATTTTCCCATCTCAGTCAACAATGTATGCGTGTACCGCAGTGTGTGTGTGTGTGTGTGTGTGTGTGTGTGTGTGTGAGACAGGCACCGGCAAACGTGCACACTTTCAGTGGCAGTGATCACATTGTATATATAGAGTATTTCCTGTACGGCGCGCGGCAGTGTAATCCGTGCCGGCCGCAGCGCCCCATGATGTGATGCCGAGTGCGAGTGCACGTGACCAGACAAAGAAACAACACTCCCCAGCAAGATTCTAACTTTTTCCCTTTTCTCCCAGCTGCGAGGAATCCGAGACAGGAGATAGTTTAGTATTTTGTCGGCTCACAAAAATACGAGTACACAAGCATTTGACATTTAGCCTACCTTCTCTCCCCCCCCCCCCCTAACCCCGGCCTCTTCCCCCACTCTGCCCCTCCCACCCCTCCCGGGGGCCCCTTCAGTCTTCACCCGCCTTCCCTCCTGCATTGAATCAGGCCCAGTCTCTTAGCCGCTCTTTGTCTCCCGTCAAAATCTCTCACAATCTTGCGTGCACATACCCCAAGAAAACAGCTGAGCGCACAACTACAAAGTTCCAAGACACCCCCCCCCCCCCCCCGCCCCATCAACACCCTCTAAGAATGTTGTGCATGTAAAAATGGTACGCACGAGGGTGAGGCTAAACCCCTGCTCCCCCTCCCCCCTCCCACCCCCTGGGGAACCCAGTTAAGCGCACGCAAGTACATCTTGCACGCCGCATCTTCCAGATATTCTCTCTAGCACTCAAGTATGCCAGTCTCCGTACCCCGTCGTCTCTCCAGACATCTTGCACGCCACATCTTCCAGCTATTTTCTCTAGCACTCAAGTATGCCAGTCTCCGTACCCCGTCGTCTCTCCAGACATCTTGCACGCCGCATCTTCCAGCTATTTTCTCTAGCACTCAAGTATGCCAGTCTCCGTACCCCGTCGTCTCTCCAGACATCTTGCACGCCACATCTTCCAGATATTTTCTCTAGCACTCAAGTATGCAAGTCTCCGTACCCCGTCGTCTCTCCAGACATCTTGCACGCCGCATCTTCCAGCTATTTTCTCTAGCACTCAAGTATGCCAGTCTCCGTACCTCGTCTCTCCAGACATCTTGCACGCCACATCTTCCAGATATTTTCTCTAGCACTCAAGTATGCAAGTCTCCGTACCTCGTCTCTCCAGACATCTTGCACGCCGCATCTTCCAGCTATTTTCTCTAGCACTCAAGTATGCCTGTCTCCGTACCTCGTCTCTCCAGACATCTTGCACGCCACATCTTTCAGATATTTTCTCTAGCACTCAAGTATGCAAGTCTCCGTACCTCGTCTCTCCAGACATCTTGCACGCCACATCTTCCAGATATTTTCTCTAGCACTCAAGTATGCCAGTCTCCGTACCCCGTCGTCTCTCCAGACATCTTGCACGCCACATCTTCCAGATATTTTCTCTAGCACTCAAGTATGCCAGTCTCCGTACCCCGTCGTCTCTCCAGACATCTTGCACGCCGCATCTTCCAGATATTTTCTCTAGCACTCAAGTATGCCAGTCTCCGTACCTCGTCTCTCCAGACATCTTGCACGCCGCATCTTCCAGCTATTTTCTCTAGCACTCAAGTATGCCAGTCTCCGTACCCCGTCGTCTCTCCAGACATCTTGCACGCCACATCTTCCAGCTATTTTCTCTAGCACTCAAGTATGCCAGTCTCCGTACCCCGTCGTCTCTCCAGACATCTTGCACGCCGCATCTTCCAGATATTTTCTCTAGCACTCAAGTATGCCAGTCTCCGTACCTCGTCGTCTCTCCAGACATCGGTCATTTTCTGCCTCATCAGCACGGCCAACATCACTAATCTGCAAGAGGCATAGATCCTCATCAGCCCCCGCGACTGCGGGGGCTGATGAGGATCTATGCCTCTTGTGGACACGCTATCTGAGACCGAGTGAGAAAATTGCTGCTAAAATGTAGTGTTTGAAGAAGCCTTGATTCCGAGCCATATTGATTGTTGTAGGTTTTTGTCCGCTGCTCTACATTGTACATTTTGTGGCGTCGGCGCCCACAGCCGGTGTTTGATTTCAGCAAGCCGAGCAGCATAGGCATGTTTGATTCCGGATGACATAGCTTCCAGTTCCAGCAGCAAGGTCCAAAATCACAGACCAGGACACAGTCTTGCTGCAGTGGCGACTCTACTGCACAAGTGACACCGAAGGCCAACCTCGTCTCCTGTCTGTAACGCTAGTCAACAACCCGTAGCGCCACACCTCGTCCCCTGTCTGTAACGCCAGTCAATAACCCGTAACGCCACACCTCGTCCCCTGTCTGTAACGTCAGTCAATAACCCGTAACGCCACACATCGTCTCCTGTCCGTAACGCCAGTCAATAACCCGTAACGCCACACCTGGGGATCTGGGAAAATTCAACAAAACGCCCATCAAAGAGATTATGTGGTCCGTATACTGTGACAATGTTTGTTCTGCCACATAACATAAGAACTAAAATCCGTAACGTAGCGTCATTGACAATCCTGAGTCTCAATGAGATGCTTTTAAATTCTCCAGTCGACACAACCCCCCGCCCACCCCCCACTCTCGCCTGTTGGTTTTTAACCGCCAAGCAAGTATGAGAGAAATGCGCAGCTCCAGAGGTTTGTCTGTCGACAATGTGCAAAACATCTCGCCATCCGTCTTTGTGTGTCAGATGTGAGGTAGTGGGGTCATCTGACTCGTGTGTGAGATCGACGTGCAGACTTGTGAAGACAGCCAGGCTAGATCCTCACGTGGCCTTGCTGACTGCGGGAGTTGATGAGGATCTATTCATCCTCTTGGCCCTACTCACAGCGTAAAGTTCCTCACCAGGAGGTAGGTGGACGTACTTTCAAGGGCCAGTCATCGCAGATCTGCCTAACCCATTTAGCGCCGTTGAACTACAGCAGGAGATGGATCGACCACGACAATTCAAGGGTAGTGTCAGATTAGCTTGGCGCCATGAGGCGCCAAGCTAATCTGGCACTACCCTTGAATTATCATGGTCGATCCATCTCCTGAAACTGGTACACAGTTTGGGAAATGAGGGCTTGGGGTTGTCCTGTTATTCCTGCAGGAATCACCTCGACCAAAACCGCTACCGTCACCCGGCAAAGGGTGAGCAGTAGGCCCACATCACTCAGGCCCACATCACTCCGTTTCTTCTCTCTGTACGAGGCACCGATTCCGGTCAGCTCCTACGGTTGCAGGGTTTCATCAGAATCAATGCCTCTTGTCGACAGTGGTCGGCTCTGCTACTCTGTGCCTGACAGGCAGCGACCAGGCGTGTGACTGACTCCAGCTGACCGTCAATTCAATGATGTCGCGGCCATGACGGCAGGTAACGAGTGCGAGGCCCCATCAACAAGTCATTTACCGCTCATCAGCGCACCGGCCTCAGAAGCTCACGAGGTCAATCTTCCATACCCCACTCCCCCTACCCCCTTCCCCTACCCGCATAATGGCCAAAGAAAGTGCGACGCGAGACGCGGATGCGTGAATTGCGAGTCCCAAATAGCTCAGGCGGTTAAACGTCGGAGCAGGAGAGCCAAGGGAATCGCCGGATCGTGGGTTCGAATCCCCGTCCCGTCCCCGGTAGCTGGACTCGCAATCCAGGGGTAAAAACGGTTTTGTTCAATAGCATGCCCATTGAAAGGTCCTGGTAAATCGAAGTGGCACAGTTGGGGTGCACCTGAGTTGATCAGTGTTCAGGTCGTACTCCATAGGCAATAGATTTCCCTGTTCCCCAGAACCCGCCCGTCACTGAGGGCCGTCCATGATCACTTCGGTGCTGTGGACGTTAAACTCGGAACTGGTCAATCAATCAATCGAAGCGTGAAGAAGCAGCAGATGAATGGTTGCCACACGACGGGTGGAATAAATGTGAAGTGTCATAATAATAATAATAATACATAGTATTTATATGGCGCATTTCTGATACTTATAATATAACTCAATGCGTAGGCGAAAAATGGCAGACACACACGCATTACTTCGAATGCAAAGCCAAAGAACAGTATTTCTGCACAATACACATGTATTCAAACCATAAATGTCTCATTGTAAGTATGCACGTGTTTGTTGATTTATTGATTTGCCATCCACGGCTAAACAGATAGGGGTGGGTGGGTATATAGTAGGGCGCTTTGTGAATGTAGGGGAGGGTGCCGGCTGGGGACCCGGGGTCAGAGTTTGCTGAGCGGGTGACACAGACCGGTGTTACGTGTGTGACGAACAACGTGAAGCATCAAGACAGTTCAGCCTTTCCATGTTTTACACCACGGCCCGCTGATCGATCACAGACGCCGCTACGCCCCCCCCCCCCCCCCACCCCCCAACTTCCTCTTTCTAAATCACACAGCTTGTCAAATTCAAGCAAGAGGCATCAATTCCGGCTCACGAGCCCCAGCCACTGCAGTACTGTACTGGTGCGACTACAGGGCCTCATGAGAATTGATGCCTCTTGCAGATGAAAAAATTGTGAGAACCTGGTGATTCGTTTCTCGTCTGCACCGCGGATCACTTCACATAGATGGCGCCGTCTTGACACGGCCGTCAATTACCTCCCGTGTACCTCCCGTGGCGCTCCCGCTAGTGACCTCGTTTCTCTCCCTTCACGAGGTGCCGTTGACAAACTGGTCCAACATAATTATCGCTGACTGGCTTTCCGCCTCAAGTGTACCCACAACGAGTGTCTTTTATCGACCCAAGTTGAAGTCGGGTTTGTATCTCATTCAATCCTAAACAACATCTCACACCAGGGTGGTTCGTGGGTAGTGCTAGATGGACCATGCCAGTCTGAGGTTAGTGCTAGATCGTGCACCAACACTGGCACTACCAGCATGGACCCTGCACCTGTCAGGCTTTTCTCGGGGGGGGGGGGGGGGGGGGGGGGGGGGGGGGAACTGAAGGCAATGCATCAAATAATACAATAGATTAATCTTTCTGTCGCGATAATTCCTACAGGGGGTTAGGGTGTTGTTATTCCTGCAGGATGTCAGAGTGTTGTTATTCCTGCAGGATGTCAGGGTGTTGTTATTCCTGCAGGATGTCAGGGTGTTGTTATTCCTGCAGGATGTCAGGGTGTTGTTATTCCTGCAGGATGTCAGGGTGGTGTTATTCTTGCAGGATGTCAGGGTGTTGTTATTCCTGCAGGATGTCATGGTGTTGTTATTCCTGCAGGATGTGGAGGGCGTTGTTATTCCTGCAGGATGTCAAGGTGTTGTTATTCCTGCAGGATGTCAGGGTGTTGTTATTCCTGCAGGATGTCAGGGTGTTGTTATTCCTGCAGGATGTCAGGGTGTTGTTATTCCTGCAGGATGTCAGGGTGGTGTTATTCCTGCAAGACGTCAGAGTGTTATTCCTGCAGGACGTCAGGGTGTTGTTATTCCTGCACGATGTTGTTATTCCTGCAGAATGCCATGGTGTTGTTATTCCTGCAGGACGTCAGGGTGTTGTTATTCCTGCAGGACGTCAGGGTGTTGTTATTCCTGCAGGATGTCAGGGTGTTGTTATTCCTGCAGGATGTCAGGGTGTTGTTATTCCTGCAGAATGCCATGGTGTTGTTATTCCTGCAGGACGTCAGGGTGTTGTTATTCCTGCAGGATGTCAGGGTGTTGTTATTCCTGCAGAATGCCATGGTGTTGTTATTCCTGCAGAATGCCATGGTGTTATTCCTGCAGGATGTCAGGGTGTTGTTATTCCTGCAGAATGCCATGGTGTTGTTATTCCTGCAGGACGTCAGGGTGTTGTTATTTTTGTCGGAATCATCGTGACAAAAAACACTACCGACACCCAAAGTGCTACAAAGCATGGATTATACAAAATAAATATTTAAGAAGATGCTGCTGACATTCCATTTGACGGGTACCGCTGCAGCAAAACATGGTCCGGTGAGGAGAGCGCTGGTAACAAACTCACGTTGCGGGAAAGTTGTGTTTTGTTTCTTAGCCATCGATCGTGACGAGCTGTGTAAATCTCAGATGCAGGAGGACGATTGACAAGGCCAACAAGACAATTATCACCAGGGCAACAACCTATATTTTCGTCAGTAAAGCGGGCTTCACGTCACGCTCGCGTGATTTCCCGCCATTTATCGGAGCGTCCGCAATCGTTACACTGCGTTACACATGGTCTTTGATTTTGAACTTTGTGTCTTAGAGTCGTAAGGTGCAGAATCGCAGACCAACACCAGCAGTAGCTGAAAACAACGCGTGTACGCTCTGGGAAAATGGTCCCAAAGCAGAATGGATCGACTTATAATTGGCACGGCACTTTTCCAAATACCAAGCTAATCAGGCACTACCCTTGCTGTTATCGGAACTATCATGGTCGTGCCCACTCACGAGTCCTGCAGACATCTCACTTCACCCACCCCGCCCCAGACTAAAACTGGACAGTGTTAACCAATCCACCCCTGACACTCTAACAGGATGTGGTTCGACCATGATAGTTCAAAGGTGGTGCCAGAATAGCTTGGCGCCTGCAGGCGCCAAGCTATTCTGGCACCACCCTTGAACTATCATGGTCGATCTGCCTCTAGAACTGTACTGTATTTTCTACAGAACAACTCCCGATTTGGGCGGGCGACGCTAGTGGGCAATGTGTTAATGGAGGAGACCATGTCTGGAGGATGACGAGGTGCACATTCATCACTCCCAGGCAATAACCCACACATCTCGGGTTCAGCCCAAGTTCGCCGCCTATTTAACAATTCCCAGCATACTTGCTTGTGTAAGTAAGACATTGCATTGTGTAAATACCAACATCACGTGTGCGTGATTGCATCCCCCCCCCCACCCCCCGCCACCACTCCAAGTAGTTCAGCTACAAGGTTGAAACAAGTTTTTCTTGGTGTTGTGCAGTTTACCTCCAGTGCAAAGCAAAAAAAAAAAAAAAAAAAAAAAAAGGATGACCACAATCACGGAGTCAGTACACAGCTGTACAACACGTGTATTGAAAGGTCAATGATACAGTGTACACTTTAACTCTTTGGGTGTGGGTTAGCGGCTTTGTCGCGATGATTCCTGCAGGATGTCAGGGTGGTGTTGTTCCTGTCGCAATCATCGCGAAGAAAACCGCTACCGGTTGGTTGGTCAGCTCGGGGTTTAACGTCCACAGCACCGAAGTGATAATGGACGGCCCTGACGGGCGGGTTATGGGGGACAGGGAAATCTACTGTCTATGGAGTACGACCTGAACACTGATCAACTCAGGCGCACTCCAACTGTGCCACTTTGATTGACCAGGACCTTTCAACGGACATGCTATTGAACAAGCCCGTCTTTGCCCCCCCTGGATTGCGAGTCCAGCTACCGGGGCCGGGACGGGGATTGGAACCCACGACCCGGCGATTCCCTTGGCTCTCCTGCTCCGACGCTTAACCGCCTGAGCTGTTTGGGACTCTGAACCGCTACCGACAGCCAGAGGGTTAACTTGTGTTGGCGTAGTGATGTAGATGTCAACTGACATTTCAACAGCCTCAGGTTTATTGGGTACTGCATTGTTTTCTGCGCTACATCGTGCGTTACAGTCAGGAGACTGTGACGGGTTATAACTTGATGTAAGGAAAGCTTTGTTGTGCCGCTTCATGAAAGTCAAATCGTGCCCATCCCTTACTTCTAGCCGACAGCTTCCACGTCGCGCCAAACCTGTGCAAGCTTTCAAATTGAACCCTACCTAGTTCCTACACCATTTTGCTAGAGACTGTTGTGTAGGGTGGGTACCACTTTGTCTGTTCTACGGCAGTGCCAGAACGACGGCAGTCTACGCTGGATTAAGAGGCTACGTCACTGCCAATCAATCACAAGAGACAGCCGCTAGAAGCGGACAGCATGATTTAGTACCCCAGCCTGTGAGTGTAATTAATTGCAACACCTCCACCGATGCTGTGTGGTTTCGCACGCCGTAAAGCAAATGACAGGCTTGTACGCCGCAGGTTTTCTCAGGGAGTGTGCATGTTTGCCAACACAGCTGATCCAGAGAACAAAATGCTTACGATAAACACCCTTTCTCTTGTTGCCCTGCGAATTCATAGGGTTGGATGGCGCTTGCAAGAAGCATAGATCCTCAATTGCGGGGGCTCATGAGGATCTATGCTTCTGGCAGATGGGGTTTGTGTTGGTTGGAAGTTAGACATTGTGCGTTCGCTCGCAACCTGCGCCACTAGACACAAGTCGCGGTAGAGAGGTGAAAATAATCAGCCGTGTGTGTCACGCTTGTTCAAGGCGCATGCTCCGTCAAGCGTGGAAAGTGGAGAGGCGGCACTTGAGATGGAGTTCAATCAACCCCGCCCCCCCACCCCTCCCCCATCCACACACACACACGCACGCACACACATACCATACACAATTTTCATTTCAAAATCAATACAGTTGAACGTCTGTTGTGTATACCCTGAGGCTTCATGTTAAAAATCTGCATCGTGTTCACTGGAGAAATGTCGCCCTAAAGGGTTCCTACTTTGGTTTAAATAGTTTATTACTTTGCAAAATACATAAAAGAATATGTACATGACTTATCATCAGATCAAAACAAGCCACAGGCGTATAGGATGATCTGGACACTCGGTTATACTACTACCGCTGTACTGGGCCAACGGAACGCCATAACCGACCGCTGACGTCACGACCTCCACAGACCGAGCTTCACCAAGACAGTCTACAAGATGGACTCGGTCCTGTAGGGTTAAAGCGTCTACACTATCACGTGTCAACTCACAAACCTGTGACGTGTATGTAACGGACCTCCGTGTCCGGCAGGGGTCATTACCAGAGGTCAACGACCCGTAAACAAGACCACAACCACACCGGACCACCCGGCACAACACTAACAGTAAGACACAGCCTACTAAGCTTACAGCAAGGTCGGATTACATGACACCAACAGTAACACACAGCCTACTAAGCTTACAGCAAGGTCGGATTACATGACAACAGTCGGAGGTAACATTTTCTTCGGACGTCCCCGCAACATTATATGTAAATTACTTCGCTTACAAACAACAAACTTCGTCACCGGAAAAGCTGGGTCCCTGGCGAAGTCTCAACATTATACCAAGTGCTGGGTCCCTGGCGAAGTCTCAACATTATACCAAGTGCTGGGTCCCTGGCGAAGTCTCAACATTATACCAAGTGCTGGGTCCCTGGCGAAGTCTCAACATTATACCAAGTGCTGGGTCCCTGGCGAAGTCTCAACATTATACCAAGTGCTGGGTCCCTGGCGAAGTCTCAACATTATACCAAGTGCTGGGTCCCTGGCGAAGTCTCAACATTATACCAAGTGCTGGGTCCCTGGCGAAGTCTCAATATTATACGAAGTTTACCGTACTTAGTCCTCACGGGTGCTATTCCCAAATTTTGGAAGTGTTACTTAGCGACCATGTACCAGTTGCAGGAGGTGGATTGACCGTGATAATTTAAGATAATTCACCGTGATAATTCAAGGGTAGTGCCAGATTAGCTTGGCGCCAAAAGGCGCCAAGCTAATCTGGCACTACCCTTGAATTGTCATGGTCAATCAATCTCCTGCTGCAGCGTTAAGTTAAAGTCTTTTACAACAGTCGCGCTACAAGTCATCTAACAATCAACACAAGTCATAAGGCCAACACAACATACCGCACTTGGGGGGAAATCTTGCACAACAGGAATAAGCCGTATTTCAACTGGGTGCCTGGTCCGTGATTTACACATTAGTCTCTCAGCCCTAAGAGCTGTTCTTAATTGGACGAACTTTTGATCGGCAAACCTAGATCGGAGAAGATCGGCGATCTTTTGCTTTGTTTCTTAATTGAGGTTGAAAGGAACCTAGGCGAACTTCAGCAAACCAGGTCTGCCATGGTTCTCTTTCTTAACTGAAGTGCTTGATTCGGCGTACTTACTGTCTGCGAAAGTGTTCAAAATGGCTGCCGCTATGCGATTTGGACGCTATTTGTTTTTGTACTCCTTGCAGTAGCGATCCCACAAAAAGCGATGCGCCTCCCACAAATCAATAAAAATAGGTCTTGTTCTTCGCACGAGGGAAATATCGCCGTCCGCCATAGTTGTTTGAATCGGTGACTATCTTCTTATCTCCAACGCAGAAGAGGGTAAAAGTTTTGACCAATCAGTGAAAAGGATCGCCTTGGGTCGCTCAACACGTTGAGCGAACTGTTTCTGACAGCGAACTATGGTTTGCCGAAATTCGTGAACTACTTGCCGAGGTTCGTGAACTGGGTTCGCCGTATCTTTAGATCGTCCAATTAAGAACCAACCTGGTTCGCCCGAGATCGTGAACTCTAGATCGTCAGAGTTCGCGAACTAAAGTTCGCTTAATTAAGAACATGCTTAATGTTCAAAATGACAAACCAGCACACAACTGTGACTAGGAAGTCTTACACAATACGGACTATCCGTTACTGAACAATTTAAACAGCTTTGCGGTCGCTTATAATAATAATAATAATAATAACAATAATAATAATAATAATAATAATAAGCGCATTAAATAGGCGCTTTATCCCAATTGAAAATCGGCTCAAAGCGCCGCCGCGAACTGAACCCAACAAGCACGCTCACGTGAATCACACGCATTCACTCACACACTGTACATAAACACAGAACATTCACGTGTTGCTAAGGGCAAGGTCAAGCGAGCTACTGAAGTTTTTTTTTAAAATTCAAAATCGTTTGTATTTGAAATTTGATTAAGTGGGCTGAAGCTGATACGCTTGTGTTGGCGAGATTAGTTCTGCGCCAGCCCCTAAGCAAAGTGCAGCGGAGCACCTTGCTTAGGGGCTGGCGCAGGACTGAGCTTCTTCTTCTTCTTCTCGAACGCCGTCACACTTGGAGTTTGGCTCTCAAAATGAAATCTGTGGTCTTCTGTAGCGCCTCCACAGGCCCGTACAGTTTCTCTTGTAGAGTGGCGGGCTTCGGCCATATCTCCTTCCTCAGCGGCTGGTGGTTCCCACAGTCCTGGAGGATGTGCTCTGCGGTCTGCTCTGCTTCTCCACAAGGGCACAGGGGAGATGGCACGAGGTGAAAGCGTCTGTGCAGGTGGAAATTGAGTCGGTTGTGCCCGGTCCTCAGACGAAAGATGGTCACCTGCTCTTGTCTGGACAGCTGATGGTAACTGTCTAGGGGCCGTTGTGGTGGTCTGTACACAGACTTAATGATGGTCTTCATCTCTGTGAAGCTGACTCCATTTTCATCTTGTTCTTTCTCTGCGCCCACTTTTGCCATTCTGTCAGCTTCTTCATTGCCGTAGATGCCACAGTGTGAAGGGATCCACTGCAGCACCAGTCTGGTGCACTTGATGTTTTGCAGTGCCTCTTGTAGACGTGGCAGTTTGCTTGCTGTTGCTGCCTCAAGGACAGACATGGCATCAGTAAGGAAGACAATCTGGGCATCAGGGTCTGCAGTGCCACTAAGGGTGTTAGCTGCGCGGGCTAGGGCTTCCACCTCAGCTCTGTAATTTGTGCAGTGAAGGCCTGTTGGTACTGCCTCTGCCTGCCATTTTCCGTTTGGGTATTGAATGTACACCCCAGCCCCTCCATCCTGAACTGCATCTGTGGCTGATCCATCGGTGTATGCCCGTATCCATGCTTCCTGGGGATACTTTTCTTCGAGCATGGCCAGTGTCAGGGCTTTCTTGCTCACAGTGCTGTGCTCATCTCTGGTGGTGATGTAGGGTACCGTGGAAGAGATGGTGATGTTTTCTGGCTTACTTTCCCAAGGTGGAAGGTCGCTAGCAGGATTCAGAGCCTCTACCTGCGCAGGCAGCTTTGCCTGGTGTTTTCTCTGCAGTGCTCTCGTCTCCTTCACAAAGCTTGATCTTTTCAGTCTCCCTGAGGTTGGTTGTTTCATCCTAGCGTTCATAGGATGGTCTTTGGAAGACTTGACCTTTGTGGACTGCAATCTCTTCTCATGCGCAGGGGTGGGATGCCTGTTGTCTCTTCCATCTTTTCAATTGGTGTGGATCTCATTGCGCCGGTGATGATACGCAGTGCCTGGTTCTGAACTCTGTCAATGGTCTGCTGGTGTGACTGGGCTGCCGTCAACCATGCATTAGATCCGTACTCAAGGTGTGGTCTCACTGTGCCTTGATATACATTTTTGAGGATCTTTTCATTGGCTCCCCATTGTGTTCCAGCCAGTTTTCTCATTATGTTCAGCTTTCTTCTAGCTTTCGCTTCTGCATTCCAAATGTGCGGCTTCCACGTCAGCCTCTTGTCAAGGGTGACTCCCAGGTATGTCTGTTGGTCTTCATACCGCAGCGGGGTGTTGCCCAGTGTTAGGTTGCCAGCCTTTGCCTTGTTGGAGAGAGAGAAGAGTGTGGCTGATGATTTTTCCGTGTTGATGGTCACACACCAGTTGTTGGTCCAGTCTGTCAGCCTGTCCAGGGCTAGCTGCATCCTGTATGTAGCAGTTGTTGCATACTCTTCTGTGCACCAGAGTACCAGGTCGTCTGCGTACAGGGCTGCGTGTACTCCTTTTGGTAGCTCTGGCACAAGGTCGTTGATGAAAAGTATGAACAGTGTCGGTGACAGGACTCCCCCCTGTGGCACCCCCCTGACGCAACAGCACTTTTTGGCCACAGTACCCATCCACTGTCACACGGGCTCTGCGATTGTGCAGGTATGACTTGGTCCACCGGTACATATTCCCTTGGATGCCACTGCGAAGGAGTTTCACCAGGAGACCATCCTTCCACACCTTGTCGAAAGCCTTCTGTAGGTCAATGAAGGCAGCTAATGTCACCTTCTGATCTTGAAAGGCATCTTCTATGACCTGTGCAAGGTGTGTTGTCTGGTCTTCTGTACTCTTGTAGCTTCTGAAGCCAGCTTGCTCTGGCACGATAATGCTCTCAGAGTCCAGGTACCACTGCAGGCGCTTGTTGATGATGCACTCCATGGTCTTGCACACACAACTTGTCAGGCTGATGGGGCGATAACTCAGGGCTTTGGACTTATTCTTCCCTTTCTTCAAAATTGGGATCATCCTGGCTTCCTTCCAGCACTGGGGTACCTGTCCTCCTCTCCAGCTGTGGTTAATGATGTCCAGTAGCTTCATTAAGGCAGTGTTGCCAAGGTGTTGTAACATCTCGTTTGAGATGCTGTCTGGACCTGGAGATTTTTTCTTCTTCAGCTGTTTGATGGCCATCTTCAGTTCTGGAAGGGTGATGTCCTTCTTCATTGCATCATGGATGTTCACATCTCTTGTTCTCTCTCTTTCTTCCTGTCTGATTTCTTTCGCAAGCATTCGTGGGACAGTGATGTCACTTTCTTTCGCATAGATCTGTGCAAACATGTTTGCAGCTTTCCTACCAGTCAGTGCTTTCCCTTCTTCTTCCAAGGTGATCTTCTGTTCCCTGGTGCCCTCATCGTTCAACGCCTTGGTCAGTCTCCACAACTTTGTGGTGTCCCTGTCCATGTTTAATCTTGCAGTCTTCTCTCTCCAACTTCTTCTTGTGCACTCCAACTTCATCTTCAGATACTGGGCCTTACTGTGTTGTAGCTTGATGTTGTTTTCTTGGCTGGGGTTGGTTTCAGCGTCTTCTCTGGCCCTAGTGAGGTTGTCATGTGCTTTCTGAAGATCTGCGGTCCAGTATGGGGTGTAGTTTTTCCGGACCCCTCGAGGTATGGATTCCTTGGCTGCCTTACTGATAATGTCATTAAACTCTCTGACCACATTGTTGATGTTCCTTCCAGACACAGCGAGGTCTTGCATTAGCTCATTTGTTCGGATACTGAACAAGCGCCAGTCTGCCTTTCGGTAGTTCCATCTTGGCCGGTGTGGCGAGCTAGCTACTGTGCATCCTTTTAGGGTTAGGAGGATAGGGCGGTGGTCACTTCCTCCTAGCTGTGGTCCTACTGTTCTGCTGAGGCACTTATGAACATCTTCAGTGCAAAGCGCCAGGTCCGGTGTAGTGGTGGTGTGCCAGCGGCGAGAGTAGAAGGTAGGTTGGTCCTCAGGGTCATTGGCAAGTATCAGGTGGTTTTCATCTTGCCACTCCTCAATGTCTTCTCCTCTCTTGTCCAGTGTGTCATATCCCCAACTCTGGGACTGGCTGTTGAAGTCACCAGTGATGAGGAATCCACTGTCCGGGACCTGGATAGTGTCGAGGGACAGCAACTTATCATTAGGGCAGTAGTAGTTGACAAGGTCAAGGGTGCTGTCACTGGTGGTTACCTTGACCTGGATGTATTCTGCCTCTTCCATGAATCTCCTGGTTTCGCTGGCATTCAGGTTGTTTCTAACTAGGGTCATAACCCCCCCCCCCCCCTCCTTTCTTCCTCCCTTGGCGATCACTTCGGAAGACCTGATATCCTCTGACCTTAAAGGGTTTCCCTTCTTGCAAGTGTGTCTCTTGTATACAGCAGATGTTTATGCTGTTTTCATGCAGAAAGTGCTCTAGTTCTGTTTTCTTGTTGGTGGACTGAGCTCACTCATGCGACTGGCCACAGCGCGCGCACACAGGCAGTGAAATCTTGCATAATCTTGTCTTGCATAATCTTGTCAACTTTTCAAAACGGCTCGATTTCATAATACCTATTAGACACTGGCCGGGACAAATCAGCGACGGTTAAACAGACAAGTACAAGCAGTGTCATTGATTATCTCATTCTCAGGAACCATAGTATTCCAAGCACCAGAACGTCACTTTATTTATGAGGACTGAAATCGAGCTAACATGAGGCATAGATCCTCATGAGCCCCCACAAATGCAGGGCTCTTGAGGATCTAGTATGTCTCTTGCAGATGTCATGGGCTCATGAGGATCAACACTGAACAATCTGTGCTGAGTTGGTTGATGGTATTTGAGCCCGAGACGCGTGGTGTTTAGCGTAATGTTTTGAGAAAGAAGAATGTTGAGGGGCCTATTGTCACCTTATTTGTCTCAAACTAACATTGTCCTAACGCACCGGACGGAAGGACAACGCTCGGACATGCGTGGAAGGGTCCTTTTCCGCTTGCCTTCTGGACTTGGGGCCTTAGAAATATTTGTCAACGATTTTAAGTATTTTGTCTCTAAAGAGAATGCTCTGTTTCTCCCGTCTTGACGACTCAGATATTTGTCAACCACATTTTAAAGTTTGTCTAGGGAGGGGGGAGGGAGGGGGAGGAGGATGGAGGATGAAGCCAGTTTGGTGTGTAGCTGACTGAACTAAATGAAACTGAATGTGGGGATGCCCACACTCCCTTACTGGAAATATGTATTGTAACGCATACTGACTTAGTAGCAACATTTTCAGAACCACCAGAAACACGAAAGTGTCCTCTACATCACACACTAAAGTGCTTCCGATGGTTCCGAGAATGTCGCATTTCTCTTGCGCGTCAGTATATTTGTACAGCTTAAAAATTCCAGTAACTAAAAGAGAGAGAAAAAACAAAACAAAAACCACACACAACTCCACAGCCTGTCACTGGGTAAACCTATTGGCCTACAGAAACTGGAAGAGGAAAACAACACAAAATGTCTGACATTTAAGGAGAATTACCGGGGTGTCCCGTGACACTGAGAGATGCCAGACGACGGTTCGAACACACACAAAAAAACTTCTGGGATGTTGGAATCGAATTCTAAAAGCCACCTCAGCGGTTTTTCTGCTCATTTCAAATTGTCGAAATTCGATTCTGAGCGAGAGCACAGTTACTTTCTCGAATTCCGGAAACTTCACAAAATGAGAGTGAAGGCCACGGCTAATGATCTCAATACACGGGGCCGGCAAGTCTCGCGGGAGTTTATTTCATAGTCGAACTTCATACGCTGGATTGCGGCACAGATCCTCACTGGCTCTCGCGATTGTTGGGATTATGCCTCTTGCTGAACAGATATTTTCACCAGATTGATCCGCCATGCTGGAGGTGGAATAAGGTGTCGTCTGCTTTGAAGTCTCGAGAGAAGAGACGTGAGTAAGGCAAGCCGACACTACACGTCACAAACATGGCTGTCTCAAACCCACTGTGAAGGACAAAATGCCCAATAGCGCCCCCCCCCCCCCCCCCCCCCCCCCCCCAGCGAGAAATAAGCTTCGTGTCAAATATGATTTTTCCCCTTCCATTTTCAATACCATCTGGGAGCACTGTACTTGAGCCGACATGGTCAACCCGTTTCTACTGAGGTCATCAGAAAAACGCAAGAACAAAATGTGGGCAATGAATGGCGTGTATTTCGCTGGAAAACATTGTTTAACTCTTTGCGTGTCGGTAGCAGTTCTTGTCGCGATGATTCCTACAGGAATAACAACACCCTGACGTCCTGCAGGAATAACAACACCCTGACGTCCTGCAGGAATAACAACACCCTGACGACCTGCAGGAATAACAACCCCCTGACAACCTGCAGGAATAACACCCTGACATCCCGCAGGAATAACAACACTCTGACATCCTGCAGGAATAACAACACCTTGACATCCCACAGGAATAGCACCACCCTGACATCCTACAGGAATAACAACACTCTGACATCCTACAGGAATTACAACACCCTGACATCATACAGGAATAACAACACTCTGACATCCTACAGGAATAACAACACTCTGACATCCTACAGGAATAACAACACCCTGACATCTTACAGGAATAACACCACCCTGACATCCTACAGGAATAACACCACCCTGACATCCTACAGAAATAACACCACCTGACATCCCACAGGAATAACAACACCCTGACATCCCACAGGAATAACAACACCCTGACATCCTACAGGAATAACAACACCCTGACATCTTACAGGAATAACACCACCCTGACATCCTACAGCAATAACACCACCCTGACATCCTACAGGAATAACACCACCCTGACATCCTACAGGAATAACAACACCCTGACACCACCCTGACATCCTATAGGAATAACAACACCCTGACGTCCTACAGGAATAACACCACCCAGACATCCTACAGGAATAACACCACCCTGACATCCTACAGGAATAACACCACCCTGACATCCTGCAGGAATAACACCACCCTGACATCCTACAGGAATAACAACACCCTGACATCCTACAGGAATAACAACACCCTGACGTCCTACAGGAATAACAACACCCTGGCATCCTACAGGAATAACACCACCCTGACATCCTACAGGAATAACACCCTGACATCCTACAGGAATAACACCACCATGACGTCCTACAGGAATAACAACACCCTGACATACTGCAGGAATAACACCACCCTGACATCCTGCAGGAATAACTCCACCCTGACATCCTACAGGAATAACAACACCCTGACGTCCTGCAGGAATCATCGCGACAAGACCCGCTACCGACACGAAAAGGGTTCAAAACAGACGTGGGGTATTTTGCTGACGGGGTTGTTGACTCGACCTGTGCAAGAAATCTTGCGACACGCCATGGACATTTCTCCTTTCCCGTCCTTTCCCATTTCTTTTTCTAATTCTGTTTTTGTATGTTGCTAAAGCATTTTAATCTAAATGTAAAATCTAATGCCCTCCTTTAAGCGCCTTATCTTTCCAGTTATTCCATCGATCTGTCAGTCGCGACACAATGTGGCCAGAAAGCCGTG
Organism: Semisulcospira habei; assembly: GCA_036245525.1. NCBI lineage: Eukaryota > Metazoa > Mollusca > Gastropoda > Semisulcospiridae > Semisulcospira > Semisulcospira habei. Next base: position 219,092,141 of record BTPG01000003.1, read on the forward strand.
ATGAGGGATTACACACACACAGAGCTGAAGTAAAAGAAAATTCCTCGTGAATATGCTGAAAGCAATTACTGTATCAGCAGTCAATAAAACGCTCACCTGCAACACTAAAGAAGCACAGATTCTCATGAGCCCATGAAATTGCAGGGGTTCATGCGAACCGACGCGTCTTGCATTGTACATCCGAGACTGTGGTGAAGGTGGAGGTTTGAAAGATTGCGGATGTCTAAATGACGGGACACAAAGGCAGCAGTATTTTGCCACTAATGCCCAGTGGGCGCTTCGGCTTTCCTTCAATTATTGATGAGTTTTAGAGGCAATGCCTTTTGGCCAACAATGCCGACTCGGAAAACTGCAAAATGCTGATGCATGAAATGATAATACACAGGCCAGTGTGTGTGTGTGTGTGTGTGTGTGTGTGTGTGTGTGTGTGTGTGTGTGTGCGTGTGTGTGTGCGTGTGTGCGTGCGTGCGTGCGCGCGCACGCACACACACACACACGGGAGTCTTGCACGCTTTTACTTGGAGTGAGATACTACAATACTGCGTATGCCGGTTACAGTCTATAACTCAACGGACACAGAGATTACTCCGAACTGAGGTAGTCGCTACAGCTCCAAAAACACATGGCCCCACGAGCTCCTTAGCATCCGCGTTATCGCGGAATTGTTTATATTACAGCGGACGGCAGACGCAGCCGTCCCGTTTCTCACTTTCCTTTTTTTGTCCCTTGTCTCCTTGACTGCGTGCGCAAAATAAGGTGAACTTGTGTGAAATCATTGAAAATTCACATCAACTTCATTTAAAAACAAATGAACTCTAGAATTATTTTTTTTAGTGCGTGTACGGGTTAGCGCATTTTTTGGGGAAGCAATAGGCGCACAGGCCTCTTTTCGTGTTTGTCCTTGCTAAACTACAACATTCTTAGAGAGAGAAAGAGATGAAATGAAACTTTATTAAGAGAGAAAAAACAAACAAACAACATCCTAGTGATAATAAAGTGTAAAAAATGGTTATAACTAAATAGTGTATACACGGTATAAGTGAAGACACAGTCGTACTATCCGTGAACTGAAAAACTCGAAAAGTTTTTGGTCAGGCATGGAGCCGCAGGAGCCAAAGGGAGGGGAGGAAATACGGTCGCAGCGGGTTTGATATGTGCCAGATATCTCTCACGACAGCTTGGTGATAACTGACTCGCACCCACACTTGCCGGAATTCAGGGACCTTTTTTTCTCTGTCCGTTGAGTTATAGACTGGGTTACAGCTCTCGGCTAAGCCGTTGACACTTCTAAGACTAAAAGGTCTGTTTGTGTGGGTGTCAGGAAAATCATAACCCTGGAAACCTCGACTCCTTGTACAAAACACCGTCTCTGTATGCAGCAGTAGTGCTGTGAGACCAGATCAGATCCTCTACGGAAATCCAATGCCAGGCACATCTTCCTGTCCACATCAACGTCATTTTCAACTAGTACTTTCCGCACCGAGGCGATTTCTATTCAGTGCGTAATTTCTGGATCTCACGACAGTCTATCATTTAGCTCGTTCCGTCTACAAGAAGCATAGATTCTCATGAGCCCCTGCGAACGCAGGGGCTCATGAGAGTCTATGCCTCGTGAAAGTTAGACTGTAGGCCCTAATTACTCATACTCCTTCGACGCAGGAAGTCCTGGAGATTAGAAGTATTTGTAATCCAATGACGTCTGTCTCCTAATGCGGAACCAATCAGTGTTGCTGTTTTGGGGTGGTAGACAGATATGTAATGACAGACTTCTTCCTCACCGGGTTATTGATTTGCCGCACTGCCCGCTGATTGGCCGGGATTGTACCGCGGATAATGAGGTGCGACACAGATGGCCGTTTGCATTCATCGCATTAGTACAACAATCCGGCATCCCCAGATCCAACTTATGTTGGCTGTTCAGTCAAGCCTTTTGATTTATCAAGAATACACCCGACCCCCACCCACACCCAAGAGAAAAAAAAAAAAAAAAGCGTAGCAATAATAATACCACGATGATGACGATGATGATGAAAGTAATAATAAATTATATAATACATATTGGGGAAGGCCAGAGGAAACAGGAAGACTTTTGTACGCGTGTATACGTTTGTCATGATCACAGTTCGTGCGTACACAACATGACATTGTGATCCTCATCAATGTGCACAAAATCAGTTAATGAGTCCGAAATAACTCAGGCGGTTAAGCGTCGGAGCGAGAGAGCGAAGGGAATCGCCGGGTCGTGGGTTCCGAGTCCCCGTCCCGGCACTGTTAGCTGGACTCGCAATCCAGGGGGGAAAAAGACGGTCTTGTTCTATAGTATGTCCGTTGAAAGGTCCTGGTAAATCAAAGTGGCACAGTTGCAGTGCGCCTGAATTGATCAGTGTTCAGGTCGTACTCCATAGGCAATAGATTTCCCTGTCCCCCATAACCCGCCCGTCAGAGTCCGAAATAGCTCAGGCGGTTAAACGTCGGAGCAGGAGAGCGAAGGGAATCGCCGGGTCGTGGGTTCGAGTCCCGTCCCGGCCCCGGTAGCTGGACTCACAATCCAGGGAGAAAAAAACGGATTTGTTTAATAGCATGTCCGTTGAAAGGTCCTGGTAAATCAAAGTGGCACAGTTGAAGTGCGCCTGAGTTGATCAGTGTTCAGGTCGTACTTCATAGGCAATAGATTTCCTTGTCCCCCATAACCCGCCCGTCAGGGCCGTCCATGATCACCTCGGTGCTGCGGACGTTAAACCCGAACTAAGCAACCAACCAACCCGCCCGTCAGGGCCGTCCATTATCACTTCGGTGCCGAGGACGTTAAACCCCGAACTAACCAAAATCAGTCAAATCGATGGGTGGGGGTGGTGAGGGGGGGGGGGGGGTGGACGCGTCATGCGTGACCAGTTACAGTAAATCTGCGCGTCACCGTTTACAAACTCTGGTGTTCGTTCCGTGACTGCATACAATCATTTACCAAGCGCAAAATATGTCCCTTTCCAAATCAAGCAGTGTACATCCCGACCAGCCGAAACTGACGGCTGAAAGGCAAGCGCGTGATAATCATGTCGGCGCCGCTAGTTTCCTGACCAGACATCATCAGATCAGGGTTTAGCCGCACGAGTGAGCTTAGTCCTGCGCCAGCCACTAAGCAAGGTGCTCCGCTATAGCGCCACAACACTCACCCCGCTATAGCGCCACAACACTCACCCCGCTATAGCGCCACAACACTCACCCCGCTATAGCGCCACAACACTCACCCCGCTATAGCGCCACAACACTCACCCTGCTATAGCGCCACAACACTCACCCTGCTATAGCGCCACAACACTCACCCCGCTATAGCGCCACAACACTCACTCCGCTATAGCGCCACTACACTCACCCCGCTATAGCGCCACAACACTCACTCCGCTATAGCGCCACAACACTCACCCCGCTATAGCGCCACAACACTCACCCCGCTATAGCGCCACAACACTCACCCCGCTATAGCGCCACAACACTCACTCCGCTATAGCGCCACTACACTCACCCCGCTATAGCGCCACAACACTCACCCCGCTATAGCGCCACAACACTCACCCCGCTATAGCGCCACTACACTCACCCCGCTATAGCGATACAACACTTACCCCGCTATAGCGCCACTAAACTCACCCCGCTATAGCGCCACTACACTCACCCCGCTATAGCGCCACTACACTCACCCCGCTATAGCGCCACTACACTCACCCCACTAAAGCGCCACTACACTCACCCCGCTATAGCGGAGCACCTGGTTTAGTGGCTGGCGCAGGACTAAGCTCACTCATGCAACAGGTATCGAAAGTCACTTCCTTCCTTCCCGCATAACTACCCACTCGCGTCTCCGAGGACGCTGCTGGTCTCGTAAACAGAAATGACACTTACAGGCATACTTACACCAAATTTACACCAAAACTCCTTTCTCCGTGGGAACTGAACTGTACAACGTCAGACCATGGTCCACAACAGCAAGAAGTACAGTGTCACGTGCTCCTTGTGGCCGCAATGGCTCATGGCAATGCCTGCCCCTAGCAGACGGAACGTTCTACCCGATTCCTACATCTAAGACTTGAAATGAGTCTCTCTCCGGTCACGAAGTAGGCTAAAGGTAAAATGGCGGTCTCAACACGCGTGCTGCGGCCCGGAAAAAAAAAGAGGAGACAAAATATGGGTTCTAACGGGAACTCGATCCAGCAAAATGAAACGCGGAGCGAATGGTGTCTGTGATACTGAAACACCAACTCACAGAGTATTGCGTTTTTCTCTCTATAAGCTTGCCGACACACATTGCCATAGCGAATGGTGTCTGTGATACTGAAACACCAACTCACAGAGTATTGCGTTTTTCTCTCTATAAGCTTGCCGACACACATTACGATTGCTATTTTCATGGATGTCGAGTACAAGATGCGCAATACACTGGATGATATAGAGTGTGTGTATGTTTGGGGGGGGGGGGAGGTGGGGTGGGTGGGTGGGGGGAGGAGTGTGTGTGTGTTTGTGTGTGTGTGGGGGGGGGGGGTATGGGAGAGTGTGTGTGTGTGTGTGTGTGTGTGTGTGTGTGTGTGTGTGTGTGTGTGTGTGTGTGTTGGGGGACGGGGTGGAGGGTCAAGTTTCTCGTACCTGCTACAGTTTCAACCCTACACCGCCGACAAAAACTGAACACGATCCAACTGCAAGAGACATAGATCCTCATGAGCCCCCGCAGTCGCGGGGGCTCATGAGGATCTACGTCTCTTGCTTAGACATAATGTTTCTGGGAAAGATACGTCCTATTATCCAGGCCACAATCCCCAATCTTTTCAATCAACAATACAACGGACTCCAGGCCAAATCTGAGTAACGGTCCGTGATTTGGTACTTACTGCTCCAGGCCCTAGTGTCCATAATTACGGAGCAGCAAGCCATGTTAACGTGCTCCTATTGTACTCGCCTGTACAAGTGCCTGAGGAAGTTGCTCCACATCTCGTACCGCGAGCACAAGACCAACGAATATGTACGGAGCATCGTCACTTCCCTGGTGGGCCCACATGAACCCCTTCTGGCAACCGTGAAACGGCGCAAGCTTGCTTGGTTTGGCCACGTGACCCGACACAACACCTTGTCCAAGACTATCCTCCAAGGCACTCTCGAAGGAAGTCGTCGGCGAGGTCGTCAGAGAAAGAGTTGGGTCGCAAACATAAAAGAATGGACCGAACTCGAGATGCCAGACTTGCTTGCCACCGCCCAAAATAGAACTCAGTGGAGAGCACTGTCTGTTGCTGCTGCCTTTCAGTCCCCCCAACGCCCAGTTCGGGCAAGGGACTGATGATGATGATTGTACTCGCACATACTTTTCCCGACGTCCCGTAAAAAATCACTCATGCAGATCGGTCACGGTTCACGGAAAACCTTTCTACTCTGCATCACGCAAACGCAGATTATTATAAATGTGCAATGAACCCAGTGGAAAAAAGTGGGTTCCTGTTTCTGTCGAATTGGGCCCCACCTCGATCCGATGTGTCCGTCGATGATGACGTGTCATGCTACGGGCAAGAGAACAAAAATAAGTGGCAACCACAGTCGTGATAAATTTCTTGTGAAACGTTGGTTCTATTTCTGAGCAATACGGACACGGCATAATGCGATGGCGGCGTCCTAGCATTAGAAACGACACGGCGCATGTCGGAACAATGGCCAAGCATGACGTATCGATTCCGTCCGTCCCGGCTCAAAAACCAGAGACCACGTCGCCTCGTCCACAGACCAAGTCAGACTGTGTCTGTCTTTGATTAAATTAGCCAAACATGAAACTCAGGCAAGAGGCATAGCTCCTCATGAGGATCTGTGCCTCTTGGAAGCGGTGTTGTCAACAGAAGTTCCCACCGTCCGGTTGTACCGCGGGCCGGTCCGTGGCGCAGTGGTTAAGGCGCCTGCCACCAATGCTAAAGGTGCGAGGTTCGATAACGGGTTTCCGACGGCGTGGGACTTTCTCCTCTAGTAAGTGTCACCGTTAATTCGGGCGGACCGTCGGGGGTTCTTTCTCCGGTACTCCGGCTCTTCCTCCCCCCCCCCCCCCTCCACTTTGGTACCGGTTTCTGGTTACGTTATAAATTTAAAATACAAGCGATCCAAATTTCCGAAACCTCAGTAGCTGAGCTGACCCTTCGCACCACGTGAATGTCCTATGTCTGTCTTATACTGTGTTTGTCTTCAGAGTGAATGCGTGAGGGTCACGTGAGCGTGCGTGGTGGGTTCAGTTCGCGGCGCTTCGAGCCGATTCGCAGAATTGGGAAAAAGCGCCTATATAATAACCGGTATTATATTATTAGGGTGTTCTTCTCAACAATCGTGCCTCAGAAACCATAGGTGTGGGGAGGATGGCTGATGAGGATCTATGTCTCTGTCCGGTCGACAACAGCTTTACACGCAGCGAGGAAACGAGGGGACACGGGGGTCGTTCCAGTGTGGGTTGTCTGCCCTTACGTGTCGCCTGTCGGCTTGCATTTTTGGCAACACACGACCGGAGGCACCAGCGCCGTAACTGTTATCAGAACTTACGCTGTACCCCACGCTGACGGAGCACCCTGCCACCTCCTACGCCAAAGGATGTAGATGTAGTGAACCTTACCAAACATCTGCAAAAAGCACAGATCCTCATGCGCCCCCGCAATTGCGGGGGCTCATGAGGATCTGTGCCTCTTGCAAACGGTTGGTTCCTGCGAATACTTGTGCAGCGAGTCTGAGCAAAACCACAACGACATGACAGCGGAATGCGGTTGGCACCGGTACAACCGTAAACCCCTGTGACACCACACCGCCAGGCTGCTCCTCTTCGCACGACAAACACTTGACCTCACAAGGACATAACCCCAGTGCCAGCACCGTATCGTCTGTGCTTGGCCGACTATTGCAGAAAAAAACACTCGTTTTCAGGACTTTAAAATGATTCGAGCTTGAACATGACGGAAGGCGATGGGAGGAGACAGTGGGTCCGGGATGGGTTGGGAGGGGGTCGGGAGGGGGGGGGGGGGGTATTCGCCAAAAGGTGAAAGTGCCGTGGGATAGAGAGGACTGAAAATGAAAAGAAAGACTACGCCTAATTTGCAATTAGCCCCGCATCCACAAAGTTGACGAAGCACAGACAGTTTCACACAATGTGATTTTCTCCCGCTGGCGCAGAGAAACGGTCCCCTAAACTTTCACAAATGTCAGCGTCTGAATTTCAATTTCGAAAGGCCAGGCCTAGGGGCGGGCATGATGTTCACCGAGTGTCCAATGGTGCGCGCTTTATGCACGCTCTAATTTCGCTGATGTTGTCAGAAAATGGAAATGGAGATCGGATGTCGCAAAGTGAGACTTGGCCGCCGCCAGCAACGATGGAATGCTGCGACATTATGGCTATTACGGGTTTCGCTGTAAGCTCCAAAATCACAGACCTGCACGTTTATTGCCATTCTGTCCGTTTCAATTCTACAGCATCTGCCGCCCAAGGTTTGAACTCTGGTCGTGTTTCACGTTGGCTGAGCAGTGATTGTGGCAATAAGGTCCAAACATACATTTTATATCACACAGTTTCTCAATGTTCTCAGACATTTTCCCAGTCAAACAACATCAGTAGATCTCTCTCTCTCTGCTGTTCAATTCCAGTCTAGGGCATGAGACGCATGAGACGCCAACATTTCCCTCTTCCTTTTCAAACTGTAATTTCAAAAAGTTGTTCAAACGTTCTTAGTCACCCCTGTGGTGCGATTGTGTCCGTAAGGGGATCGCTATGACCTAACGACCTGCCATCACGTCACCGACTGACTGCACGCAGTCGCAATTTATAACGTCACTTTATCACTGCGCCAAAGGAGTTCACTAGCAATCCAAGAGGCACAGATCCTCATGAGCCCCCGCAACGCGGGGGCTCATGAGGATCTGTGCTTCTTGCAGCTTACCAAACACTAAAAACAGGCCATGATTTTGAAAATTCAACCTGTTGCATACATAAAACTATTGGGGCCAGTACAGGTGAGTCAGCCAGAGTGGTTGGTTTAACCGTCTGTGAAGGCAGCCACTGGCAGTGTCAACAACGCGGATGGTCGCACGCGCAAGGGGGTTAAGGTGGGACAATTTTCACCTGCCGTTTTGTAAACCCGGGTGCGGGTCAGGCCGGTACACGGGTGGGAGGGTGGGTACTGGTGCACTGCCTGTGACATATAGTGAGGGATTTCGCCAGCGCGTTCCGGCCTGAGGCTGCACGGCATGTACAATGCAGTCGAAAGTGACGTCAAACTGCTTACAAAAAAATGTTCAAGACGAGGCGGATCTAACATAAGCACTCAGATTGTGTTTCCAAAACTTTTCGAAAAGTTCACTTCGTGTGCGTGCAAAACAGAGATCTGAAGTGATAAAAACAAAAAGACCACACCCCCCCTTTGAAATCCGTCACAACCAACACAAGGTTGACCTTTAATCTGACGCTGTGTGCGCCGTCTGTGCACAATTAGTTCGGAGTTTAGCGTCCACGGCACCGAAGTGATAATAGACGGCCCTGACGGGCGGGTTTATGGCGGTGGGAGGGGGGGGGGGGGGGGCAGAGAAATCTATTTCCTATGGAGTACGACCTGAACACTGATCAATTCAGGCGCACTGCGACTGTGGCACTTTCATTTACCAGGACCTTTCAAGGGACATGCTCTGGAACAAGCCCGTCCTTTTCCCCCTGGATTGAATGTGCACACTCTGGCATGCTAAATACTATATAGTGAAATACACTGTGCTAAGTGACACAGAACACGATGGACGGAAAGTCGGTGAGCCGTGCTTCGTCTTCCATGATTTCCTTTTATGGTACACGCGCACTGATAATCACGGGTAACCACTGAACTTATCCGGCCCCGACACACGACAGTAAGATATACACCGACCATGATAGTTCAAGGGTGGTGCCAGAATAGCTTGGCGCTTGTAGGCGCCAAGCTATTCTGGCAACACCCTTGAACTGTCATGGTCGATCTGTCTCCTAACTTGTACTCCAGCCTTGAGAGGACAACTCCAAAGTGTGGGGATTCGATCTTGAGTCACAATGGATTAAAAGCAAAGCATCATAATATATTAAATTTATAGCAATGAACAGAAGCCACCTTCCAACAGCAAAGACCATCACAACCTCACAGGCCGCCCACACAGTTCCAATCCCAAATGCTTAACCCTCTTAACCACAAGGACCCATTTCCCACATTTGGGAGGTGTCACCTGACAACTACATGTACCAGTTGCAGAAGATGGATGGACACTGATAATTCAAGGGTAGTGCCAGATTAGCTTGGCGCCTTCAGGCACTACCCTTGAATTATCACAGTCCATCCATCACCTGCGGTAGCGTCTTGGGGCTAAATGGGTTAACGTAAGAGATGGACGGGCGTTTCAGCTATCATTGTTTACGGGCGTTCCAGCTATCATTGTTTACGGGCGTTCCAGCTATCATTGTTTATGGGCGTTCCAGCTATATTGTTTATGGGCGTTCCAGCTATCATTGTTTACGGGCGTTCCAGCTATCATTGTTTATGGGCGTTCCAGCTATCATTGTTTATGGGCGTTCCAGCTATCATTGTTTACGGGCGTTCCAGCTATCATTGTTTACGGGCGTTCCAGCTATCATTGTTTACGGGCGTTCCAGCTATCATTGTTTACGGGCGTTCCAGCTATCATTGTTTACGGGCGTTCCAGCTATCATTGTTTACGGGCGTTCCAGCTATCATTGTTTATGGGCGTTCCAGCTATCATTGTTTACGGGCGTTCCAGCTATCTTGTTTACGGGCGTTCCAGCTATCATTGTTTATGGGCGTTCCAGCTATCATTGTTTACGGGCGTTCCAGCTATCATTGTTTATGGCAGCGAGATCATAAAAGCCACCATCGTCGACAGCTCAAGGACTGGGCGAGTCCAGCAGTTTTCTTGTACAATTCTCAGCCACACAGCTGAAGGACTGGGCGAGTCCAGCAGTTTTCTTGTACAATTCTCAGCCACACAGCTGAAGGACTGGGCGAGTCCAGCAGTTTTCTTGTAAAATTCTCAGCCACACAGCTGTCCTTGTCCACTGAGATCAGGACAGTGCGAGTCCAGCAGTTTTCTTCTACAATTGTCAGCCACACAGCTGTCCTTGTCCACTGAGCTCAGTAAATAAATCAACAGGAAGTTACCGAAGACAACGACACTACTAACAAAGAGCCCCCTTTCCCCTTTGGGACCCAGCCAGAGGAATAAATTCATATCAAACCCAGCAAGATGCGGAGGTCCATGAAGATCTATGTTTTTTTGTTTTTTTTTTGCACACGGGTTTAAGGTTTGTCAACTCATTCCTGACGTCCCGCATCAATAGTTGCGAAAGTAGCTATTGACGCGGGGGCCATTGAATTGGTTCGTATAGTGGACAGCGAACATACCACTTCTCTCAGTTAAATCTCCCTGGGGAGACGGGAGACCACTCACGACCGCTGTCCATTTTCAGCCGCCACGCCGGACCACGTTATGTCGACACGTCGGTAGGTGTCGCTACTTCCGAACTCCGTTTCCTGAAGGTGAAAGGTCTGGGACATCAAGACAGACAAAGGTTGACACGCGAATGGTTGGAAACCCTAACCCCCATTGCAGTCTCATTTATGTTTACTTACCAGCGACAGAAATCATAGTAAAGTGACTATTTTTTTTTTTTTAAATCAGCACATGTTCGTCACTGTACTTCACTATACATCGACCAAACCTTCAACCTCGTAGTTCGTTCAAAAAAAAATCTGACTGTACGGCGATAAAAACCAGGCTCCAAGTCCTCTCTCTCTCTCTCTGTGTGTGTGTGTGTGTGTGTGTGTGTGTGTGTGTGTGTGTGTGTGTGTGTGTGTGTGTGTGTTATTTTTTAAGACTATCACGTCAATACGCCAGTGCCTTGTTCATGGCCTTACTTTTAGGCCGTGGAAATCTGCGGTTGGTTGGTTAGTTCGGGGTTTAACGTCCACGGCACCAAAGTGATAACGGACGGCCCTGACGGGCGGGTTTATGGGGGACACGGAAATCTATTTCTTATGGAGTACGACCTGAACACTGATCAATTCAGACACACTGTAATTGTGGCACTTTGATTTATCAGGACCTTTCAACGGACATGCTATGGAACAAGCCCGTCCTTTCCCCCCCTGGATTGAATGTGCGGTGTAACTCTGATTCTGCCCCAGACACACCACAGCAAGATAAGGATCGACCGCGATAGTTCAAGGGGGATGCCAGAATAGCTTGGCGCCTATGGGCTGGCTGACTGACTGCCTATGGGCGCCAAACTATTCTGGCATCACCCTTGAACTATCATGGTCGATCTGTGTCCTGCACTGCACTCTTCAGAGAACAACGGCAAAATTTGGGGATTTCGGTCTTGGGGTAGAATGAGTTGTAAGCGGGGTGTGATTAAATAGTGTGATTAAGTCTGGACCAGAGACTCCGAGTCCATGACTTTCTCATTCTCTCTCTTGGCGCCAAAACCACAGATCAACATCAGGGAAAGATTTCATGCGGGGGCTCATGAAGATATATGTCTCTTGTTGGAAAAGGTCGCTCATGTTATGGTACCCGGAGTCTGTTACTCAGTCTTGACGGTTCAGACAAAAGTCATTGAAGCCGTATTGATTAGGTACGTAACAGTACAGGGACTGGCGGCATTAATGGCTGGCCTCGAGCCAAAGCTAATACCACGTAACCTCGTCTGACTTTATTTCATGCCCACGCCAATCTTGTAAGGATTACGCTGACAGGACTGCCAGTTACTCCAGACCAGCGATGTTAGATCAAACTGTAAATCACCCAGTCTCAATAACAATGATGATGACGACTCAAACCAACGCCATGACGGGTGATTGTAAGCAAGAAGCCACAAATTTTCATGAGTCCGTTATGGCTGCAGGGTCTAATGAGAGTCTGTGCATGTTGCAGGAGACTGAAATGGCTTGTCCTAAGTGTTTGTGGTTGTAGACCTTCAAGGCTGTCGTTAGTGTGGGTCCGTTGGAGACGAACAACCATCAACAACTTGGCCACGAAGTCAAGGCCGGTAATCATCATCGAGTATAGACAACACTCCAAACATCTCCAAGAGGCATAGATCCTCATGGGCCCTTCGGTGTGTTGTCTAGGCTTATGACTGGCTGTCTGCCTTGACTCGGCTGTCGTTGCTTGTTTAGAGTCGTTGGTATCGAACGGACCCCCGAGTATTAATGGGAGCCGACGCTCCATTCCCTGAATGCCAATGTTGCAATTGTTCCACGGCCGGCGGGTTCCAGTCCATGATCAAGGCTGGTGATAAGGTTCGTATCCTGACGGACCGGCAATTTCCTAAGTGGGTCAGAGCGATGCCTTTGGGACAACACTCACACGCCTGCCCGCCTATATCTACAGAAAGACGAGTCTCGTGGGCTCACGATGATGCAGCTGTCGCTTGAATGAACGTCTATGTTTGGACTCGTATTTGCAGCAGTCCGGGTTCCAACACAACAAGAGCTGTTCGGATGCCGAACTAGCCGTTTATTGTATTAATTATATAATAGTATGAAGATTATTGGTACTGGCAGTCTCCCCATTACTTTTCATTTGTATGGTAGGTGGCAGAGAACGTGTGGTGTGTGTGTGGTGGTGGGGGGGGGGGAGGGGATGGGGGGTTGTGGTGACTGTGGGGTGGGGGGGGGGGGGTGGTGTTTCTCAAGCCTGCAAGTCTGGGGAATGTGCAGATAGAATTTTTGGAAACAGTCTGCTTTCCGTAGTATTTCGAGACTTCATCGACATCCCGAGTTTCCGCTTGATGATGTAAACAGGCCGACTCTTGCCAACAAGCAGCATATATTATTAGAAGCCCGTGCAAATGCTGCGGTTCATGAGAATGTATGCATCCCGCCGATTAAAAACGAGCATACTAATAATGTGATAGTTTATGTGACAGTGTTGAGCCTGACCAGCTCCCGGAAAGGTGAGTGTGTACTGGGGTAAGGCTGGTGATTAACATGCAGGGTCACGCAGCCACCCGGTGTTGTGTGAGCCCACCCGTGTCCTGGCATAATTGACACCTAATGCCTCCAGTCACGTTACAACATCTAGATCTATGCTAAGCCCTCACCCCGTTTACCATCAAGGCACCAGTTGGAAACAGACCAAATAGACGGTCGGTCTCTAGAGTTAATCCTGTTGGTCCCGGGTCCCTACAGCAGGAGATGGCTTGACCATGATAATTCAAGGGTAGTGCTAGATGAGCTTGGCGCCTTCAGGCGCCAAGCTCATCTGGCACTACCCTTGAATTATCATGGTCAGGCCATCTCCTGCAACTGATACATAGTCCAAAATTGGAGAAATGGGACCTTGGGACTACAAGGTTTAAGCGTTGGTTTAGAAAGAAAAACAAATGGTTGATTTATCTCCTACTCTGTAATTAGCCTTCACAGGAAACTAAGCAATTTTATACAAGAAAAATCTGTCTCAGGAAGTCTGGGTAATCCAAAGTTTACACGTGACTCGCGTTACTTGTCATTGCACACGTTTTCTCCTTCGTCTTGTTACAGAGAGTCGACAGTAACCACCTCGCCAAGAAAAGTCGTATCCTAAGCCTGAGTAATCTCCACACTTCCCCGCGATCACGGCTGGCCGTCTCTTACTTGTCACCTGTTTATCAGTGACGTGCGAGCGACACGGACCAAGGGAGTGTGTTTGTGGCCCTTTGACCCCACCTGGGCACACCTTCATCTCCCCACCTATAGACACACCTGACTATCACAGCATTAGTAAATAGTAAGACAGTGCGTTCTTCGCGCTCATAATGCTGTGTCGACAACACACGGCGAGTTCTAAGACAGCGCTGTGCCGACTCAAAAACGACCCTTCCTATCACATTACCCAATCTGTGCAGCTAGTATTAAGCCGTTTAACTCCAAGGCAGTCACCTAACAATTATTTACCCGTTGCAGGAGATGGATCGACCATGATAATTCAAGGGTAGTGCCAGATTAGCATGGCGCCTATAAAGGCGCCAAAGTAATCTGGCATTACCCTTAAATTATCAAGGCGCCAAGCTAATCTGGCACTACCCTTGAATTATCATGGTCGATCCATCTCCCGCTGCAATGTGACGGGAGAGCTATACAGGTGGAAGTATGCAGCCTGAGAAAACAGGTAAGCTCACTAGAAAAATATATTATGCCTCAAAATATGTGCTGGGCTGTGATCCTGGGTTCAGTTGTATGAATGAACCTTGTCCTGCGCCAGCCACTAAGCAATGTGTTCAGCTGTAGCTCAACAACACTCACCCCGCTATAGCGGACAACACTCACCCCGCTATAGCGGAGCCCCTTGCTTAGTTTCCTGGCGCTGGACTAAGCCCACTCGTGCCACCGGCCCAGGGACCTTACCGCTAAAAGCCGATAGCATCTCGGGACAGTTACATGAGCGGGCTTAGTCCTGCACCAGCCACTAAGCACAGTGCTCCGCTATAGAGGGGCTAGAGTAGTGGCGCTATAGCGGAGCACTGTGCTTCGTGGAGGCGCAGGACTACGCTCACTCATGCAACTAGCCCCAGGTCCAAAATCACAGCCCAGCACATAAACTTACGTCCACAAACGAGTGTAGCCCAGCACATAAACTTACGTCCACAAATAAGTTCAACCGCAAGTCATCGGAAAGACCTATTGTAACCGCTCGACACTCGTGTCCGTCTACTCGTGTCCGTCTACTCGTGTCCGTCTACATGTCTATAAAAAGCAGGCTGAACCCCACAGAAAGGAAAAGCTTCCTCATCTTCAGAAAGTCCAAGTATCTCCATCGTCATTAAGTGGCCGACTCCATTTTTTTTTATATTGTGGGTTCCGACACTGGATACCTTCCCTGTATGGCGAGGCGCATTAGGCCTATATTACAAAATTCCAACTTAATGGAGAATAATGCCTCCCACTACCACAGCAGACCCGGATCTAGGGGGTGTGGGGTTGGGGGGGGGGGGTGGTGGAAGGGGGGTCCATGGACACCCACCCCCTCTTCCCCCATAAACAAAAATGCTATTGTCCTTGACAAGCAAATTTTGTTGGTGCTTGTACAACCGCACACAAAAACTCTGCTAGAGGTGGTTAATTTCTCCAAATGTTGTTTTGGACACTCCCCCACACTTGTAAGTGATCCGGCCCTGCACAGAGTGTGTTTCAGCGACCGCCCCTGTGAGCGATCACGTGTGGTTAACCCATTGTGCTGCAAGGTCAACTTAAAATCCCCAGATTTGGATTCGTCCTGTAAGACTGATTTAAAGTCAGATCAACCTTTATAGTTCAAGGGTGGTGCCAGAATAGCTTGGCGCCTAGGCGCCAAGCTATTCTTGCACCACCTTTGAACTATCATGGTCAAGCCACATCTTGTAGGTTGTGAGTTAAAGACTCAGACCATCATTTAGGCACCTGTAGGTCTTTCACGACAGACTGCGACATGTTTTTGCGTTGTAAGACTTTGAGAGCTCAAAACGTGGTGTGTTTTGCAGACATTTGTTTCAGAGACACCGCAGTAATAGTACGCGTTGTGACAGAAGATTGCGGCGGAGCCACACAAAGTTCACGTGCAGTCCGCGCGTGACATTCATGTTCGTCGTGTATGCGGCTCCGTTGTTGTCAAACTACGGAAATATGCCAGGAAACAAAGGAAACGCGTGAGTGATTGTGTAATTATGCCGCCATGTGGACGCAACATGTGTCAATAAAGCTGCCGTCAGTCACCAAGGCACTAACAGTTAATGACAACCTTTGCGAAGATGTGGATATTATCACAAACATGTGTGGTTTGCATTCACAACTGTTTTCTCCTTTCTGACTTGTATGCAGTCTTTGATTTCTATGACGTAAATGTATAATGTATTACACTGTAGACTAAAAGAGCGGAGCGTGGTCCAGTATGCATGACATGTGTGTAAACGTTGTCAAAAAATGATTGCATGCATTGAGAAAGCGAATGTTAGGCTGTGGCGGACTGTCTGCTGCCCACAACACAACCTTCGACAGCCACAACTTGATAGTACAGTGCTGGGGTCACTTGCATGAAAGATCATAGTCCTGCGCCAGTCACTAAGCAAGGTGCTCCGCTATAGCGGAGCACCTTGCTTAGTGGCTGGCGCAGGATTAAGCTCGCTCATGCAGCAGACCTTGGTCTTCAATCGCACCGTTCAAAATCAGCGACCAGCGCTGACACCTCCTGGGCTGTCGTCAGGGACAAACAGGGTAGTTAGTCTGGAAAGGGTACTTACTGCCAGCGAAGCCACCCTGTCCGCGTTTCATGCGGGTGGATCTTCTGAGAGACGATGTGCGGCCGACGCCGAACGGCTCTGCTGAGGGGGACAGCGACATCGCTGTTGTCGTAGACTTTCCAAGGTCCCGACAATGTCTTACAGTTTAAGTACTCCAATGTTAGTGTTCCGACTGATTCTACGCGGGCTTCCACAGTCAGCAATACTCATCTAATGATCTATGCGTGTTTCAAGGTACTCCGAGGTTTCAGCACTGGATAGTTTAAACAATGGCTGGGTAAATACTGCAGGCCAGCATTCCAAACAAGAACGACATTGAGTCCGACTGTCGTGCACTTATCACACGCCTTATCAGCTACTCCCGGCGTGGATCGAACTGTGTGTATTGACTACCGCGTTCCCAAATCATACTGAAATCGGTGACAACAACAAAAACGCATGTACACTGTCATATCATGTATTATTACTAGGTCTAGTCGCTACCGTCAGTTCCCTCATCATACACAATGCATTTAGCTTCCGCTCTGTCTCCTACACCCAGTAGTCACTCGAGGACCGGCACGTCCTGTCTGAAACACATGCGCGCGATGTCAACAAGGCAACTGGATCATGTAAGCAACATAGTGAGATTAGCCCTGCGCTAGCCACTAAGCAAGGTGCTTCGCTATAGCGGAGCACCTTGCTTAGTGGCTGGCGTAGGACTAAGCTCACTCATGCAACTGGCTCCTGGTCATATGATAGTCCCGTCTGAAGACTGCAGGGCGGCAACCCCAATGACATTGTGTCAAGCTGAGAAGTCTCTCTCTCTCTCCGACCAAGCTGAGAAGTACACCAAGTTAAATTACACGTTTACACACGGAATGACTTCTATTCCCGCAATCACAGGCAAACGACATTCGGCGCTAATCTCACTCACTGTGTTTAGACAAGTTACGGCCGACATACATAGGATTACTTCATTACTACACAACTGAAATAGAAACCGACTTCCAAGCAGGTCGTCTGCCCGGCTTTGGGCGAGTTTACCGTACGCCACTAGCGGCCTAGAAATAGAAACTGCGTACGTTCAAACCGTGTGTCGTCTGCCTGCCGTGAACTGAAGACTTGACAAGGTAACACGCGTGTTGTGGAGTGGTCCCTTTAGTGAATGCCCGACACGCTCGCACGGCATGCTTCAATGACGAAGCCGCCAAACGTTAAACTATCAACACAGCACAATGGAGACGGGACCTACCATGGGCCCGTGTACACGGAACGAAATGAACACTCCCTGTGTACACACTCACACCAGAACGGTACACGAAAAGTACATACATGTCAGGGTACACACAGACTGTGCAGTGCACCAGCCGCGGCCATTCAACACAGACACTGGTGTGACAACTGACAGTTCCTCAAGATTTTTCTTCCTGTACGAGCTCACGCGCGCTAGTCTGTCGGTGGCTGTTTTCACAAAGCCCGCTGTCCGAGATAACACAAACAGCTTTCACGTCAAACTCTCCAACCTCCTTCGTTAGACAAACAAGTGACGCGCAAGCATTCCCCAGGCGTGACAACGATTCTCGTGAGGCCCTGCAGGCACAAAGTGCACGCGAAGCTATGTGGCGGCAGATGGGAAGTCTGACTGCGGGGCACTAATAACACCACCACGCGCTCTCAATCAACACACACACACCGCTGTGATCTTGCCAGTCGACTCGTCCGCCCGGATAGGGGTCATAGTCTTAAAGACGAGCCCATTACGGGGTTTTCATTAGCACAGGGGTGGCAGGCTGATAGGCGCGCGGTAACTTTGACCTCGGAAGGGAGGCTAAGGCAAGCATTGCATGCTCTCTCTCCCTCTCTCTCTCTATTTACAGTCAAGGTTCTGGATGTTTACTCATGGACCGAGACGCAAAAGTGTAACGCATGAGCCTAATTCTTAGTTTGCCGGGGTATTTCGCGTCACCCTGACGCCCAGCCAGTGTCTGACAGCCACAGACCTAATTGCGATCAGACAGATTATACGTCAGCACACACGTTAAGTTCGCAATCTTGCGCACCATCATCGCCACTGTGTACACACAAATTTCAAGTGTTGTCAGCCACGACCTGAAACCGTGACTTCCTCGCTGTTAGGCGTAGACTGTACCACAGAGGACGGATTACTCACTAGCGAAAGGTACCTGCAGGGGCTCATGAGAATCAATACCTTTTGCAGACGAGAGACGCTTGTGGAAGGCGGACATATTGAAACCGCGTATGCAGGACAGATAGCACTGCGCCGGCTAGGAATGCCGTGGAGCCATATTTCTACGGACCGGTGTGATATCAGTGGAAAATGATAGGCTTGAGACTTCCTTGTAGTGTCGGCCCACAAATACCGTCAGTTTGAATGGTTTACGGTTTGCCGGACGAACAATTCCACTTTTGAACCAACTCCGCCACTCAGTGTAACCAAGTTAGCGCCGAGAGCAGGTGAACACCACCACCCACGCACAACTGAGAGGCGTAGATCCTCATGAACCCCCGCATTCGCGGGGGGGCTCATGAGGTTCTATGCCTCTTGCTGACGTCATTTTGAATCCGTGTTGTTCAGTGGTACTGAATGCACAAAGATTGCAGCGGAAAGGCCGGCACAGTGTGCGGCTTAAAGTGATCTTCAGACAAGAAACGGTTAACAATTGAACTCTCTCGTTTACAATGTAGAAAGGTTCCAGGTGTGCCCTTACCAAGAATTCCGCCGTTGCCGGTCCCATGCCCGGATGAAAAAGGAGATGGGAAAAACTACCGTACGACCACGCTACAATTGCTGAAAACCACGCCATGAACTGCTAGTCTCCGATCACTCTTCTACAGAGTGTCTAGTGCCAGTGGGACAGTAAATTGGAACAAACAATTACCAAGAATCATGCAGTTTGACACTGATTGTTTTGCGCTGTGCTGCAGTGCCTGTGCTTACTGTACACATCACACACACTCACTGAGCCTCGCGGCGTTGGCATCAGGTTTCAAAGCAGTCGTGTGAAATTGATACACTGTTTGAATTAATACGCGAATCCGGTTTGGTCTGAAGTTACACGTCATTTACACGAGGTGACGTAGTGCGTGAACGTGTGATACACTGTAGAAGTTGTTCAGTGATGCAGCCCTAGGCTAAATGAACGGGCGCTAACAATGCCGAACAGAACAAAGAACCATTGCATCTGCCGCAAAAGCATTCAATTTTTTTTTTCATCATAAATTTAAACGAGAAAGATAGCTGTTAGTATAAAATGCAAAAAGAAAATTGCAAGAAAGACAGAAATTTGATTGTAAAGAGTGTTTCGATCTTTGCTGTGATTTTTGTCATTAACGGAGGGCTGAGATGGAAAAGCAAAAGAACGGTTTCTTGTGAAGAATGTCAGTGAAGTATTGCCACCGACACAGAAACATCTGCCCCCCTTTATAAAAAGCGCCCAATATTTCCAGCAGAAGACAAACGTTGGCGAAGGATGTGGGAACACAATCGGTTCGTCTAAACATTTTGATTGCGCAGCAAGTGGTGCTTTTTGTTCTTTCTCTCTCTCTGTGTACACGCACTCCAGCCCGGCCTCTGCGCCAGCGCGATTACACTACACCCTGCATATAAACATGTCACCAGCGTGGTTATTAACAATCTTTATCACCCTCGCACTTCCACAATCAACAGCTACACGCTTCTCAATCGTCAGCCATATTATTATGTACTTCAGTAATACGCAGGAATACACGTGGATCGATCTGTGACAGTTCAAGGGTTGTGCCCCTTTAGCTTGGCGCCCAGAGGGCGCCAAGCTAAAGGGCACAACCCTTGAACTGTCACTGGTCGATTCGGCCATCTGCCTTGAGTTGTGACGGGTTCGAGTTATTATTGGCACTTATTATAAAGCAGGGGATGGTGGCGTAAGCAGCGAGCATCGATCGGCAATACAACATGTGACAAACAAAGTCAGTCAAATGCCATGCGCTATATACCGTACGCACCGCAAAAAACCCAAAAACAAACAACAAACCTGCCCGATTATGTCTGGCAAATACATTATATGCAGGCAATTTGTTCCGGCGTAATTGGAGCTGATATGCGTGTATGTGTGTGTGTGTGTGTGGGGGGGGGGGAGGGGGTTGATGGTGGACGGAATATTGGGATATAAGCACCAGTATCTTCATTCTCGCTGCTCCAGCCGGGAAAAAGGACGGACTTGTTCCACACCATGTCCGTTGAAAGGTCCTGCTAAATCAAAGTGCCACAGTTGCAGAGTGCGCCTGAATTGATCAGTGTTCAGGTCGTACTCCATAGAAAATAGATTTCTCTGTCCCCCATAAGCACGCCCGTCAGGGCCGTCCATTATCACTTCGGTGCCGTGGACGTTAAACCCCGAACTAACCAACCAACCAAACTCTCACTGGCAATATGTGCTGGTCTGTGATTTTCGATCTTCCTATTGTAGGCTGTCGGGTCCACCAGTACCGAGCAGCACGCTTATATAACAGGAAGACAATCTCACGCAAGAACCTAGACTCTGAAATAGCTCAGGCGGTTAAACGTCGGAGCAGGAGAGCGAAGGGAATCGCCAGGTCGTGGGTTCGAATCCCGTCCCGGCCCCGGTATCTGGACTCACAATCCAGGGGGAAAACGGATTTGTTCAATAGCATGTCCGTTAAAAGGTCCTGGTAAATCAAAGTGGCACAGTTGGAGTGCGCCTGAGTTGATCAGTGTTCAGGTCGTACTCCATAGGCAATAGATTTCCCTGTCCCCCAGAACCCGCCCGTCAGGGCCGTCCATGATCACCTCGGTGCTGTGGACGTTAAACCCGAACTAACCAAGACGCAAGAACGAAATGACGAAAATGTGCATGCTAAACATGCTAAACGGGTAAACTTCACAACACCCGGGGGTCCTCCATCGTAAGCAAAACACTACGGAAGCGCTTATCCCGCGTCAGAGAGAACGACGCACACTCGGCCAACAGGAGCACAGTTCCTTAACCCTTTGGCTGTCGGTAGCGCTTCTTGTCGCGATGATTCCTGTCGCAATCATCGCGACGAAAACCGCTATCGATAGCCAAAGGATTAACAGTTGATGAAGGCCGGTGCTATTGATGAAGGCCTGTGTTAGCGGATATTTGTGAACATCTGATGACTAAACCCTCCTCACTCCTCATCCGGTCTTGGCGACGTTGGCCCGCATGGAGTACATGTCACTATCTATCTGTCTGTCTGTCTGTCTGTCCTATATCCCATAGTCTTGCCGACCGTTGGGGCACCACTGATGACTTGGCAACCAGCTCCCTCCATTCCTCTCTGTTCTCTGCCATTCTCAGCGTATCGCCCAGCTTCAGTCCTGTCCACTCTGAGATATTGTCCTCCCATCTTTTCCTCTGTCTTCCTCTCCTTCGTCCTCCTTGCACAGTGCCTTGCAGGATTGTTTTGGCAAGCCCTGCTGAACGCGTGACATGCCCATACCACTTCAGTTTGCGTTTTCTCACAATGGCTTCATAGGGCCCGATGGCTTGCCTGATTCTGCTTCCCACTTCCTCGTTTGTGATGTATGAAATGCCAAGCAGCCTTCGAAAACATCTCATTTCAGTGGCTTGTATCCTCCTTTTAAGGTCTGCTGTGAGGGTCCATGACTCACAGGCATACAAGAACACTGAGATGACTAAGGAGCGCATCAGTCTGATCTTGCAGCAGAGTGTGATGTTTCTGTCCTTCCATATGGTCTTTAATCTTGTCAGTGCTGTTGTTGTCTGCGCAATCCTGGACAGTATTTCTGGTTTTGATCCCTCATCTGTCACAATGGCTCCTAAGTATTTGAATTTCTTAACTGTTTCCAGTTTTTGGCCTCCAACCATGATTTCAGTGCCAATGCCACTGGCGTTATTGGTCATCAGTTTGGTCTTCTCTGCACTGATTTCCATCCCATATGCAATGGCTGTACTATCCAGCTTTTCCACCAGCTGAGCTAGCTCCTTCTCTGTTCCTGCAAGGCCATCAATGTCGTCCGCAAAGTGCAAGTTCGTGATTGTTCTGCCTCCAATACTGACAGTTCCTTCATGATATTTCAGAGCGTCCGTCATGATTCTTTCCAGGAAGATGTTGAAAAGAGTAGGTGAGAGCAAGCAGCCTTGTCTGACTCCAACTGTAGTCCTAAACCAGTTTCCTATTTTGCCGTTGAAGCAGACTGCGCTAGTGGCCTTGTTGTAAAGGTTTGCTATGACTTTGATCAGGTTGGCATTGATGTTGTAGAGCTTCATGGTGGACCAAAGGGCTGCATGCCACACCCTATCAAACGCTTTCTTAAAATCCACAAAGACATGATAGAGGTCCTGCTGGTGCTGGAGGTATCTCTCACATAGAACTCTCAGGTTGAAGATCTGCTCAGTTGTGCTGCGCCCTGGTCTGAAGCCTGCCTGTTCCTCAGCTATGATTTCCTCTGCCTGTGGCTTCAGCCTGTTCAGTAGGATCTTTAACATGACTTTGCTTGGGTGGCATATAAGACTGATCGTGCGATAGTTCTAGCATTGATGTAAGTTGCCTTTTTTTGGAGAGAGTTATTATAAGTGATTGGGTCCATGGTGTGGGCCAATCCCCTGACTGCCAGATCTTGTTGCAGATTGTTAGTAAGGCGCTTATCGTGTCTTCTCCTCCTTCTTGGACTAGTTCTGCAGGGATGTTGTCTGCTCCTGCTGCCTTCCCTTTTTTCAGCGACTTCACTGCAGCCTCTACTTCTTCTCGGAGGATGGGATAGTTGCCATTGTTAGTCACGGGTGGGTTGACAAGTATGCCTGGGTCCCCTGCAGCTCGGTGGTTGTACAAATCTGAGCAGTACTCGGTCCATCTCTTCAGTATGTCTTGGGTAAGACAGTTCCCTTCACTATCTTGAATGATCGAGGAGCGTCCTTGTTTTACACTGGTCAGGTCTTTCACCAGCTGGTATGCTTTTTTGCTGTTATTTTTGTTCAGATTTTCTTCTACGTGTTTACACTGATCTTCAATCCACTTATTCTTTGCCTTTCTCATGCTTTTCTTGATATCCTGGTTAATTTCCCTGTATTGTTTAGCTCCTTCTACCTCTAATTTCTTTTTCTTTAATTCTCGACGCTTGTCACATAGAACAAAGATGTCAGCTGTAACCCAAGGTTTCTTTGCATGTCGGTGTTTGCCAAGGATCTCACTGGCTGTTTGGGTTACAACAGTGTTAAATGTGTCAACCAGTGTGTCCACGTCCGTGTCTTCCTGCACCTAAAAGTAGCAGTCGTGCGAATTTTCCTCCTATCTTTGCCTGAAAGGCTTCCGCTACCTCTGGGTCTTTCAGCTTCTCGAGGTCAAACTTGATTCTGGTGGACCCTGCTTGTTGACCTTCTTTAGGCGGAGTCGGAAGGTCATCATCACTAAGTCATGGTCGCTTCCAATGTCTGCTCCTGGAAAACTTCTTGTCTTGGCAATGTTCACACTGGTTTGGAAGCGTATCTTCACCATGATGTAGTCAATTTGGTTGTGGTGCTCTCCGTTCGGGCTGTGCCATGTCCACCATCTGGATGCTTTGTGCGGGCCAAACGTGTTCATCAGCTTTAGATCATTTGAACTGGCAAATTCCAGAAGCCTTAAGCCTCTGTCGTTGGTCTCTGCATTGCAGTAACGTCCGCATGTGCCTTTCCAGTTCCTACATGTCACACTTTGTTACAAACCGTGTGACAGTCGTGACCACGTGATGCCGCAAGCGGGCGATTTGTGCCTATCTGTCACCTTGGGCCTTAAGGCTGTAGCCGTTATGTCCAAAAATCACAGACCAGCACACAATTTGGAAATGAAGCCGGAAACTAGACAGCGACTATAATGACACAGGTCTTGCAAAAGCTGGACACAATCCGATTACGTGCAGGTCAGACCAAGATCCCGCCTAAAGGAAAAAGATATAGGGTAAAACCAGCTGGCCTCCCACAGATAGAGGTCTCGGGGGGACGGGGAGTTGGATTTGGTCAGTCAGTGATAAAGGCGCGCCTGCCTCTCTGCTATCTAGCTACTTCCCAATTTATAGATAAAGAAAGTTAGTGCTGTTGCTATATTAAATCCTATTTTTTTAAGTATGGTAGTCGTATATTTAAATTTTTACTAAGAATATTTAAACTTGTTTTAAATTTATTGTAATCACAAATGATGTATTTATACAGATCTAAAATTCGAATTTTTAACTTTTTACATAGCTGGGCCTGAGTCTTTACCTTGATATTAAATATTAAAATAAATTATATTCCTTCTTCCATACAAGGACAGTTGTTGTTTTTATTTTTAAACACGAAGAGATAGTGTGGCGTATTTTATAAAAAGTATTGTTAGAATAATTTTTTTTACTGTTTGTTGTCCTTGTCAACTTAAGTAAAAGCGCTAGTCTCTGATCACTTCGGTGCCATAGGGACAGGAAAAGGGATCCAATGAATGATTACGTGCACATTTGTTAACGCCGCCAGTTTGGCAAGTCAAATCGGATCTCGCTCATTACTGACGACACACGTACCTGACAGACCTTCGTCAACACCCCTCCATCTGTAAGAGGCGTAGATTCTCATGAGCCGCTGCATTCGCAGGGGCTCATGACAATCTATGTCTCTTGCTGAGCGAGATCGGCTCACGTTGTGCCTCGCATGTGGGCTGCTATTCTGTGTCAGTTACACGCCTGATGGTCCAGTCCGTCCTGCTTTACGTAGGATCAACGCTCGAGGCAACTCCGCCCTCTGAAGGCAGACGACACCTAATTCCATTTTTGTGAAAAGCGGCATTCTCATTGTATTACCATGAAAACCTAGCTTTTCACCACAATGGCTTTACTGTCTCTTCCCTAGACAGGTCTGACCTCCCGACACATCACATTAAAATTTCTGACTTGTCACAATCACCCCTCGGGCTGTACCACCCCTGTACCACCCATCAAGTGTGTGTGTAGGCGATCAATCTAGCATTCAAGTTCCATCACGCATAAATCTGAAAACGCATTTCAGCACCATTTGTGTTTGTTATGCCATGTCGACACACCGAACGAACAGCAGTTGGGACACGCAGCAAAAGCACACGCGTAATCGCACTTGTTTATTCTGCGCTGCCGTTAGCGCGTCGATCTATTTTTAGCAGTTTCTCGTTCTGAAAGCGTCGTATTTCTAGAACATTGTCAGGTTACTTGATATACAGACGACGTGTGCTGAACTGAATTGTCCTGTGTCTAAATGAACCATAACTAGACCTGTGTGCAGCGTTTCGTAACCATATGTTACAGAAGTGTATCTTTGAACCGTTACGGCGGTAGTGGGCTTTTAATAATAATAATAATAACAATAATAAAGGAGATTTGTTAAGCGCTTATTCTAAAAGTAGCTCCAAGCGCTGATACAATGAACAGGCTAACAGCCAACACACACACGCGCGCGCGCGCACACACACACACACACACACACACAAGTGACAGTGGTGGTGAATTGTGCATGGCTGGGGAAATGAGCTAGTGACAGGCAGCGTTGTAGAGGTGGGTTTTGAGAAGTGATTTCAAGGGGGAGAGCGTTTGACAGTTACGGACAGGGGCGGGGAGAAATCTACCGAGAAGTCTTAGTGGGGATCACCAAGGCCACGTGTTTCACTTACACCGCACAGGTGAAATGTTGCTCTGTGCTCTGTACCTGCAGTCGTCAGCACAATAAACAAGACAGCGCATTGTGTGTGTGTGTGTGTGTGTGTGTGTGTCTGTGTGTGTGTGTGTGTGTGTGTTGATTGATTGATTGTACATTGCTTAACGTCCCGACAGCAACAAGGCTTTCTCAGGACGTGCCTGCACTGCTTGTGAAAAAAAAACTAAACAGAAAATTGAATGTATGTCGCCAGCCGGTCAAATACGTTAAATAAACCTACAACATGGGGCCTAAATAAAGCTAAGACCATTTAGCAACACACATCCAACATCAAGAGCTACAGGCAGTGCAGACAGTAGGGAGAGTTTTAAAAAGGCAAATACAGGTGAATGGACAAAGGGTAGACAGAAACACATGCCCCAGAATAGAGAGAAAAACCCACCCTGTGGGGCTGACCAGGGTGACCCTGGTGTGTGTGTGTGTGTGTGTGTGTGTCTCTGTGTGTGTGTGTGTGTCTGTGTGTGTGTGTGTGTGTGTGTGTGTGTCTCTGTGTGTGTGTGTGTGTCTGTGTGTGTGTGTCTGTGTGTGTGTGGTCAGATGCTTAACGCATTCAGCACTACAACAGGAGATGGATTGACCATGATAACTTGATCCCAGGGTAGTGTCAGGTTATCTTGGCGCCGTCATGATCACGGTAATTCAAAGGTACTGCCAGATTAGCCAGATAATCTGGCAAAACCCTTGAATTATCAAGGTCGATCCATCTCCCGCAACTAGTACACGGCCATTAGGTGACACCTCTGAAATGCGACCTTGGGATCAAATGGGTCAGGCATGGCCGGCGACTGTCCGAAGCTTGTTCGGTCATGTTGTTATCGTCAGTTTCAATGCAGTGTATGTATAGTGACGTCATTTGTCAGACAATGCTTGCCAAAACCTTGACCAGGAAAAAACTGACGTGCCCTCACAACGTGACTGGCTGGCCGGACATTGTCCGTAGACCTCCATAAGCATGCGTCATCTTTTGTAATCCTGTTTTCTTCATTAAGGAAACTCGAACTTTCTCTCTCTGTGTGTGGCTGCTTTATTTATTTATTTTTTTTTTTACATAAGGAAAAACAACACTTCGTGCTGAGCCTTCTTCCTAAGTTCCGGAGAAAGACATGGGTTATATAAGAGACCTGATGCATCTTTTTTGAAGATGCAAATGATCGTCTTATTCTATACCTGCGTATTTCTCTGTGGGCTGGCGATTGGGTGCCTGATAGGCGGGGGCAAGGGATCTAACTGTTGTCCAGCGCTGAGTAATTCCCCTTGGTTTGTTGTACAATTCTGCCAGCGCTAGCCTCACCTATCTGGTTTGTGAGTATCTCAGTATAACTCGAGGCAAATTTGTATCGTTACATTGTTGTGTAATGTTCTGTGCATCTACTGTGGGAAATCAGGGTATTTACCCGACCACATATAGTAGCGCACCTTCGTGTTTGTGTATGTATGTTTCTCCTGCCTTCTTCCTAAGTTCCGGAGAAAGACATGGGTTATATAAGAGACCTGATGCATCTTTTTTGAAGATGTAAATGATCGTCTTATTCTATACCTGCGTATTTCTCTGTGGGCTGGCGATTGGGTGCCCGATAGGCGGGGGCAGGGAATCTAACCGTTGTCTGTCCGGCGCTGAGTAATTCCCCTTGGTTTGTTGTGCTGAGCAGAGTTATGTAATAGATTTTGAAGACACATCATTCCACACTGGTCGGCTCCCTCGAATCGACAAAGACGACCAGCGTGATCTTTTATTACGCAAGAACGTACAAATACATAAACAAGAGAGAAAAATGCGCTGTCAGACAAGCACGCAGGCAGGCAGACAGACAAACGGACGCACACACTCACACACCAACTGTCAATATTCCTGGACTTTTTCGGTCTGGCAGCTGTTGACTAGACTGAGGAAGATCAGCCAGGTTAGTTCAAGGGTTAGTGACAGATATGTTTTGCACCTAGGAAGGCGCCCTTTCATCTATCATGGTCGAACCACCTACCACGGTCTGCTCGGCGTTAAACCCAAATAACTAACTAACCAACCTACCACGGCTAGCGTCCAAAAGTTATGAGGGGCTCATTAGGTGTGCCGGAATTGATTATCTGGGTTTGACGCCAAGCAAGCGAGGGAGGGCGGAAGGGGGGGGGGGAGGGGTGGTGGTGGTGGGGGCATGATGGGGGGGGGGGGGGAGGGGGGGGGGGGTTGTAGAGTGCCAGTGTGGGAAGTGCGGAGTGTGTGGCTGTAACTAAGTGGGAGTAAGCAGGTGGCGGGTTCCCTGGCCGTGTAATTACCCTCCGCTCGGCCCTCTCAGACAGCGATAATGGAGGTGGGCCGTTTGTCATGGACTCACTGGCTAAAACCCGCTCTCACACTCCATCCTGCTCTTGTAGTACTGGCCTGGGGTCACTTGCATGCATGAGCTTAGTCCTGCGCCAGCCACTAAGCAGTGTGCTCCGCGACAGCGCAGCACCTTTTTTAGCTGCTGGCGCAGGACTAAGCTCACTCATGCAACTGGCCCCTGGTCGCATCTGCGACTGTCATAATTTGACGTCACGTTGTTTCCCTGCCATGTATACGCCACAATTTGACGTCACATTGTTCTTCTTCCCGTACACTGACACGTCACAAACAAACTGTTCCCCTTCCCAACCACAAGTATTCAAATTGTGACGTATCGCAGCTGACTGCGTCCGTGACAGTTCCACATGTGAGCCGGCATTGTCATGTTCCGCGAAGACACTGCAGTGCAAGATATTTCACTCTCACACCTACAGCTGACAACTGACAACTGAACCCCGAGAACCTGATCCTGCTGAGGTTGGCAGATGTACACGTGACAAACGAGGCAGAGATCCTTGTCATCTGCCCTGGTTCACGGGGATCTAAGTCTTGTGACACTGGTTGGCACTGACCACATTTGTTGGCGTGTCAGTCGGAGCTCAATCCGTCTAGAGAAATGGACACAATCAGCGGGACTGAGGGGACGGGGGTGACAGAACTATTTATGTACTGATTAGGATCCCTGCGTGTGTGTGTGTGTGTGTGCGCCTGCTCAGCCAGTGTCTGAATGACGTCATTCTTCCAAATCAGCGCTATACAAGAACTATTTATTATTATTATAATTATTATTAAATCGGGGAATAAGAAAGTGAACTGGTAAGAGATCGCTAGATGGAATCTCACTTTTCACAAATATTTTATTAAGAATGTTCAACAGGCTCTTTGATGGAAGAATGTTTTGCATTTCAGCCCGCACGCCCGTGTAACATTCACCATATCCCCCCCCCCCCCCCCCTAACCCCACAAAGTACACAGTCATAGACGACACAACTAGTGAGCAGGCCATCCCACCTAACACACAACCCCCTCAAACAAAAGCTTCCCTTATAGTCCCCGATCACCTCGGTGCCAGTCCGACAGTAAACTGGAAGAAGAAGAATTCCCTTAGCAAGAGGCATGGATTCTCATGAGCCCCCGCGAATGCACCAGTACGGTACTGCGACTGCAAGGGCTCATGAGGATCTATGCCTCTTGTAGATGGATTGGCGTAGCTGAAAAGCCAACACTGATTATTGTATAAAAGCTGTTGTTTGAGAGACGTGGGTATGTGAAGATGTTGACAGAAAATGATGTGGGTATTGACACGGCCAGGGTGTTTACACAGGGATCTGTAAACGGCTGCTGAGATCGCGATCACACAAGGCCGGCATTAAAAGAACGCTCACCAGCGACCCCTCCCTGACGGGACGTGCGGGCCTGATAAGACGCTGTAATATTAATATGCTCACGGCGCTAGGAGACATTCGCCAGAAAAAAACATAACGAGGAGGGTAGGGGCTTAGACTCTGGGATAATAATCACTCGTACGAGTCAACCATTGAGAAACACAGACTTCAGAAGGGGACGGAAGATAATATACCAGTCAACCTTTGAGAAACACAGACTTCAGAAGGGGACGGAAGATATACCAGTGAACCACTGAGAAACACAGACTTCAGAAGGGGACGGAAGATATACCAGTCAACCATTGAGAAACACAGAGACTTCAGAAGGGTACGGAATATAATGGTCTGATGTCTACCAGCAAAAGGTGTACATTTCATCCGAATCAATTCCTCTCGTTGACGGCATGGGGCTTGTGAACAGTGCCTACAAAATCTGACAACTCGCTGCCATCCACACAGCATAATTATGTTTGACGTTCGAACACTGGTTGTCTCCCTCCAGTGATGCGCTGATATATCAGCGCAGCAATCGACGGTGGTGTGTTAACCCTTTTAGCGCCTTGGGGCGCGTTTCCCGAAAGTTGGAAGTGTGACAACGACTATGTACCACTTGCAGGAGGTGGACTGACCATGATAATTCAAGGGCAGTGCCAGATGAGCTAGGCGCCTGAAAGCGCCAAGCTCATCTGGCACTGCCCTTGAATTATCATGGTCGATCCATCTCCTGCTGTAGAGTGTTGGCGCTGAAAGGGTTAAGCTCCACGCTGCCATCCAGTAATGCCTCGAGAACGCCCGTTCATCTCCTCCACGCACCGTTGAAAACAAACGTCACCTGATCTTAAGGCTCCACACCTGACCTGAGCGCCACACATCTCCAATATTCACAGATCTTCACGAGCCTCCGCGATTATCCACAAAGGTATCACAGAACGGAGCTGCCACCCTCTCCCCCGCTCACCTCGAGTGAAGCAAGTCCTGAGGTGTTCGGACGAGGCGTGAGAGGGAACTCGGTCTGGAGCCAAGCGATCAGTTGCACAGCGGAGCACCTTGCTTAGTGGCTGGCGAAGGACTAAGCTCGCTCGTGCAACTGTCCCCTGGAACGGATAACAAGGTGCGCTTTCTCTACGTGGCTACGGCGATCTACAGAGGACGCCGTCTTTTCCCAAACAATCCGCCAGACATGCGCTTTCTCTACGTGTCTACGGCGATCTACAGAGGACGCCGTCTTTTCCCAAACAATCCGCCAGACAAGCGCTTTCTCTACGTGGCTACGGCGATCTACAGAGGACGCCGTCTTTTCCCAAACAATCCGCCAGACAAGCGCTTTCTCTACGTGGCTACGGCGATCTACAGAGGACGCCGTCTTTTCCCAAACAATCCGCCAGACATGCGTTCCCACCTGCAAGAGGCATAGATCCTCAAGACCATCCGTGTATTCTGCCCAAATGAAGGTAGGCACCGGGGATACAATACTTCTGCTATCATGTATTCTGCCCAAATGAAGGTAGGCACCGGGGATCCAATACTTCAGCTATCATGTATTCTGCCCAAATGAAGGTAGGCACCGGGGATCCAATACTTCAGCTATCATGTATTCTGCCCAAATGAAGGTAGGCACCGGGGATCCAATACTTCAGCTATCATGTATTCTGCCCAAATGAAGGTAGGCACCGGGGATCCAATACTTCAGCTATCATGTATTCTGCCCAAATGAAGGTAGGCACCGGGGATCCAATACTTCAGCTATGTATTCTGCCCAAATGAAGGTAGGCACCGGGGATCCAATTCTTCAGCTATCATGTATTCTGCCCAAATGAAGGTAGGCACCGGGGATCCAATTCTTCAGCTATCATGTATTCTGCCCAAATGAAGGTAGGCACCAGGGATCCAATTCTTCAGCTATCATGTATTCTGCCCAAATGAAGGTAGGCACCGGGGATCCAATACTTCAGCTATCATGTATTCTGCCCAAATGAAGGTAGGCACCGGGGATCCAATACTTCAGCTATCATGTATTCTGCCCAAATGAAGGTAGGCACCGGGGATCCAATTCTTCAGCTATCATGTATTCTGCCCAAATGAAGGTAGGCACCGGGGATCCAATTCTTCAGCTATCATGTATTCTGCCCAAATGAAGGTAGGCACCGGGGATCCAATTCTTCAGCTATCATGTATTCTGCCCAAATGAAGGTAGGCACCGGGGATCCAATTCTTCAGCTATCATGTATTCTGCCCAAATGAAGGTAGGCACCGGGGATCCAATTCTTCAGCTATCATGTATTCTGCCCAAATGAAGGTAGGCACCGGGGATCCAATTCTTCAGCTATCATGTATTCTGCCCAAATGAAGGTAGGCACCGGGGATCCAATTCTTCAGCTATCATGTATTCTGCCCAAATGAAGGTAGGCACCGGGGATCCAATTCTTCAGCTATCATGTATTCTGCCCAAATGAAGGTAGGCGCCGGGGATCCAATTCTTTTGCTATCATGTATTCTGCCCAAATTAAGGCAGGCACCGGGGATCCAATTCTTCTGCTATCATGTATTCTGCCTAAATGAAGGTAGGCACCGGGGATACAATTCTTCTCCTTTATGTGTTCTGCCTAAATTAAAGTAGGCACCACGGGATACAATTCAGCAAGAGCCGCATTTTTGTGTGAATGCTGCATTTTTATCCGGTACCCAAATCTATAATACATTCTTCTGGAGGGAAAAAATTCCACGGCCATCCGCACCTAGTTCTGGCATGTAGATCTATTTCGCATAACTGGTCTGCATGCAAGCGATCTAATCAACATTGTGAGGGCTTGCACCACACACACACACACACACACACACACACACACACACACACACACACACACACACACACACACACACACACACACACTCACTCACACACACACGTTCAGCAGGAAAAAAAAACTGACAAGTTGCGCACTGTGTATTCAGCATGAAAAAGGCCGCTATATCCATCTTGATCGTCCATTGTGGCCGCTTGCCCCTGCCTCATAGCACTCGAGTGTCAGTCAGTTTTGCTGGGCGCTAAATGTGATTACGCGGCTGTAGGCATGGACGCGGAACGCGATTAGCCAGTCCTGCCAACTGGTACAGTGAGTGGTCCACAGTGGCCGGCAGCTGCTGTCTACTGCGTGCACTCTGTAACCCTCCTCTTGCCAGCACAAGTCATTCTTCTTCTTTCCTTCCCGGCTGACATCACTGTTAACCCTTATCATTCGGAATACACCAGTATGTGAAATAAGTTTGACTAAAATAGTTCAAGGGTAGTGCCAGAATAGCTTGGCGCCTCTAGGCGCCAGGTATTCTGGCACCACCCTTGAACTAAAGCCATCGGTCTACATCCTTATCTGTAAGTACTGTAATGTGGCTTGCATATGGCAGTGTAAAGCTTTCATCCTCAGTGTGATATGGGTTAACCCTTTGGCTGTCGGTCGCGGGTTTTTGTCGCCATGATTCCTGACGTTACCGACAGCCAGAGGGTTAAACATCTTTATCGTGTAATCATGTGCTGGTCTGTGAGTTTGTCCCCTACGGCCCCACGCTGTGACTAGTGTACGGCCAAACAAACATGCCACAGCAGCACACTGTCGGGGGTTCTTTCTCCGGGTACTCCGGTTCTTCCCCCCCCCCCCCCCCCCCACACACACTTTGGTACCGGTTTCAGGCCACTTTACAAATTTCAAATACAAGCGATCAAAAATCTCTGTAACTTCAGTAGCTGAACTGGCCCTTCGTCTGTCTTGTACTGTGTTTGTCTTAAATGGCGTAAATCCGTGTCTGTTACGTGAGTGTGCGTGTTGGGTTTCAGTTCGCGGCGCTTTGAGTCGATTCGCCCAAAAATTTAGAAAAAGTGCCTATGTAATACCGGTATTATTATTACTGATCTAGACAGCCCGGACTGGACGGAATGCATTCTGCATGTCAGTTTTAAGTGTAACGCCACACACCTACTTTCAAACTGAATGTCGCCACTTGCCCTGATTGGCGCGCAATACAATGACAAAGAGAAACAGACGGAACACGGAGACACACACGCAACGCAGAAAGAAGGAAAGAAAATAACACCCAACCAACCAAACAGCATCAACACCAAGGACCCAGCAACGGCGTCCCGACCTTTTCGTTTGATGTGTGTTTGTGTAGTTACTGAAACGGTGTTGTTTGTGCCGTTATCAACGCGCGTGAAATGTGAACCAGCAGCTCCCCATCCCCGCACCTCTAGTAAGGTCAAGTTTGACCCTCAGCAAATCGCCACGGACTACAGCCAGCAGCAACAGGTGTTAAATCTTGCAGGTAAGTAAGATTGGAGGTGAGATTACAGCTCGTCACGCGGAACTCTCCACCTGCGCGTGGCACTGATCCTCGTGGTGTCCTGCAGGTCTTCCAGGTAAGTATGCTGGAGGCGAGAACGCAGCACCCGACCTTTTCGTTTGATGTGTGTTTGTGTAGTTACTGAAACGGGTTGTTGTGCGTATCAACGCGCGTGAATGTGAACAGCAGCTCCCATCCCGCACCTCTAGTAGGTCAAGTTTGACCCTCAGCAATCGCACGGACTACAGAAAGCAGCAACAGGTGTTAAATCTTGCAGGTAAGTAAGATTGGAGGTGAGATTACAGCTCGTCACGCGGAACTCTCCACCTGCGCGTGGCACTGATCCTCGTGGTGTCCTGCAGGTCTTCCAGGTAAGTATGCTGGAGGCGAGAACGCAGCACGAGAACGCAGCCCGTAGCACCAAAGAGTATAGGATGCCCTAGCCTGGCCGCCTGTACACTCCTTGGCGCCACAGACCCTAATGAGCTCGTGTAGGCGCGAAGGTTCATGACAATCAATGCCTCCCGCTGCCACCAGCCCCGTGCCTGCCTATCGCCGATAAACCTCGGTGTATCTCAGACTGAGGTAGTCAGGTTAACCCATTCAACCCCACGGGCGCATTTCCACAATTTTGGAGGTGTCACCTAAAGCCTATGTGCCAGCTGAAGGAGATGGATTGACCATGATAATTTAAGGGTGATGAATTGATCATGATAATTCAAGGGTAGTGCCAGATGAGCTTGGCGCCTATAGGCGCCAAGCTCATTTGGCACTACCCTTGAACTATCATGGTCGATCCATCTCCTGCTGTAGGGCGTTGGGGTTTTAATGGATTAAGTACACGACTGAAGGCGGGCGGCAGTTTATTTTAGTTTGTCAGCAAGTCGACAGAGAACCACTGAGCAGAGCCCTGAGTAGTGGCGACGCGGATGATTTGCCAAGCGGAGATTACCTGATAACGGTTCTTTGAACTTCCTGTGGGTACCTGGCTACTTACAGACTGATAATACGGGGGTCAGCACCGGCACGGAACATCTAGCACACCAACTGCGCTTTGAAACCTGCTCAGTCGTAGTAGTTTGGAGGACGCAATGGAAACATTAATTTGAACCCTGTGGCTCTCGGTAACGGTTCAGTTTTGTCCAGACGATTCCTGCAGGATGCCAGGTTGCTGTTTTTCCTGCAGGATGCCAGGGTGCTGTTTTTTCTGCAGGATGCCAGGGTGCTGTTTTTCCTGCAGAATGCTAGGGTGCTGTTTTTCCTGCAGGATGCCAGGGTGTTGTGATTCCTGCAGGATGTCGGGGTGCTGTTTTTCCTGCAGGATGCCAGGGTGTTGTGATTCCTGCAGGATGCCAGGGTGCTGTTTTTCCTGCAGGATGCCAGGGTGTTGTGATTCCTGCAGGATGCCAGGGTGCTGTTTTTCCTGCAGGATGCCAGGGTGCCGTTTTGCCTGCAGGATGCCAGGGTGTTGTTATTCCTGCAAGATGCCACAGTGTTGTTATTCCTGCAGGATGTCAGGGCGTTGTTATTCCTGCAGGATGCCAGGGTGTTGTTATTCCTGCAAAATGCCAGGGTGTTGTTATTCCTGCAAAATGCCAGGGTGTTGTTATTCCTGCAGGATGTCAGGGTGTTGTTATTCCTGCAGGATGCCAGGGTGTTGTTATTCCTGCAAAATGCCAGGGTGTTGTTATTCCTGCAGGATGTCAGGGTGTTGTTATTCCTGCAGGATGCCAGGGTGTTGTTATTCCTGCAAAATGCCAGGGTGTTGTTATTCCTGCAGGATGTCAGGGTGTTGTTATTCCTGCAGGATGCCAGGGTGTTGTTATTCCTGCAGGATGCCAGAGTGCTGTTTTTCCTGCAATATGCCAGGGTGCTGTTTTTCCTGCAGGATGCCAGGGTGCTGTTTTTCCTGCAATATGCCAGGGTGCTGTTTTTCCTGCAGGATGCCAGGGTGCCAAGCTCATCTGGCACTACCCTTGAATTATCATGATCATTATCTCCTGCTGCAGGGCCCCGGGGCTACAAGGTTAAAGCGTTCAAACTGAATTCACCCAATAACAGACAGACACTGACAATCCAATAAGCCTCCCCTACATAGTGGTATCAAAATGTCAAGCCAGAGACATGGTTGCAGGTAATACATATGTGTAGCTCTGTGATTTCAGACTTTAAGGTTCTTGAATCGTAAGGACCAAACGCGCATTATCAGTACTGTACATACATGATTGTGCACATGTTGGTGCTGACCCAAACCTGTCAATACAAAGTGCCCACACCGCTAACTGTGCCCCGCTATCAAGTCTATTTTATTGCCATCATCAACGTCCCTCTGGCTTTTTATTACATCCCGCTGTAACAGCCGCTCACAGTCTGTTAAAAAAAACACCTCAATAAGACATAGATCTTCATCCACTCACACGTGAAGATCTGGCTCTCTTACTATTGGGTTCATGGTATCTGCGCCCCACAAAAAATGTAAGTATGATGTTCAGATGCGTCATGACTTGACGTCATCGTTAGGGCTGCGTCATCTCTGGCTCATCTATCCTGAAAGTTTCTATAGTGATGAAAAAATGAAAGTAGCGAGAGGGATAGATCCTCATCAGCCCCAGCAAATGCGGGGGCTGATGAGGATCTATGCCTCTTGCACATGTGTTTGGCTCACTGTTAGCTTGATTCCTAATAAACAATGTATAGAAGAGCTCTTATCCACATGTTGCCAAAATATAAAAACCTGCCGTCGACAGAGCACTTTGGTTTTATAAGCGCCGATGTAGCGCTGTGAGAGGACTGGCGTGATTACAAAGCACAGTTTGGAGGATGTAACCCTGTGAAGCACAGACCCTCTCTTCCTCTATAATAATACGCATATATTGACACATTTCAGTGTGTGCTGTTGTGTGATTTTGTACAGTACGGTTTATAGTCCGACATGCAAAATCTCACATCTAGGATTTACAACTTGTGGGAAGTGCGTTTGGAGGTGGGGGGCATCTCATGAGCTGGATAATAAATAAAATGAATGTCCTTCTCCAGCTAGCGCAAAACAACTCGGTGACTGTACATATTCTAGCAAAGCGTGATGACCGTGTAAACCTGATTTGGAACGGGCCAAGGGAAACTCGAAGGCTCAGAATTTACTTCACGTCAAACGAGAAAACAAAGTTAACCCTTTGCAGGTCGGTAGCGGTTTAGTCTGACGCAAACTGCTACCGACACGTAAGAGGTTAAAAGAGAGCGAACACTAAAGCCAAGATGTCTACCAGATCCAAACACACATTAAAAAGGAGCCCTCTTGGACAAAGTCAGAAAAGACAAGGGCGAGAAGAAGAAGGAGAGGGCGGAGGGAGGGGGGGGGGGGGGTTGGAGACAGGCAGATGGGAAGGAAAGAGCAGCAGTAAAACAGAAGACAACAGGCAAAACAATAAATAACCAACTTGTATATTACAACGTACAAGTATTTGGTTACGAGACCACTGTTTCCACCTCGCCATTAGCCAGGGACAGGGAGGTACCGACCAAGAGGAGGGCGGGGTAAACTAGCGGTGGAAATCGAATGCCTTCATTAGCAACCGGAGCCGCCGAGCCTGTCGTGATTTGGCTTCGTCAGGCTACCAGTGTGGTCTGAGCACGCAGTCTGTATGCTACCTCGCCGCATTATGTCGACACCATATACCGCCCAGCGACCAAGCCCCCACTAACACCTCTCTGCTTGAGGAACTGATGTTGTAAATCAAGCCAGCAAGAGGCATAGATCCTCATGAGCCCCCGCAATTGCCGGGGCTCATGAGGATCTATGCGTCTTGCAAATAGTGGACTAATGTGCAGTGACTTTCAAAGCAAATTTCCTTCGCTATATACCGCCCTCACTGCACGTATTGAGTAAACATCAAGCGTTCCAACAAGAAGGAGGATAAACCGGGTGGGGCAGGAGGATAAAAGATATAACAACAGAAATAGGAGAAGAAACAAGAACACAATAAAATATCTACATTCCCAAATAAAAAATAAATTCAAGAAAAATACTTATGGGGCTGACGAACAAAATGCCACGAATTAACAAGAAAAATGGACTGTTTTCCTTGTGTGTGATGTCGTCTGCCCGACGACTGCTGGTAAACAAGGCTTTTCCCCCCGAGCCCAAGGCCAGAGTTGACAAAGAGCGTCTGTGAGCAGATCAACACCAGGCTACCTACCCCAAGCTGAGTGTGATGACTGCAAAATAGATCATTATTTTTGTGCACCCCTACCGACTCGGAGACACATTTTTGTCCTGTCAACATGGTGTTTTGCAACTCACACACAAACACACACACACACACACACACACACACACACACACACACACACACACACACACACACACACACACACACACACACACACACACACACACACCACACGCACGCACGCGCACACACACACAGACACAAAGACAAGGCCTCTGGGTGTAGGGCTTTCTGTTAGCTCAAATGGTACATAATTACCTAACAGGCGTGATAACACGTCCTGACAATTAAATTGACACCCAGAAACACACCCCCCCCCCTCCACCCCCCCCCCCACCCCCCGCCTCAAAAAAAAAAAAAAAAGAAAAAAAAAAAAAAGAAAAAAAAAGAAGTCAATCTTTACTGTTTAGTTCTTTAGTTGGACGGCTGAACAACATTCCCAAGAAGCGGAGACGCAGATAACAAGGACGGCCTGAATGGTAAAGAACGGGAGGGGGTGGGGGGTGGGGGTGGGGGGTGGGGGACGCTAGGGGTTGGGGTGGTCTGAAAAGGGCTTGGAATCAAGATATGGGGCAAGGCTTGCCCTAATTTCATCCCTTCACTCTTAATTTAAGCCAACAGTACACTATCTTATATTGTATTTGACATCACGACCAAGAACCGACAGCTAACACTGTATCTTATATTGTCTTTGACATCACGACAAAGAACCGACAGCTAACACTGTATCTTATATTGTCTTTGTCATCACGACCAAGAACTGACAGCTAACACTGTATCTTATATTGTCTTTGACATCACGACCAAGAACCGACAGCTAACACTGTATCTTATATTGTCTTTGACATCACGACAAAGAACCGACAGCTAACACTGTATCTTATATTGTCTTTGTCATCACGACCAAGAACTGACAGCTAACACTGTATCTTATATTGTCTTTGACATCACGACCAAGAACCGACAGCTAACACTGTATCTTATATTGTCTTTGACATCACGACAAAGAACCGACAGCTAACACTGTATCTTATATTGTCTTTGTCATCACGACCAAGAACTGACAGCTAACACTGTATCTTATATTGTCTTTGACATCACGACCAAGAACCGACAGCTAACACTGTATCTTATATTGTCTTTGACATCACGACAAAGAACCGACAGCTAACACTGTATCTTATATTGTCTTTGACATCACGACAAAGAACCGACAGCTAACACTGTATCTTATATTGTCTTTGACATCACGACAAAGAACCGACAGCTAACACTGTATCTTATATTGTCTTTGTCATCACGACCAAGAACTGACAGCTTACACTGATACAAAGTTAGTCAGCATGAGGCATAAATCCTCATCAGTGCCCGCCCCTGCGGGGGCTCATGAGGATCTATACCTCTTGCAGATGGATGGTATCGGCAGTGACGTGGTTAAGGGCTAACTGAGTTGTCCTCCCCTGGCATTTTGTCACCACTGCCCGCACACCGTATAATCAGACCCATCCTCGGCTGAACAACTTCCCTGTTGATAATCTCCCCACGGGGAATGCTGGTTACAGGGCCACAAGACGATGTATCCATGCGAGTGAGAGTAAACCCAACTGCACTGAGTAAAAGGACAAGCGACTCCAAAACAAGAACAATATCTTCCTTTTTTTTTCACCGCCTAGAACTTGTATAGGTCACCCGCTGCGGGTGCCATTACCCGCAAAATGCTTTCAACCTAAATATGTGTGTGCTAGTCTGTGATTTTGGACCTTGTCGCTCTACGCCGTATTCCACAATTTCAAACCAGCACTTGGGTGTCACCTGTAAATACGGAGTCGCGACAAATAGCTCTCGACTAGCAACGTTTACTGATCTGTGACTTTAGACATTATAGCTCACCAGACGTCAGGTGCAAAATGTCAGGCCAGCATATAATCCACCCGACACACCCCACCCTGTCTGTATCTTGTAGGACGAGGTTCTCGGCCGAACGGGGCTATCTGAAGGGCGGGGGGGGGGGGGGGGGAGAGAGAGAGAGAGAGAGAGAGAGAGAGAGAGAGAGAGAGAGAGAGAGAGAGAGAGAGAGAGAGCAGGCAATGCGGGCATTGTGAAGATTGAATTACAGTTTGTCCCCAGCCTGCCCACCCACCCAGTCCATCAGCAACTCCAAAAACAAACAAAGAACAAGATGAAGTGGAGCTGCTTCAACCATCTCTTCAAAACAACTCACAAGAGCTCACCAGGACACCATCTATAATTTCTCAAATGGTCGAGAACCTCTTCAAGCTACTGAGGACTGGAACACCTCCCTGGAAAACGAGCTGTTTGTTACTGATGTCCCAGGAATAGCCAGCAAAGAATCCCAGTCAGAAGCCATCCTCATGTCTCTCACACTGGAAATGCTGGACCGGGATTACAATGCCTCAGTCTGGACACACGTTTTCACAGATGGATCCTCAGACCCAGCTGTCAAAAATGGAGGCAGTGGAATTTTCATCCGCTACCCAGATCGACACACCACATCCAAATCCCTGCCTGCGGGAAGACTGTCAACCAACTACCGGGCTGAACTCACTGCTCTACGAGAGGCTGCCAGCCTTGTCGGAGCAGACGATCCCCTGCCCTCACACGTCGTTTTCCTGACCGACTGCAGATCCACCATCCAAAGCCTGCAGTCCCCCAGTGAGCAGCTGGAGAAAGAAACACTGCACCTGCTGGTCGCCCTCTCACGCCTAACACAAGTGGCTGTTCAGTGGGTATCTGCTCACTTTGGACTATCAGGAAACGAGGAGGCAGACAGACTCGCCAAGTCCGGCAGCAAGCTTGAGCAACCAAACCAACCGATGTCCTTCCAGGAAGTCAAAACCCTCATTACACGGCACTATCATGGAGACTGGCAGACCCAACACAAACCACCATCTGATGACCAGTTAAGACACCTCCAGCGCCACCAACAGACCACCATATTCCGTCTAAGGACTGGTCACTGCCGACTGCGTGCACACTTGTACCGCCTTGGATTGTCACACACTGCAGACTGCTTGTGTGGATCTGGTTTACAGAACCCAGAGCATGTACTGCAGTTATGTCCCCTGTACCAAGACGCCAGGATACAGCACTGGCCACATGGAGCGACGCTGTCAGAGAAACTCTGGGGCTCCATTCTAGACCTACTGCAGACCACGAACTTCATCTCAACAACCAATCTTGACATCTGAGGCAGAAACTCGGGAACGCTGAACTAAGAAGAAGAAACGGGTTAACACTGGGACCGACCCTGACAGCAAGAAACGTAGACTGACATGCGACTACAGGGTTCATGTGACTCTATGATCTGTGTCAATACTGCTCAAGTACAGGGTTCATGTGACTCTATTATCTGTGTCAATACAGAAGCCATTCAGTCCTTGAGGTCTGTCCTGACCAGATATTCCCCACTTGAACTGCCTTGCCAGGGGGAGACTGAAGTCCTTGGAGTCTGTCCTGACCAGATATTCCCCACTTGAACTGCCTTGCCATGGGGAGACTGAAGTCGTTGGAGTCTGTCCTGACCAGATATTCCCCACTTGAACTGCCTTGCCATGGGGAGACTGAAGTCGTTGGAGTCTGTCCTGACCAGATATTCCCCACTTGAACTGCCTTGCCATGGGGAGACTGAAGTCGTTGGAGTCTGTCCTGACCAGATATTCCCCACTTGAACTGCCTTGCCAGGGGGAGACTGAAGTCGTTGGAGTCTGTCCTGACCAGATATTCCCCACTTGAACTGCCTTGCCAGGGGGAGACTGAAGTCGTTGGAGTCTGTCCTGACCAGATATTCCCCACTTGAACTGCCTTGCCAGGGGGAGACTGCAGATGGCGTCCACATTACAGATTTCACCATCCGACCATTGTAAATGAAGTTCTGACCAAGATCTGACTACGTACTACGCCGCTCACCACTAACTCATTCCAGACGAACGGCTTCAGCCGCGTATCCGGATGCCGTTCGTCTCGAATGAGTTAAACTACCATTACACATAAAATATCTGAAGACATACTTCAGTACCATTTCATGTCAGTGTTTGTTATGCCTTGTCGACACACCTAATGACCTTTAACAGCAGTTTGGACAGCAGTTTTAACAGCAGTTTGGACAGCAGTTTTAACAGCAGTTTGGACAGCAGTTTGGACAGCAGTTTTGACAGCAGTTTGGACAGCAGTTTGGACAGCAGTTTTAACAGCAGTTTGGACAGCAGTTTTAAAAGCAGTTTGGACAGCAGTTTTAACAGCAGTTTGGACAGCAGTTTTAACAGCAGTTTGGACAGCAGTTTTAACAGCAGTTTGGGCAGCAGTTTGAACAGCAGTTTGGACAGCAGTTTTAACAGCAGTTTGGACAGCAGTTTTAACAGCAGTTTGGACAGCAGTTTTAACAGCAGTTTGGACTGCAGTTTTAACAGCAGTTTTAACAGCAGTTTGGACACGCAGCAAAAGCAGACGAGTAATCGCACTTCTTTATCTGCTCAGCCGTTAGCATGTCAGTCTATTTTGGGCAGTTTTTCGAACTGAAAGCATTGCATTTATAGAACGAAGTGGAGTCATTGTCAGGTTACTTGATATAAAGACGACGTGTGCTAACTGGATTGTCCTGTGTCTAAATGAACCATAACTAGACCTGCGTGTAGTGTTTCGTAACCATCTGTTACAGAAGTGTATCTTTGAACAGTTACGGCGGTAGTTGGCTTTAGACACCACAACGGAAGATGGATCGAAAACTGCAATACAAGGCCGTGTAGAAGGGTGCCGCACACATTTGATTGGTGCCTCAGGCCGTTCAGTTGAAGGCGCAATGCAAATCTGCTATTCACTAGCGGATGGTCGATCCATATCCAACAGCAGCTAAAAACGGTAGACCGCGGCTCTCGGTGTTGACCAGAGCACAAGAACCTAGAACACGCGATGGTGTATTTTCACGGCCAGTCAAGATGCAGGAGAGAGATTCAAGGGAAGAAACCTCACATCTCGTCGTTTCCAACAGGCAACAGCATTTACCGCCCCTGAAAATCATTCAACTTCCTCTCGCAGCTTTCGTGTGCCGCTATTTCAATTTCACTGCACGGCTAACTCTTTTAGCTCCGAGACCCTACAGCAGGAGACTGACTGACCATGATAATTCATGGGTAATGCCAGATTAGCTTGCGCCTGAAGGGGGACGTAGCTTAGTGGATAAGACACTGCGCTGGCAGTCGTAAGATCCCGGGTTCGAATCCCCTGGTGGGCAGGAATGGGATGTGGACTTTTCCTCATTCCATCGAGTCAAATTTACGTACAGACTCGGCTTACGCCTTCGTGTGTACAGCATGCATAATCATCAAGTGAGCACGTTAAAAATCCCATTATCACTATTCGAAAAGAGAAGGTCCGGTAGGGCCGGTGAAATGGAAACAGAAATATATCACATGCACCGACGTTAATAGCCGGGTGGAGGTTTGCACATAAAGTAGCGCTTAGTAGCAGCAGGCTTCCATCCCTACGGCGGCGCCTTGAGCATCTTTAATTAGATGGATATGTGCGACTCGGAGACACCATACCATACCATACCATACCCTTGCATTATCATGGTCAAGCCATCTCCTGAAACTGGTACATAGTCGTTAGGCAACACCTCCAAAATTGGAGACATGGGACCTTGGGGCTAAAAGGGTGAACAAACGTGGGCTGACGGATTTTCCTGTGTTTATATTTTCTCTGAAAACGGCGACACCAACACCACCAGCAAATGCCTTGACATCCGACACATGTCGAACCACACGTGCTGAGGTGACTGGATGGCGAAACTGAAATGACGAGTACTTGGACTAATGACGAGAGCGAGCATATTAATTTTTTTTTCTCCGTGGCTCAGGGAAAAGTGTTAGCTTGACATTGTGTGCCAGTCCGTTGGAAGTGTCAACTAACGACTATGTACCAGTTGCAGGAGATGGATCGCCAGTGATAATTCAAGGGCAGTGCCCTGATTAGCTTGGCGCCTGATGGGCGCCTAGCTAATCTGGCACTACTTTTGAATTAGAAAGGTCGATCCATCTCCTCGTGCGTCGGGGCTACAAGGGGTTAACGCTAAAACAGAGCAGCAGTGAAATAGGAGGTTAATAGCAAATGACATAGATGATACAATTAAGCGCGTATTTCGCATTCTCTAACCCTTTTTAGCCCCGGATCCCTACAGCAGGAGATGGATCGACCATAATAATTCAAGGGTAGTGCCAGATTAGCTTGGCGCCTGAAGGCGCCAAGCTAATCTGGCACTACCCTTGAATTATCATGATCAAGCCATCTCCTGCAACTGGTACATAGTGGTTGGGCAACATCTCCAGAATTTGAGAATTGGGACCTTGGGGCTACAAGGGTTAAGGTGACAGTGAAGCTGACCTGTACTGGTCTGTCATTTGAGAACTTCCGGCTTGTGACAGGAAGGTCCAATATCTCAAATCAACACACGTTTGTTTATTGTTGGAATCGAGACTAAAGAGTGTTCCCACGTAGAGCAACGTGACTAGTGACAGCCAGGAGCGTTGAGATAATCTGAAGTGTGGCGGCCCGGGTTTAGTCCACAAAACTACTTCCGATAACAACACCGCCGTGAGATGGCCTTAGTCGCCTGCTCGGCGTTAAACCCAAATAACTAACAAGCTTCTGATAAGAGAACAGATTACAGCTGAGCGGTGTCAGTAAAACACGGTCAGGGTCGAACAGGGAC
This sequence comes from Semisulcospira habei, assembly GCA_036245525.1. NCBI lineage: Eukaryota > Metazoa > Mollusca > Gastropoda > Semisulcospiridae > Semisulcospira > Semisulcospira habei. The sequence goes on from BTPG01000003.1 coordinate 219,137,081, forward strand.
TGGACTGACTGAACAATCACTGATAGTTGTGGGATGTGTTGATCGTGACAGTGGAAAAATCACACACACACACACACACACACACACACTCCGACACACACCACCCTGCACTCACATACTGTACACTGTGCAACGTATACATCTCAAACTGCGCTCCACACCGAGCCTGCCCATCGAGTCCTACTACACGGACACGGTTACAACATGTCCGTGTGTAGTGGCAACACCTACCTACCCAAATCTGCAGCGAATGATCGATGGTCACCCTCTCGGGGCGGGCACCTCAAAGGCTTGGGCAAGTTATAACCAACACGTCAGTAACTGACTCAGTCGTGAAAGCATACACTAAAACCGTGCCGGCATTATTTGGCCGCGTTGCACTCTCGTCCCAGTGTCGTCTGCAAAGCGAACATAAGGTACAAATCACGGGGGAAAAAAAGGTTGAACCAACGACTTTTCCCTCCCCGGCGGGCGCCGCTGAAATTACAGTCGACATAATTATAACATAACATTTCCCCCAGTTAATTGACTGGCGGGTAACAACATTGTTCACCAATTCAAGCCATTTTCAATGTATACGCGGTTTTGTGACGGCTGTACCCAGGGCGGTACACTATCTCAAATGCCGGAGTTACTGCTTTAGTCCACGACGCCCCGCAGCAGGAGATGGATCGACCTTGATAAATCAAGGTTAGCGCCGGACTCTGTTTGCGCCAAGATAATCTGGCACTACCCTTTAATTACTTCCTGCTGAACTGGTTCACGTTGGCAGTGTCACACCTAAACTTGAGGCGGTTTAAATTAGTGCATAAGGCTTACTATTTATAAAAAATGAGGTTACCTCTGAGTTCAATCTTGAGGGCCTCAACGGCCGGCGCCTTGATACTCCGTCGTCTGATCATGATCCCTTCACATCAACTGGCATCTCAACACTACATCGACAGACTAGTAGTACATCATGGTCGGCCGGCCACGCGCTGACTGGAGACAGGCGGCGGACGGACTAGGATGAAGACAACGCCTGTGATGCCGAGAGTCAGTCGAGAGAACATTCTTGACAGAAATACGGCGAAAGCTCCCTGCCTATAGGTCATATGATACCGGCCTGCACCGCTCAGTCTACACTTGAAACCTTTTCTGCCTGTTACAGCCGCGCACAGTTCTTGCTCGCCTAGAGTGTAGTTTTACTCGGCGTTGAGGAAAAAGCCGACAAGCCGACATGTTTCGCCCAAAATACAACTTTTACGCAAGCGTGGGGTTGTCATACAAGGTACTTTCACTACAAGAAGCACAGATCCTCACAAGCCCCCCGCCTTATGATGATCTATGCTTCATGCGAGCGGCGATTTATGTCGGTGTTCCTCAGATGGGCAGAGTAATCCTAGTAGGAGTGTGCAGCTCTTTCTCTGCGTTATCGGAGTGAGATGGGAAAATTGTGTTGTTCAAACACGGCTCAGGCAAGACGAGAGAATGCTACATAAATAGAAGAATGATATTATGCGTGGCATACAACTACTGTACAATGGCTCGAAGTAGCGTATGACCAGAATGTTTCACGCCGGCCCGAAATAAATCACTCATCACGGCTAACGCGTCGGCTAAACTAGCCCTTTCAACCCCAAGGTCCCGTTTCTCAAATTGTGCAGGCGCTGCCTGACGACTAATGTACCCGATTGATTGATTGATTGTACATTGCTTAACGTCCCGACAGCAACAAGGCTTTCTCAGGACGTGCCTGCACTGCTTGTGAAAAAAAAAAACTAAACAGAAAATTGAATGTATGTCGCCAGCCGGCCAAATACGTTAAATAAACCTACAACATGGGGCCTAAATAAAGCTAAGACCATTTAGCAACACACATCCAATATCAAGAGCTACAGGCAGTGCAGACAGTAGGGAGAGTTTTAAAAAGGCTACGGGTGAATGGACAAAGGGTAGACAGAAACGCATGCCCCAGAATAGAGAGAAAAACCCACCCTGTGGGGCTGACCAGGGTGACCCTGGGAACTAAAAAATACCTAACCCCACCCAAGTCCCCCAGGGCAGACCCGGGTGGGGGAAATAATGTACCCGATGCAGGAGATGGATTGATCGTGATAATTCAAGGGTAGTGCCAGATGAGCTTGGCGCCTTCATCTGGCACTACCCTTGAATGACTGATCATGGTCCTGCAACTGGTGCATAGTCATTAGGCAACACCTGCACAATTTGAGGAACGGGACCTTGGGGCTAAAAGGGTTAACCCCTTGACCGCGGGGACACAGCCAACTTGCAAGCGCAAGAGAAACATGTCCTCACGAGTCCCCGGGTCGCAGTTGCAGGAGCCCATGAGGACAACACGACTCTATATCCACGTCACTCGGCTTTTGGGCAATCATTAACCCAGTTTCACAAACAGGTCACGGGCAGTGAAGGGGTTAAACACGGCCTCCACAAACTGGCTTCTCAATCTTGAGCCATTCACAGCCCCTGACGCGTCACAGCAGACGGATCGACCATGACAAGTTAAGGGTAGTGCCAGATTAGCTTGGCGCCTTACGGCGCCAAACTAATCTGGCACTACTCTTGAATTATCATAAACAGTCGATCCGTCTCCTGCAACTGGTACATAGGCGTTATGTAACTTGACCCGCCCAAATTTGGGGGGAAACTTTGGGAAATGCGGCTATTGTACAGAGTGTAGACTAGACAGTGGAGGGCCAGTGACGGTCCCACACGCAACACTACACTTTCTCGGGTTATCTGCCGTACGCCCGGAGTGGGAGTGACAACAAGTCATGACCGACGTTTGCCTGAGACGGGGCGAGGGCCACACGACGTGCAGGACAACATAGGGGAGGGCATCGATATACGGCTGAGGATGACTGCAGTGTCTCGCTGTTGTTACTTCCCTTTACATGAACTGTCGTCGCCGAGTCAGTAGCTACAACTCGTTTAAGTTACCCCTCCCCCCCCCCCCCCCCCCCCCCTCCCCCCGATGGCTGCCTGGAACGTCGGCTACCGTCTCGCCACCATGACGGTCGGCAAAACACAACAACAACCTAATACTGTGTGATGGTGCCAAATCACTGGCAATCACACACATATCTATCTGTCTGCCTGTCTGTCCATCTATCTATCTATCTATCTATCTATCTATCTATCTATCTATCTATCTATCTATCTATCTATCTATCTATCTATCTATCTATCTATCTACTATCTATCTATCTATCTATCTATCTACTATCTATCTATCTATCTATCTATCTATCTATCTATCTATCTATCTATCTATCTATCTATCTATCTATCTATCTATCTATCTATATATCTATCTAATCCATTAAACCAACCATCCATCATCCACCCCATAGTCTTGCCGACCGTTGGGGCACCACTGATGATTTGGCAACCAGTCAATCATTTTTCAGTTTAGAAGATTTGAAGCAATTTAAAATCATTCAACTCCCAAACCACATTTCCCAAATTTTTAGAGGTGCTTGTTAAGGACTATATACCTGTTGCAGGAGATGGATCGACCATGATAATTCAAGGGTAGTGCCAGATGAGCTTGGCGCCCTCAGGCGCCAAGCTCATCTGGCACTACCCTTGAATTATCACGGTCGATCCGTCTCCTGCTGACCAGGGGTAAATGGGTTGAGCCTGTAAAACAGGTTCAGCTCAGTTCAGGTCGATCAAGATGGGATCTCTGTTCTCGGGAAGGTCCATGCGCGTTCCATCCCACCCATCATTAGTTTTCCCCAGGGCTTTCAATATCGCGCCAATACTCGTCTGGTTTATTGTGGACCTCTCCCGGGGCTTTCAATATCGCGCCAATACTCGTCTGGTTTATTGTGGACCTCTCCCGGGGCTTTCAATATCGCGCCAATACTCGTCTGGTTTATTGTGGACCTCTCCCGGGGCTTTCAATATCGCGCCAATACTCGTCTGGTTTATTTTGGACCTCTCCCGGGGCTTTCAATATCGCGCCAATACTCGTCTGGTTTATTGTTGTCCTCTCCCGGGGCCTTCAATATCGCGCCAATACTCGTCTGGTTTATTGTGGACCTCTCCCGGGGCTTTCAATATCGCGCCAATACTCGTCTGGTTTATTGTGGACCTCTCCCGGGGCTTTCAATATCGCGCCAATACTCGTCTGGTTTATTGTGGACCTCTCCCGGGGCTTTCAATATCGCGCCAATACTCGTCTGGTTTATTGTGGACCTCTCCCGGGGCTTTCAATATCGCGCCAATACTCGTCTGGTTTATTGTGGACCTCTCCCGGGGCCTTCAATATCGCGCCAATACTCGTCTGGTTTATTGTGGACCTCTCCCGGGGCCTTCAATATCGCGCCAATACTCGTCTGGTTTATTGTGGACCTCTCCCGGGGCTTTCAATATCGCGCCAATACTCGTCTGGTTTATTGTGGACCTCTCCCGGGGCTTTCAATATCGCGCCAATACTCGTCTGGTTTATTGTGGACCTCTCCCGGGGCTTTCAATATCGCGCCAATACTCGTCTGGTTTATTGTGGACCTCTCCCGGGGCTTTCAATATCGCGCCAATACTCGTCTGGTTTATTGTGGACCTCTCCCGGGGCTTTCAATATCGCGCCAATACTCGTCTGGTTTATTGTGGACCTCTCCCGGGGCCTTCAATATCGCGCCAATACTCGTCTGGTTTATTGTGGACCTCTCCCGGGGCTTTCAATATCGCGCCAATACTCGTCTGGTTTATTGTGGACCTCTCCCGGGGCTTTCAATATCGCGCCAATACTCGTCTGGTTTATTGTAGACCTCTCCCGGGGCCTTCAATATCGCGCCAATACTCGTCTGGTTTATTGTGGACCTCTACCGGGGCCTTCAATATCGCGCCAATACTCGTCTGGTTTATTGTGGACCTCTCCCGGGGCTTTCAATATCGCGCCAATACTCGTCTGGTTTATTGTGGACCTCTCGTGTCGGCCTCTCAAGTCTCGCCGCGCCCTGTCTAAGTGTTCATCCCGGCAGTGTCGTGGTTGTGGTTTTCACCGTCCTGTCCTAGAACTGTTGTTGTTGCTGCACGTGTCATCCAAATCAACAGGGATCAGCGCGCAGTCTTTCGCCAAATTAGACCCTGGGGCTGCCTTCGTATTATTCAATAAAAACCTGCAGCGCTTAACCCATTGAACCCCACGCTCGCATTCTCAAATATTGGTGGTGTCACCCAACGACTGTGTACCAGCTGCAGGAGATGGATGGACCACCGTCAAGCGCCAAGCTAATCTGGCACTGCCCTTGAATTATCATGGTCGATCCATCTCCTGCTGTAGTGCGTTGGGGCTGAAGGGGTTAAAAAGAGCCCTGAGCCCATGGGTTAAAAAGAGCCCTCAGCAACAAAGCCTTCTTCCTGGTCTCGGGCTGTGACAGACACACTGCACAACAGTTCTTAGTAATAGTAATATCGTCTAGCCGGTCAACATCACGCGCCATCGACCATCTGCAAGAAGAATAGATCCTCATGAGCCCCCGCGACTTCTTGTACGCCCAAATCAGTTCGACCTCATGTTCTTCTTCCAAGTGGAAATGTCAATTGGCGCTGTATTTATGGTGAAATACTTGTAGAAAACGCAACTTCCTGAAACCTACGTGGTGTTCTGGGAGATTTTGGATTTTACGGCTGTAGGTAGTTAGGTCCAATGTCCCAGAGTCGGGCTACAGACGCGGCGCGTGACGGATCCAATCGGGCGGTTGTATACAACACATTTACATTGCACAAGGCAACACTTGAAACTAGAGAGACACAATTAACCTCGTGGCGTCTGCGTGAATCCTACGGGGCAGGGGTCAGTTGCGTAAGTGCGCCAAGTCCTGCGCCAGCCACTATGCAAGGTGCTCCGCTATAGGGCTCGGGAAGCTGACGTCATCGCCCCGCCAGTCGTGGCGGCCACGGGACTAAGCGCTCATAGGGAAATCGCTGTTTTTGTAGGCCGCGGACTACAGTGCCGTTTCCGTACTGTCCATTCTCTTAGCCTTAGTCAATCCAGTCATCCCCTCATTTTTCAATTCCCTAAAAAAACACTACCGCCCACCAGCTGCACATTTGTCATGCACAAAATACAACAAAAAACAAATGAAACAAAACAAAACAAAACGAAAACAAAAAAAAAAAAACAGCACATCACCCGTCTCATTTCTTGGCTATGAAACTGATTCCTTACCAACCCCACACCCAAGCACAGCTGAAATCAGCGTGCCCCTCAAATCACTACGTCAACGGCAACTCAACATAGGCCCACAATTGTCCACTGGATAAGCTCAGGATGGTATGAATCAAAGCACCAAACATGTCTCCTCTCAGCTAACCAGAAATTTCCAGCAAATTCCAACATTCACCTCTACTACAGTTTTTCAAACAAGGCAAAAATTATTTTTAAAAAACACCAGTCCTTTTACTGCCTCAACTCGCCCAATTTGAATGTGTAACATGACCTGGTAATGTCAGGAAAGTCCTGACGTACTATAAGCAATAACAGCAAGTCTTGCCATTACTGTAGGAAACCGCTCACCACAATCTGTTTTTGTTTGTTTCCAAAGAGGAAGAAAAACGTGTTGAAACACTATTTCTCTATCTGATGACTATGGTATCCTCTTAAGATGGCGGCTGACGCTGCTAGGCAACGCGGGGAACTTCCCGAGCCCTATAGCGCCACTACTCACCCCGCTATAGCGGAGCACCTGGCTGAGTGGTGGGCGCAGGACGCTCTCATTCAAGCAACGTACTCCTGTTTTGTACACAGTGCCGGCGGCTGCTTGCACAAGGGGGTTAACTCTTTGGCCGCTAATGCGCTACCAACAGTTAAACGGCACCGAAACAAACACTGCTGTTGCGGCAATTAAACCATCGACACGCTAAAATCATCAATAACGCAGGGCAGGTGTTTTATGATGTCCTTATTAGGTATCGTCCTCAACTTTTACCTTGGTTTTAAGTACCGAGTAAGATTGATTGATTGATTGTACATTGCTTAACGTCCCGACAGCAACAAGGCTTTCTCAGGACGTGCCTGCACTGCTTGTGAAAAAAAAATTAAACAGAACATTGAATGTATGTCGCCAGCCGTCAAATACATTAAATAAACCTAACACATGGGGCCTAAATAAAGCTAGACCATTTAGCAACACACATCCAATATCAAGAGCTACAGCAGTGCAGACAATAGGGAAGTTTTAAAAGGCAAATACAGGTGAATGGACAAGGGTAGACAGAAACACATGCCCAGAAAAGAGAGAAAAACCCACCTGTGGGGCTGACCAGGGTGACCCTGGGAACTAAAAAATACCTAACCCCACCCAAGTCCCCCAGGGCAGACCCGGTTGGGGTACCGAGTAAGAGCACTTGACACCCGGTTAAAACGATCACACCCTGCCCGCTCCGCCGTGTCTACCCGATCACGACCGAGGAAGTGTTTGTGCGCGGATTAGCCCGAAGAACGCGGCAGTGTGCAGGCCAGCCGCACAGCATGTGGAGACAAGTGCAGCATTACACGGGCATCTAACGGGCATCCACAAGCGCTGTCATGTAATCTTGGCTTTCTAGTGAAAGTAACTCACCCACACCGAATGATGACTCTGGCAAATTACCCAAGACCGCATTTCCCAGATTTTCCAGTTGTCGCCTAACGTACAAGGTTGCGGAAAATGTATCCACCATGATAATTCAAGGGTAGTGCTAGATTAGCGTCCAAGCTGATCTGGCACCACCCTTGAATTATCACGATCGATCCATCTCCTGCTGTCTTGCGTCAAGGTTTAATTGGGTTAGAGTTGACGAGTGTGTGAGATATAGATCGGTCACGATACCTCAAGGGTAGCGGCAGACTAGCTTTGGGAAATTGCTACAACTATTAGGACCGATAGTTCAAGTGTAGAGCCAGAGTAGCTTTGCGTCTTGCCAAACAGCAAGCTAATCTGGCACTACCTTCGACTGATCGGCAGCCCATATCCCGAGCCCGATTGTTATGGGTGAATGCGTTATACTCTTGCGGTTTTCGGAAGCCAAAGATCGCGGGCAAACTGATTTCAGGGCTGATTTCATATGGCTGATTGTTGATGTATTTCAAGTCGAGTTTGCTTCAACTCGGACACGCACAACTGGACTACAGATCTGTTATCTACCAGACCCACTGGACTACAGATCTGTTATCTACCACACCGGCAACTGCAGGATGAGGCGGGCCTGAAGCCAGCAGCCATTATACACAATGGTATTATAGATGATGTCCCATCAAACTGTGGGAGATGGACAGGACACAGCATTTCAGGCAAGTGATTGTCCCTTCCCTTCCGACCAATCAGCAAGAGGCAAGGCTCCTCACGAGCCCGGCGGGTGGCTATGTAGCTAGCTAAAGTGAGAAAAGGAACAGGAAGAGGAAGTACATGTATCACCAATCAATACAAAGCGTGCAGTGTGATTTGCTTCCCGTTCGTTTTCAGTCGTAGCTGTTGTGTAGATATTTGCTGTCCGTCATCTTGGATCTTACAGCCCCGAGCCGTCAGGAGCCTAACCCTTTTACCCTCCACGCCCTACAGCAGGAGATGGATCGACCGTGATAATTCAAGGGTAGTGCCAGATTAGCTTGGCACCTTTCAGGCGCCAAGCTAATCTGACGCTACCCTTGAATTATCATGGTCGACCCATCTCCTGCAACTAGTCGTTAGTGGCATCTCCAAAACTTGACTTTGGGAAAAGCGGTCGTGGGGCTATATGGGTTACATCCTAGAGCTGTAAGGTCAAAATCACAGAACAACACACATGTATTGGCAAACAGAGAGACGCGCTGTCAAGTACGTGCTGGCAGAAGAGCCACCAGATCTTCCTCTCACAGACAGACATCAGCATACAGACAGACATCAGCATACAGACATCAGCATACAGACAGACATCACCAGACAGACATCAGCATACAGACAGACATCAGCAGACAGACATCACCATACAGACAGACATCACCATACAGACAAACGTCGCCATACAGACATCAGCATACAGACAGACATCAGCATACAGACAGACATCAGCATACAGACAGACATCAGCATATAAAAGACATCACCATACAGACATCACCATACAGACAGATATCACCATACAGACAGACATCACCATACAGAAATGTTAAATGTTAAGGGCTTAACGTCTTTTGTCCACCACGAGGGTGATTTCAAAGACGGGCAACGAAAAGGGTCTGAGCAAATTTGACCCAAGCTGGATTCGAACCCGGGACCTTTTGGTCTGGAGGCAAACGCTTTTACCACCGAGCCACCCAGCTCCCCATCATCACCATACAGACGGACATCACCATACAGACAGACATAACCATAAAGACATCACCATACAGACATCACCATACAGACAGACATCACCATACAGACATCAGCATACAGACAGACCTCACCATACAGACAGACATCAGCATTCAGACATACATCACCATACAGACAGACATCACCATACAGACAGACACCACCATACAGGCATCACCATACAGACAGACATCATCATTCAGACAGACATCGCCATACAGACATCAGCATACAGACAGACATAAGCATACAGACATAAGCATACAGACAGACATCACCATACAGACAGACGTCACCATACAGACATCACCATACAGACAGACATCAGCATTCAGACAGACGTCACCATACAGACAGATCACCATACAGACATCAGCATTCAGACGTCACCGTACAGACATCACCATACAGACAGACATCAGCATTCAGACAGACGTCATCATACAGACAGACATCAGCATTCAGACAGACATCACCATACACAAATCACCATAAAGACAGACATCACCATACAGACAGACATTACCATACAAACCTCACCATACAGACAGACATCACCGTACAGACACCACCATACAGACAGACACCACCATACAGACAGACATCACCATACAGACAGACATCATGATACAGACAGACATCACCAACAGCAACAACAACTCAACTCCATCAGACCAGCGACCAGGTACATTTGTATCTTTGCAGCAGGGACTGCCACTCCCGCATTGGCCTCTACTGTCACAAAAGATGCTGCTTCAAATCCAGCTGAGCAGCAATCATATCAGAACAACTAGGATGCATTATCTATGGTCGATCCAGACCGACAGCTCATTATTAAAGATCCAAAACCAGATCACCCACTAGCACCGTCACTTCCAGGAATAGTGGATGATGGTTTTAGTCGGCTAGAGAACTAGAACCACGTGGGCCCCTGCAAATGCACCAGTACAGTACTGCGAATGCACCAGTACAGTACTGCGAATGTACCAGTACAGTACTGCGAATGCACCACTGAGTACAGTACCTCAAATGCATCTAGTACAGTACCAAAAATGCACCTAGTACAGTACTACAAATGCACCAGTACAGTACTGCGAATGCACCTGTCCAGTACTGCAAATGCACCCGCACAGTACTGCGAATGCACCAGTACAGTACTGCGAATGCACCAGTACAGTACTGCGAAATGCACCAGTACAGTACTGCGAATGCACCTGTCCAGTACTGCAAATGCACCCGCACAGTACTGCGAATGCACCAGTACAGTACTGCGAATGCACCAGTACAGTACTGCGAAATGCACCAGTACAGTACTGCGAAATGCACCAGCACAGTACTGCGAATGCATCAGTACGGTACTGCGAATGCACCAGTACGGTACTGCGAATGCACCAGCACAGTACTGTGAATGCACCAGCACGGTACTGCGAATGCACCAGCACGGTACTGCGAATGCACCAGTACGGCACTGCGAATGCACTAGTACAGTACTGCGATTGCACCGGTACAGTACTGCGAATGCACCAGCACGGTACTGCGAATGCACCAGCACGGTACTGCGAATGCACCAGACAGTACTGCGATTGCACTGGTACAGTACTGCGAATGCACCAGTACGGTACTGCGAATGCACCATTACGGCACTGCAAATGCACCAGTACAGTACTGCAAATGCACCAGTACAGTACTGCAAATGCACCAGTACGGTACTGCGAATGCACCAGTACAGTACTGCGAATGCACCAGTACAGTACTGCGAATGCACCAGCACGGTACTGCGAATGCACCAGCACGGTACTGCGAATGCACCAGTACAGTACTGCGAATGCACCAGTACAGTACTGCGAATGCACTAGTACAGTACTGCGAATGCACCAGCACGGTACTGTGAATGCACCAGTACAGTACTGCGAATGCACCAGTACAGTACTGCGAATGCAGGGGCCCATGTGAATCTGTGTCTCTTGCAGGAGGAAGGGTGTAGTGTGAGTGAAGGGGTGCAGTGGTAATGAGACTGTACTGCCCCTGAGTGTGGCCATGAGGATTGGGGGTCACGGGAGGTCAGTCTTCTATCACCGTTCAAACTCCACACACACCTCAGCAACTAAAGCCGTATGCCAGCCCGCCAGCAATTATTCGCTCATCAACAAACGTCTGGCCAGAGGCAGCTGATAAGCTGATACACTATCAAGAGAGTCACACTACGCTAGCCTTTGCTGAGTCCCAAATAGCTCAGGCGGTTAAGCGTTGGAGCAGGAGAGCGAAGGGAATCGCCGGGGCGTGGTTCCAATCCCCGTCCCGGCCCCGGTAGCAGGACTCGCAATCCAGGGGGAAAAGGCGGATTTGCTCAATAGCATGTCCGTTGAAAAGTCCTGGTAAATCAAAGTGGCACAGTTGGAGCGCGCCTGAGTTGATCAGTGTTCAGGTCGTACTCCATAGGTAATAGATTTCCCCGTCCCCTATAACCCGCCCGTCAGGGCCGTCCATTATCACTTCGGTGCCGTGGACGTTAAACTCCGAACTAACCTAGCCTTCGCTCTGCTTGGGCGTCAGGGTGATGGTTTGTGCTTTTTCACCTCAACCCATTCTGCCCCAAGACCGAAATCCCCAAATTTTGCCGTTGTCCTCTGAAGACTGCGTTGCAGTGCAGGACACAGATCGACCATGATAGTTCAAGGGTGATGCCAGAATAGCTTGGCACCCATAGGCGGTCAGTCAGTCAGTCAGCCCATAGGCGCCAAGCTATTCTGGCATCCCCCTTGAACTATCATGGTCGATCCTTATCTTGCTGGGGTGGGCCTGGGCTAGAATGAGTTAAGACTTTGAGCGTAAGGTCCACTGTCTGGCACAACCAGTACACACACAGCGGCAAACTTTGAATATAACACAGTGATTGATTGATTGTACATTGCTTAGCGTCCCGACAGCAACAAGGCTTTCTCAGGACGTGCCTGCACTGCTTGTGAAAAAAAAAAAATAAACAGAACATTGAATGTATGTCGCCAGCCGGTCAAATACATTAAATAAACCTAACACATGGGGCCTAAATAAAGCTAAGACCATTTAGCAACACACATCCAATATCAAGAGCTACAGGCAGTGCAGACAGTAGGGAGAGTTTTAAAAAGGCAAATACAGGTGAATGGACAAAGGGTAGACAGAAACACATGCCCCAGAATAGAGAGAAAAACCCACCCTGTGGGGCTGACCAGGGTGACCCTGGGAACTAAAAAATACCTAACCCCACCCAAGTCCCCCAGGGCAGACCCGGGTGGGGGTGAATATAACACAGTGGCTTGGCAACCCCCCCCCCCCCCCCCCACCTTTCCCCCAGAAGCAAAGCGTCTTTGGGCCCAATGCGGCCGCCGCGGGGCCGAGGAACTTTTCTACTGAGTTGAGGTTAATAGAAGCGATGTCAAGATCATCAATAGTTATGGCCGCCCAATCACTGTCTGCAAAACAGGACACACGGATGTCAAGATCATCAATAGTTATGGCCGCCCAATCACTGTCTGCAAAACAGGACACACGGATGTCAAGTTCATCAATAGTTATGGCCGCCCAATCACTGTCTGCAAAACAGGACACACGGATGTCAAGATCATCAATAGTTATGGCCGCCCAATCATTGTCTGCAAAACAGGACACACGGATGTCAAGATCATCAATAGTTATGGCCGCCCAATCACTGTCTGCAAAACAGGACACACGGATGTCAAGATCATCAATAGTTATGGCCGCCCAATCACTGTCTGCAAAACAGGACACACGGATGTCAAGATCATCAATAGTTATGGCCGCCCAATCACTGTCTGCAAAACAGGACACACGGATGTCAAGATCATCAATAGTTATGGCCGCCTAATCATTGTCTGCAAAACAGGACACACGGATGTCAAGATCATCAATAGTTATGGCCGCCCAATCACTGTCTGCAAAACAGGACACACGGATGTCAAGATCATCAATAGTTATGGCCGCCCAATCACTGTCTGCAAAACAGGACACACGGATGTCAAGATCATCAATAGTTATGGCCGCCCAATCACTGTCTGCAAAACAGGACACACGGATGTCAAGATCATCAATAGTTATGGCCGCCCAATCACTGTCTGCAAAACAGGACACACGGATGTCAAGATCATCAATAGTTATGGCCGCCCAATCACTGTCTGCAAAACAGGACACACGGATGTCAAGATCATCAATAGTTATGGCCGAATCATTTCGTTGAACTGTCTGCAAAACAGGACACACGGATGGCGGGGGGTGAATTGTCAGTGACAGCACACGGGTCGTGCCTGATTAGACTGGCTCCAGGTCGAGCTGTCACTGTCGATCCATCTCCCACACTGAGATGAGGCTGGCAGTGACAGTTCAGACCGTTAGCGAGTTGTGTGTACAACTAGACGAGCGTTAATTACCACCGTCGTCAGTTAGAGCCACGGGCTGAATCAGATGCATAAAATTATTCGGCGCGCACTATCAATTAGTCTAAACTAGGTGGGGAGAGTAAATTGAAGACCCCCCCCCCTCCCCACCTCCACCCCTCGTCAAGTGATTTGTACTACACCGACCCTAATTACACACTGCAGTGTGTGGCGTGTTATGATGATGAATGACTGGTGAACTCGCATCACGACACAGAAACAGTCTTCACCCAGCTCAACCCCTTCACCACAAGGCCACACTTCCCCAAAATTGGACATACCACCTAACGCATATGTACCAGTTGCAGGAGATGGATCGACCATGATAATTCAAGGGTAGTGCCGGGTTAGCTTGGCGCCTTCTAACCCGGCACTACCCTTGAATTATCATGGTCGATCCAGGAGCAAGGCGCCAAGCTAACCCGGCACTACCCTTGAATGATCATGGTCGATCCATCTCCTGGTGTAGTGCGTCGGGGCTAAATGGGTTAAGCAAACTCAGTCCCAATGCCTTGGGGATTCCGGAGACCATTGGGGGGGGGGGGGGGATGGGTGTGTGTGTGTGGGGGGGGGGGGGGGGTGCGACAAGAACTGAGAAAAAAAAGTCCAACAGTATTACGCGTGTGACGGTCTGTAATTCTGGACCTTAACCACTTCAGCAGCAAGGTCCAGAATGCCAGACCAGCATACAGTGTCTGCGTTGGCATGAAGCAGACTCCTGCGGACCGGAAACCACTCCGCTAAATTGCATCTCCTCGTCCCTGGGAGACAAACTGTTGTTGGTTTTTTGTTTGTTCAACTTGTTCTACATTCCCGCATCAAGCAAAAACCATCCCATCTGCAAGTGGCACATATTGCCGGGCATGGGCCTCTACAACTGCACGGGCTCTGTCCTTTTTTGGCTGGCACACGTTGGCGGCATTTACATCCTGACATTGTGGGTGGGATCAAGATCACAGCTGAAGTCGGGCATCGTCACGTTGTCACATGTGACTGAAATGGCTATTGGAATTTGGCAAAACGTACGGACAGGCACCTGGTGCAGGTTGCACGACCGAGCGGCTTAGTCCTGCGCCAGCCTCTAAGCATGGTGCTGCGTAATAGCGGAGCACCTTGCTTAGAGGCAGGCGCAGGACGAAGCTCACTCGTGCAGATGTCTCCTGTTACCGATCTCAAAAGGCTATCTCCACTCATCACCGTACGGTCGGAAAGTGACGCACACCAGCACCCCAATTTTTGGCGTGAAAGACTATTTCCACCCACGGGCCCCGAAGGTCTGGCTTGGCTGGGAGCAACAGGTGACCCTGGCTGGCCTGCAGCCATCACAGCGTGCCTGGCATTTAGCAAACTTGCGGGTCGCCATTGATTAAATGTCACACGCTCTAAGCCGCGCGCACACCACGCGCCATTACTTATGGGAAAGTCCGGCCAGTGGGCGCGTGCCGTGCACGCGAGTCAAGCGATCCTCTTTGCATGTGATATCTACTTCATTATGATTATCATCTGCATCGCGAGTCGATTTGTCTGTCTGTTCTCGCGCGCTTGCACGACAAACATCCGCCGCGGGACCAACTCCCACTAACTGTATCCATTGCGATACTGAGAATGCATGCCAGTTTGTCCCTTTCTGCGCGGCTAATAAAGCCGGACAGCATGCTATCTTATTAACTCCATCTCTGCCATGGGACGCACACTTCCTTCCTCACATCGGTGTTCATTCACCACAAAACGTCACAAGCGTCAGAGGAACATGGAAACAAAACACACTCAACAAGAGGCATAGATCCTCATGAGCCCCCGCAGTCGCGGGGGCTCATGAGGATCTGTGCCTCTTGGTGTTGTTTCGCGTTCACTCAGTCACGGCAGTAGAGGGTACACTTGTTTGATTAAGGATGCGATCGTTTGTTTAAGCAGCGCGAAGTGACTCCTCTTGGAATGAAGAGCACTGTGTCCGCTGTAATCGCTTGCGTCATCTGTAGTCCGCATTCTACAGGCTGGACAGCGTGACCTGTGTTTATATGTAGTCCGCATTCTACAGTTCTACAGGCTGGACAGCGTGACCTGTGTTTATATGTAGTCCGCATTCTACATGATGGAAAGCGTGACCTGTGTTTATATGTAGTCCGCATTCTACAGGCTGGACAGCGTGACCTGTAGTCCGCATTCTACATGATGGAAAGCGTGACCTGTGTTTATATGTAGTCCGCATTCTACATGCTGTACAGCGTGACCTGTGCTTATCTGTAGTCTGCATTCTACAGGCTGTACAGCGTCGTGACCTGTGTTTATATGTAGTCCGCATTCTACAGGTTGGACAGCGTGACCAGTGTTTATATGTAGTCTGCATTCTACAGGTTGGACAGCGTGACCAGTGTTTATATGTAGTCTGCATTCTACAGGCTGGACAGCGTGACCTGTGTTTATCTGTAGTCCGCATTCTACAGGCTGGACAGCGTGACCTGTGTTGAGCGACCAACCTAATGCGGACAGACAACCTGTCATCAGAGACCATAATCATTTTCGTGGCTACAGCCACACACGCCAGCTACAGCTACACACGCCGGCTACAGCCACCAAAATGATGGTCTGTAACCCTTTTAGCCCCAAGGTCCCATTTCTCAAATTTTGGAGGTGTTGCCTAACGATTATGTACCAGTTGCAGGAGATGGACTGACCATGATAATTCAAGGGTAGTGCCAGATTAGCTTGGCGCCTTCAGGCTCCAAGCTAATCTGGCACTACCCTTGAATTATCATGGTCAAGACATCCCCTGCTGTAGGGATCTGGGGCGAAAAGGGTTAATGCAGGCACCTGAATGACGATTGTCTTCAATAACAGGTGACACTGCTGGCCTTTCTCTCACTGTACTGGCGCAAGGCCCAACACGACCCGACACTACTGGTCTGGACCTTACACCGCGTCTAGTTGACAATGTGTGTTGATACGGGATGTCGGACCTCGCGGTCTGGATGTGACAATGTGTTGGTACGGGATGTCAGACCTCGCGGTCTGGATGTGACAATGTGTGGTTGATAAGGGATGTCGGGCCTCGCGGTCTGGATGTGACAATGTGTGTTGATACGGGATGTCGGGCCTCGCGGTCTGGATGTGACAATGTGTGGTTGATACGGGATGTCGGGCCTCGCGGTCTGGATGTGACAATGTGTGTTGATACGGGATGTCGGGCCTCGCGGTCTGGATGTGACAATGTGTGTTGGTACGGGATGTCGGGCCTCGCGGTCTGGATGTGACAATGTGTGGTTTATAAGGGATGTCGGGCCTCGCGGTCTGGATGTGACAATGTGTGGTTGATAAGGGATGTCGGGCCTCGCGGTCTGAATGTGACAATGTGTGGTTGATAAGGGATGTCGGGCCTCGCGGTCTGGATGTGACAATGTGTGGTTGATAAGGGATGTCGGGCCTCGCGGTCTGGATGTGACAATGTGTGGTTGATAAGGGATGTCGGGCCTCGCGGTCTGGATGTGACAATGTGTGGTTGATAAGGGATGTCGGGCCTCGCGGTCTGGATGTGTCAGTGCTGGTCCGTCACGTTATCATTTGGCTCTCGAACTGTAAGCGGGCCCAAAATCACAGAGCACCACACACACAATCATGTCTGATGAGAGCTCACCGCTTCGGCACACTGCACGACGCACGTTTTAGCCATCTGTGTCGCCGCCTACAGAGGGAGCCGCCTTCTTCCGTTCGCAAGAAAATAAGCATCTCAAGCATCTACCTTATATTTCAAACTGCACGGCCTCGGGTCAGATGCACGAGTGAGCTAAGCCCCACGCCAGCCACTAAGCAAGGTGCTCCGCTATAGCGCCACTACACCCACCCCGCTATAGCGCCACAACACTCACCCCGCTATAGCGCCACAACACTCACCCCGCTATAGCGCCACAACACTCACCCCGCTATAGCGCCACTACACTCACCCCGCTATAGCGCCACAACACTCACCCCGCTATAGCGCCACAACACTCACCCCGCTATAGCGCCACTACACTCACCCCGCTATAGCACCACAACACTCACCCCGCTATAGCGCCACAACACTCACCCCGCTATAGCGCCACAACACTCACCCCGCTATAGCGCCACAACACTCACCCCGCTATAGCGCCACAACACTCACCCCGCTATAGCGCCACAACACTCACCCCGCTATAGCGCCACAACACTCACCCCGCTATAGCGCCACAACACTCACCCCGCTATAGCGCCACTACTCACCCCGCTATAGCGCCACAACACTCACCCCGCTATAGCGCCACTACACTCACCCCGCTATAGCGCCACTACACTCACCCCGCTATAGCGCCACAACACTCACCCCGCTATAGCGCCACTACACTCACCCCGCTATAGCGCCACAACACTCACCCCGCTATAGCGCCACTACACTCACCCCGCTATAGCGCCACAACACTCACCCCGCTATAGCGCCACTACACTCACCCCGCTATAGCGCCACTACACTCACCCCGCTATAGCGCCACTACACTCACCCCGCTATAGCGCCACTACACTCACCCCGCTATAGCGCCACAACACTCACCCCGCTATAGCGCCACTACACTCACCCCGCTATAGCGCCACTACACTCACCCCGCTATAGCGCCACAACACTCACCCCGCTATAGCGCCACTACACTCACCCCGCTATAGCGCCACTACACTCACCCCGCTATAGCGCCACTACACTCACCCCGCTATACCGCCACTACACTCACCCCGCTATAGCGCCACTACACTCACCCCGCTATAGCGCCACAACACTCACCCCGCTATAGCGCCACAACACTCACCCCGCTATAGCGCCACTACACTCACCCCGCTATAGCGTCACAACACTCACCCCGCTATAGCGCCACAACACTCACCCCGCTATAGCGCCACAACACCCACCCCGCTATAGCGCCACAACACTCACCCCGCTATAGCCCCACGCCACCCACTAAGCAAGGTGCTCCGCTATAGCGCCACAACACTCATCCCGCTATAGTGAGCACCTTGCTTAGTACTGGCTGGAGCAGGACTAAGCTCACTCATGCAACTAACCGTAGCCGACGGCCTTATACTGGCTGTAAGCACACATGTCCTGCCTTAGTGTCTGAAGGTGCGGCACTGCGGCCTTCAGTTACTGACCAGCAAGGCTTAGTGTCTGAAGGTGCGGCACTGCGGCCTTCAGTTACTGACCAGCAAGGCTTAGTGTCTGAAGGTGCGGCACTGCGGCCTTCAGTTACTAAGCGGCAACTGATATTGATAACTCAAGTGTGCCGACCACGCGTGCCATTTAAATGTTAGGAAGTATGTGGGAATCAAGCGCTTGTAGTCTCTCCAATTCACTTATGTTATCACATTAACTCTTTCGAGACGTGCCGCAACCGGATTCGCGGCGTAAAGCCGCGAATCTGGATGCGACACGTCTCTAAAGTGTTAATGAAGTTTCAATAGCGCTACTCCATTGTCTATCGAGACCCAAGGGTCACCCCCCCCCCCCCCCCCCCTACTACTACTACTACTACCACCACTACTGTTTCATTTTGATCGTTGTTGGCTGGACCCTGTAGTCAAAACTAACGCGTGATGCTGGACATAATTATACCGAGCCGTCATCAACTTGTGGGGACAATTCTCGGTATTGTCGTCTGCCCAGCTGGAGGACTGAATAAAACCCAATACAGCGAATGGCGCCATCTGTGTCGGCCGCATGTATTGTATTCAGTCACAACCCAACAGCCCTCTCAGTCCAAAGTTCACCACTCTCACACACGAGTCACACACAGGCTCAAATTTCACCACCTACTCTATGTGAAATACACTGCTGTAAAACTAGACAGTCATTACTAGCAAGAGGCAACGATCCCCATGAGCCCCCGCAACTGCGGTAAGTTAGTGCAATTGCGGGGGCTGATGAGGATCTATGCCTCTTGCAGATGGAACCTTGCAAAGAACAAAAATGAATGGGAAAATGTGTTGACAGCAAGAGGCATAGCTCCTCATGGGCCCCCGCAATTGAGGGGGCTCATGAGGATCTGTGCCTCTTGCAGATGGAATGGGGGTGCAGTTGCACGACAAGGATCCCGCGATGGAGGGAGAGATGTGGACAGCAGCAGGCCCGGATTCAGGCGGGTGGAAGGGGAAGGGGGGTTCCATGGACCCCCCCCCCCTCTTCCCCCATTTAAAAGAAAAATGCTATTGTCCCTGACAAACACATTTTGATGCTTGGCACAATCGCACACAAAAACTCTGCTTCAGGTGGTTAATTTCTCCTAAATTTTTGTTTGACCCTCCCCCACACATGTAAGTGATCCGGCCCTGGGCAGGCAGTCCAGGCAGGCGGCAAAACCCCTAGCTCATATCGAAGACGGCGTCAACAAAGCCTGATCAATTTATGCCCAGCTCAGCGCCACTGACAGTCACGTGGTCGTTATCGGACATTTCTGGTGACAAGGCACTGCTTGGTTACGGTTTACACACACACACACACTCTCACACACACACACACACACACACACACACACACACTAAAACCCATCATCCCAATGAATTTTACCGTTTTCCTTTTTCTATGTCCTGTAGCAAAAGCGTATTTCTCTCTCATCAAAGTGTGATCACACTATGTAGAAATGTCACGCTGTCAATCAGTACGCTGTCAATCAGTACGCTGTCAATCGGCGGCATTTTGAGGGTGTCACCAAACCACTATGTACCAGTAGCAGGCGATGGATCAACCATGATAATTCAAGGGTAGTGCCAGATTAGCTTGGCGCCTTCATCAAGGGTAGTGCCAGATTAGCTTTAGATTAGCCTGAAGGCGCCAAGCTAATCTGGCACTACCCTTGAATTATCATGGTTGATCCATCGCCTGCTAGATTAGCCAGATTAGTGCCAGATAAGCTTGGCGCCTTCATCAAGGGTAGTGCCAGATTAGCTTGGCGCCTGAAGGCGCCAAGCTAATCTGGACTACCCTTGAATTATCATGGTTGATCCACCTCCTGCTGTAGTGTCAGTTTTTATGGCTAAAAAACAGTATGATCACGAAATGCGTGTTTTGGGACGCGGTAGGCAGAAGCTGGAAAAGACGCCCGGAAGAGAGAGAGAGAGAGAGAGAGAGAGAGAGAGAGAGAGAGAGAGAGAGAGAGAGAGAGAGAGAGAATGCATGATAGACCAATGCTACTTGTGGGCTGCGCGGGTGACAGTCACAAGTTACGACAACGACCTGGGTTGCGCCCACGGTCCACGCCTTGGGATGGGCCGCGGCGAGAGACACAGTTCCGGCAGCAGACTGGTAATCGCTGATGAGTCAGTCAGGCGGTGAAGGGCAGGCACCGGGTGGCACTGTCACAGTCTCTGTCTCGCCGGCCGTCGCCCTCTCTCTGTCTCGCTGGCCAAACGCTTTCCCTTCCCGTCTCCGTTCCTGGTCTAAATGCCAGTCTAGCCGCACGGCTCAGGTTCGCAATTAGCGAGTTTTCCTTCCTCCACTTAACTCGTTTGAGATGTGACACATTCGTATACAACGCAAACAGTCGACAAACAGCCGCATATGTGTTACGAATGTGTTAACCCCTTTAGCCCCGAGTCCCTGCAGCAGGAGATGAAATGACCATGATCATTCAAAGGGTAGTGCCAGATGAGATTGGCGCCTGTTGAAGGTCTGTTTGAAGGCGCCAAGCTAATCTGGCACTACCCCTTGAATTATCATGGTCAATCCATCTCCAGCAACTGGTACATAGTCATTAGGCATCGGGACCTTGGGGCTAAAAGGGTTAAGCAACCGTCACCAGTACCATGACGATTCTGTAGCTACACTTTCCGAAGGGGGATCAGCCGAAAAGGGGAGTTTGTTTTTTTTAGTTTTTTTTTAATTTTTAGCAGAAGTTGACATAGCCTGGACTCAAGCGACACGAGAGACTGTTCCCTCAGTGTGGCAGGCTGGTAGCCTGGACTCAAGCGACATGAGAGACTGTTCCCTCAGAGTGGCAGGCTGGTAGCCTGGACTCAAGCGACACGAGAGACTGTTCCCTCAGAGTGGCAGGCTGGTAGCCTGGACTCAAGCGACACGAGAGACTGTTCCCTCAGTGTGGCAGGCTGGTAGCCTGGACTCAAGCGACATGAGAGACTGTTCCCTCAGAGTGGCAGGTTGGTAGCCTGGACTCAAGCGACACGAGAGACTGTTCCCTCAGTGTGGCAGGCTGGTAGCCTGGACTCAAGCGACACGAGAGACTGTTCCCTCAGTGTGGCAGGCTGGTAGCCTGGACTCAAGCGACACGAGAGACTGTTCCCTCAGTGTGGCAGGCTGGTAGCCTGGACTCAAGCGACATGAGAGACTGTTCCCTCAGAGTGGCAGGCTGGTAGCCTGGACTCAAGCGACACGAGAGACTGTTCCCTCAGTGTGGAAGGCTGGTGACGCAAGACGCAGTTGCATGAGAAAGCTCAGTCCTGCGCCAGCCACTAAGCTATAGCGGAGCACCTGGCTTCGTGGCTGGCGCAGGACTAAGCTCACTCATGCAACTCAGCCCAGGACATTTTGTNTCTGCTGCCAGCTCGGGCCGTGCGGCCGCACACTTGACCATTCTAGTGTGACGATGGGTGTTGGATGATGGCCTGCACTGTTGCCCGTTACGGCTCGGCGACCACTGGGAAGTCTGTCGGTTTTTTTTTGTTGTTTTTTTTTGTTGTTGTTTTTTTTTTAACAGGACGGTTCTGGAGCCGTAAGGTCTAAATTCACAGACTCAGAACACGCATGGACCAGACAGAAACTAACAGAATAAACGTTAAACGTAAGCTACAAAAAGTGTTCGCGCGCATCTTTATCCAGGAAACAGTTGCTGGGTTTGCGCGACAGAAAATCACTACCCACTACAGAAGTCAGTGGCGTGTGTGCACACAGGGCTTCGCCATCTCTGGATCAATGTAAGCTCATGTCCACAACGTCATTTTCCACTGATCTGTAATTTCAGACCTTAGTGCCCTATGCCGCAGGGTGGAAAAGCACAGACCTCACACAGGCCTAAAACAACCAGTTGAAGGAGTTGGATCGACCATGATAATTCAAGGGTAGTGCCAGATTAGCTTGGCGCCTGAAGGCGACAAGCTAATCTGGCACTACCCTTGAATTATCATAGTGATGGCGCCAAGCTAGTCTGGCACCACCTACGAATAATAAAGGTCGAGTCGGCTCCTGCTGCTGTGCGTGGGGACTATGGGATTAAACTATACAACGGGATCACGGCGGAAAATGACAATTGACTTGATGACTCAGCGTCGGTCTAACTGACTCGCAGAAGTGACGCAAACAAACAATGACGATTCCACCGCGTCCTGCGGGCCTGACGCAACTAACGCACTCACTTAGGCGGGCACAGCCGGACGCGTCTGTTTAGCTGACGATGAAAAGACGATCAGTCTTACGACGCAATGGCTCTGACTACGTCACTTTGCCGGCATTTTCTCCACGCCGACAGGATCGCGAGACAGCCTTTCTTTCACCATTCCTCGGGGACCAGGCAGGCGACACACTGTGGCAGCCAACGACTGTCCGATACGGAATGTCCCGTACGGAATCCTTTTTTTTTTTTTTTTTTTTTTTTTACATAATAGCTGACGCTCTTTACACTACATTGACAACAGGCAAGCTAAACGTATACCGTGTCCAGAGGAACCTGCGCGGCGTTCCTTGTTCCCACTAGGCCGTATTTTATGGTCCGTTATTTTGCCAAGTCTAACCCCAAACTCGACAATTTTAAAACCAAGCTCTGGATGCTACACTGCAGATGACGGGTGGATCGTGGAATCTCAAGAGTAGTGCTAATTAACACATTTAGACCTGACGCATTACTGCAGATGGCTCGACCAAGATAATTCAAGGGTAGTTCCGGATTAGCTTGGCGCCTAACGGCCTAACGGCGCCAAGCTAATCCGGAACTACCCTTGAATTATCTTGGTCGATCCATCTCCTGCAACTGGTACACAGCCGTTAGTGACACCTCCAAAATTAGGAATATGCGACCGACACTGACAAGCGCCAAGCTGATCAGACAGTACCCTAGGGCAAAACGCGGTCTATCCATCTCTCGCGACCGCAAAGAAAATCGAACGTTACCATTGTGTGTCAAGAGAGACTGAATCCCCCCACACGACACTTGAACTTGTCAACTCGTGAGTGATGGCAAATAAAGCGAGTTTCAAATTTCCAACCCGGAACATTCACTGATAAGACTTGTAAACAACACACATGATAGTCTAGCACCACACAAAGAATCATTACACTACTAAATAGATAACAGAAAGGTCGTCTGTTGACAGATTTTCCTAAGATCAGTTGGGGAAAATCACAAGCAATTAAGGACGTAATTAAATAACGACAAAGTGAAGGAAAAGGGCCGTCAAACTTGGCAAAACTTGACGGGATTCAAACACGCCCGCAAAGCGCTGTGGTGTGTCAACATATCAGCTTGGATCAGTGCTCTGAGAACACACACACACACACACACACACACACACACACACACACACACACACACACACACACACACACACACACGAGGACAACCATAGTAGTGACATGACCACGGCTCCTTATAAACAAACATAAGTCACCGCGGCAGCCAACATACACAGATCTCAAGAGCGCCAGGATTTGCCAGGGGTTGATAAGGATCTATGCCTCGTGCAGACTTCTACTATGCCCCACGATCCTTTACAAATGCAGGGTCTGATGAGACTCTATGCCTCTGAAAGAAGTCGGTCGCTGCTTGCATAACTGTTAACCCTTTCAATGTTTCAGCGGACGCCGACTGCTTTTCTGCAATCTTCCTTCATTTAACACCCAGGAACATCGATTCAAAGTGGTGTCAGCAAGAGGCATAGATCCTCATGAGCCCCCGCGAACGCGGGGGCTCATGAGGATCTATACGTCTTGCAGTTGGGTGGCGTTCAAATTTTCTCGGCAATGCAGGGGTTAAAGCGATAGTGGACTCACAGGATTGCAGGGCGCGCCGGGTGTTGTAACTATTTTGCATCCTCCGTTCCACAGTTGGGCGATGGCCGCCTGCACTCCAGACACCTCCGGTCGCCAGACAAATCCAAACAAGGCACCGCAGTCGCAACACAAAAGCACACTTTCAGCCTTACCCCCCCCCCCCCCCCCACCCCCTAAAAACAATTATTTTGTTCTGAAACAAGACCCCAGTTTTTGTTCTCAAACAAGACGCAAAGCACCGATTCCCCCCCCCCCCCCCCCCCCCCCCTCAAACGAGACACAAAAACACAGGGTGCTAAAGAAGGCCAGACAAGATCCACATCGCACGGTGGTGTATGCCAACAAAATCCAAAACGCATTGTCTTGCCTCAAACAAACAGGTGAGTTGTCTGTGAGATGTAGCACCCAATAGTGAAATTAGTCTGCACTTGTCTGTCCGAGAAAACAAAACACATGTGGCCAGGATCATCCATCAGCCTGGAACCTTGTAGCACACTGTCTTGTCAAAGAAAAGAGCATGCTTGTGATTGTCAAAGTTTGAACAAACGAAATTATATTTTCATCAACCCGCCTGTCCTCAAAATCACCCAAAACAATGTCGCCAACCCGTTACGCACTTTTCATTCTCAGAAACAAGGCGAAGCTTTTGTTAGCAAACCTCAGCAGATCCACCGATCGGGTTGGGCGTTTTCTCACCAATAAGACAACACAACTGACTGCAAAATCGCGGACATGTCAGTGCCAACCTCTCTATAGTGTCTGTCCCACAAAACTCGGAGTGACGGCGTGTCAAGTGAATTTTACAACGCGTGACACACCTTGCAGGACCCGATCCGTCCCCCTCCACAATCCAAATATTGACCCGGCCACCCGCTACCGGACATCACGCACTGATACCCCAACTTGGATTCAACTTTGGCCAGTGGGACTGGGAGTGCAGTCTACAGTAATACACAGCTAGAGCCTCCGACTTCAAACCTTTAGACTGGACAGTAAATTGGGCCGCTCTCCGCAAACAAGAGGCATGGATTCTCATCAGCCCCTGCGAATGCACCAGTACAGTACTGCGAATACAGGGGCTGATGAGAATCTATGCGTCTTGCATGTGGAATAGAGTTTGCGGTAGCTGCGGAAATCATGAAAATCTGCGTCTTGTAAATATGTGAACTAAGAACAGGTTGAGGTACTACATTGGGATGGCTCGTACTACACGATTAAATGAGATTAGACTTTTAAAGTGCCATGGTAAGTGTAATAAGTTGTGGACACTAACAAACGAGCGACTTCCGATTGCAGGGTACAGGAACAAACGGATCAACGCCAATCACGCCTGCTACACACACTATTCATTCGCATCAATTTCCCGGGCTTTCATTTCTTGTCAACGCTCCGTTGATCACCGTTGGAGCCTCGCTGAAGACAAACACTCAGGACGATAAATCGGTCCATCCTTTAATTGGCGGCCCGCAGGTTTGTCCGCATCAGCCAATCAGTTCTAGATTGAAAACCATGGCGACAACTGACATCTTCTGAGGATGTCATAGGGGTTCATCTCTGACAGCAAGAGACCGACCCTCTAGCTGTTGGGGTTAGACCATCTTGTCTCTCGCAGATGGGGCGGCTGTATTGTGTAGAGAGACCATCTTGTCTCTGGCAGATGGGGCGGCTGTATTGTGTAGAGAGACCATCTTGTCTCTGGCAGATGGGGCGGCTGTATTGTGTAGAGAGACCATCTTGTCTCTGGCAGATGGGGCGGCTGTATTGTGTAGAGAGCTGCAAGGGGTTAAACTGAACGCACGTAGCCTCGACGCACTGCAGCGGGAGGCGGATCGACCGTGATAATTCAAGGGTAGTGCCATATTAGCTTGGCGCCTACCGTGATAATTCAAGGGTAGTGCCAGATTAGCTTGGCGCCTACCGTGATAATTCAAGGGTAGTGCCAGATTAGCTTGGCGCCTAAAGGCGCTAAGCTAATCTGGCACTACCCTTGAATTATCACGGTGGATCCATCTCCTGCAACTGGTACATAGTGGTTAGATGACAGTCTAATTTGCGGCATTAGGGCTGAATGGGTTAAGGAGGCTTGCTCCAACCAGTGATTTTGGAGATGTGATCAGCGCGTGTCAACACTGGTTGTTTGGGATGTGCTGAAGGGACATGCGACCCTTGGTCCCCCGGGGCTCTTTGGAGAGTTTGTGGTGATTCGTCATCGAACGGAAGAACTGTTTAGCGCAAACAGTTCACATCCAGCCGCTAAGTGCTATCCGATGGGAAAACAGCGACTGTTAGAGGGCAAACAGCTTGTAAGCTGCCAGCACTGACCGTGGAAAGACCTGTCCCGTCACGGCCAGCTGGCTTCGCCGCGGGTCGCCATAACTTGTTCAGTATTTGTGCAGCAAACCAAAACATTATCCAGACAGTACACTGAAGGACGTGATATGACGAGAGAGGTGCGCCTGTAAACACGCCGTCATAACGGCAAGGCCGTCATAATGGCCAGACCCATCTTGCAATACATCAAAGAACCATGACAGACACTGAGATACTCGCCAAGGTTCGGTCTGTGCTGGGGCGGGGAGCTTGCGTTTGCAATGATAATTTTAGCTGACAGGTTTGGATTCAGACCAAGGAAGGAGCAGACTTTTCAAACAGGAAAGGAAACGTCACCTACCATCCACACCCTGTCCTCAACCCTTCCAGCCCATCTCGACTACGGGTGTAAAACAATCAAGAATCATACATCCATGTCACTATTTTCTTGAGCACCCGCCATTGCCGGGGCGGATGTGGATCTGTGCCTTGTGAAGACAGGCGAGTCTGGTTGCAGGATGGTATACTGTGACATTCAGGCCCGTGATCAAGTGGTGAACAATGTCAGTCCCCAAAGCCCTCACTCATTGTCTGTCTGACCTGCAGGTTGTCACCCAGACCCGTCGGCCTTTCAACACTCACACACAGATCCCTCAACATGATTCATTTCTCACATGTCGGCTGCTGTGTCGCTTCGGCTCCACTTTGTCACAAGCCGGCGGCCAGTCGCATCGATTGTGAAAGTTGTAATCAGTCTCGCTAAACCACAACACAGGATGGACCCATGATGTTAGGTACTGCAGCACCCGTCCTCTACCCCTCTCTTTCTCAGTTGTGGGAGTTGGATCGATAATGACAACTAAGCCTAAATACGTCTTGGTAAACCACGACAGAGGATGGATCGACCAGGATATGTACTGCGGCATCCCCCCTCCCTTACCTCTCTCAATTGATGGAGCTGAATCGATAAGGACAACCAAACCTTTCTTTCTTTAAATTAAACGTTTAGGGCTTAACGTCTTTTGTCCACCACGAGGGTGATTTCAAAGACGGGGCACCGAAAACAGGTCTGTACAAATTTGGACACCAGCTGAGAGAGTCGACGAGAGTCGAAAGCTCTACTACCGAGCCACCCAGCTCCGCACTAAACCTAATCAGTCTTGGTGCCCCACAACAGAGGAGGAATCGACCAAATGAACTGCAGCACCCCCCCCCCCCCCCACCCCCAAGCTCTTTACCTTTCTATCTCAGTTGTGGGAGCTGGATCGATCGTGACAGCTAACCCCGTTTAGCCTGGACACAAGACAAGATGGATGGAGCTTGATATGCACCGCTGCACCCTCTCTCCTCCCAGTAAGCAAAAGACAAGATGGATGGAGCATGATATGCACCGGTGCACCCTCTCTCCTCCCAGTAAGCAAAAGACAAGATGGATGGAGCATGATATGCACCGCTGCACCCTCTCTCCTTCCAGTAAGCAAAAGACAAGATGGATGGAGCATGACTGATATGCACCGCTGCACCCTCTCTCCTCCCAGTAAGCAAAAGACAAGATGGATGGAGCATGATATGCACCGCTGCACCCTCTCTCCTCACAGTAAGCAAAAGACAAGATGGAGGGAGCATGATATGCACCGCTGCACCCTCTCTCCTCCCAGTAAGCAAAAGACAAGATGGATGGAGCATGATATGCACCGCTGCACCCTCTCTCCTCCCAGTATGCAAAGGTTCTCGGGCCGATGTGAGCTGTAGTGGGCCCACTGCAGCCGACGGGGCCTAAGAGTCTTTGCTTCCCCCCCCCCCACCCCCCCCCCCACACACACACACACACACTCTTCTCTCTGGCCCGCTGAGAAGGAAATGCATGAAGATCGCTTCGTCACTGCGATGGAGAGTGGTAATCCGCCAGTTACGCAATGCTACATCCTGCCTCGTACGTCATCTCCGGCCACGGCTCCCATCAGCCCTCCCGTCTATTATCACTTCGGTGCCGTGGATGTTAAACCCCGAAATAACCAACCCATCAGCACTCCCGTCTGCCTCGCGCCTCGAGGGTTCACTTCGCACGTTTCCGGACGATTTTCATACAAACATCAAACGAACACCCATCGTTTCTGCTCTCACAATACTGGGTCAGTCAAAGCAACAAGGTCGGATGAAGAATGCTTCTTGCTATTACTCTTCTTGTTGTTGCATAAGAGATGTATGTGACTGTGGACCGTAACCCATTCTAACCCAACACCGAAATCCCCAAATTTTGCTGTTGTTCTCTGAAGACTGCATTGCAGTGCAGGACACAGATCGAAAATGATAGTTCAAGGGTGATGCCAGAATAGCTTGGCGCCCATAGGCGCCAAGCTATTCTGGCATCACCCTTGAACTATTATGGTCGACCCTTATCTTGCTGTGGTGTGTCTGGGGTAGAATGAGTTAAGGAACTCTAGCCATAAGATACAAAAGCATAGACCAGCACACAGTTTAAACTAGTCTGCGCGTTTCACAGTAAAGACACCCACAGCCACTGATACTAAATGTGACATCGTAACACACACTGTGATCAGCTGGTTTTTCTCTTTGTTTCTTTGTATTCAAACTTTACCCTGCGAGTCTACCTCCCCCCGCCCCCCCCCCCCCCACCACACAATCTAAGCCCCAAACCCCGATGCTTCTGAAACTAGCCTCCAATTACCAATTAACCTACTCCCCCACCTCACCTTAATTACCCCCCTTCCCACCCCCTCCCGCCCCCACCCCCTCCGCCCTCTCGCACTCCGCCGTAAGCCGGCGCCTAGGCAGACTATTACTGTGGTAACATGATAGGTATCGGCGGAGATGTTATCGGACAGGTGAGGGGCGAAATTAAACGGAGATTGAAGTCCGCGTCACGTTCGGAATTATCGGGTCATCCCGGAATAGCTCCTCAAACTACACATGTAAATGGCCTGATCTCTGCCTACGGCCGCAGGGCGCGTGACATTCTACGCCTGCTGAAGAGAGTGGGGCTGGTGACAGGCTGTTGAAGTTTCGCTCCATCACTCTCCAACTGTCTCTCGCGATCTCGCCTTCCAGCCATGCCCACTCAAATGCAAGAGGCATAGATCCTCATGAGCCCCCGCAATAGCGGGGCTCATGAGGATCTATGCCTCTTGCTGGGTTCACGCTCTGTGCTTCTCCTACAATGCAGAGCTTGTCACTTGTCAAGGGTTCAATGTTCCTTCAACTGTTCGACCTTCATCCCCCCCCCCCCCCCCCCCCAAATCACTAGTTAGCGAGGTTGGAATGCGAACAGAAAAAGTGTGGGACGGTGGGGGAAGGTGAAAGGTGGTGGGCTTGGTGGTGGGGGTGGAGGTGGGGGGAGACTGCAAACTTACTGCAATTGTCGATGAGATCATGTCCCGCTTTTTTGTTTGCAAACTTTATTTTGAGGCATATGCTATGTACTACGCACACGGCTACAGGCGTCAAGCTATGACGGACACCGCTACAGGCGTCAAGCTATGACGGACACCGCTACAGGCGTCAAGCTAGGACGGACACCGCTACAGGCGTCAAGCTAGGACGGACACCGCTACAGGCGTCAAGCTATGACGGACACCGCTACATGCGTCAAGCTAGGACGGACACCGCTACAGGCGTCAAGCTAGGACGGACACCGCTACAGGCGTCAAGCTAGGACGGACACCGCTACAATCTTGCCTCTTGTAGATGAATGGACCTGAATGATGGATACCGCAGAAGGTTCTGATCATGGGTCTTGGTAATCAACCTGCGCCCAACGCCTTCCACTTCACACAACGAAGCTCCATGAACATGGATAAACGTCTTGCTGCAGGTGTGTAAATCAGTGGATACTGCTCTCAGCAGAGAAGAGAAACTGAAGATGGGGGAAATCGTGCTTCAATCCGTCCATCATGGTCGATCCACCTCCAACAACTAGCACTGAAGAAAACGAGATGCTATGTAGCTAAACAATCCGTGCGAACATTCGGCATCAACTCGACGTGTCTGCAAATCTTGGGTGAGAACTCAGTACTGAGTGTTCTTGTGCGCAGGACTCCTCAAGATCAATATCAAAGCTTTGGGAAGCCTTGGTCGAGTGGGGTGGTGTGGGGGTGGGGGTGGGGGGGGGAGAGTGGTGTGGGGTGGGGTTGGGGTGGGGAGAGTGGTGTGGGTGAAGGGGTCCCATTGTGAACGGTAATGATTAACCCCAGAACTCCTGCACGACCCCACTTGAACCATTTGACACCAAAGTCGTTTTCCCCACGTTTTGGAGGTGCCGCCTAACGACTATGCACTACTTGCAGGAGATGGATCGACCATGATCATTCAAAAGTAGTGTCAGATTAGCTTGGCGCCTTCAGTCGCCAAGCCAATCTGGCATTACCCTTAAATTATCATGGTCGGGTCGATCCATCTCCTGCTGCAGTGCGTGGGGGCGAAATGGGGACTGCGGCTGACAATACCGTTTGACAGGATAGGCAGACACGCATCTTTCCCGCACAGCGGTATCGTTAGCGGCAAGCCAAGGAGTGAAGGCTGACTGTGCAAGGACACTCCTCTACAGATCACACGATCAGAGTCGTGACGTCGTTTTTGTGCTTTCCTAGTTAAGTGTATGTCTAGTCTTTTTTTTTGTTTTTTGTTGTTGTTTCTTCTATTTATTCGCTTCGTACAAGTGAGGGAGATGAAAACATCGTGAGAGGTCCAGTTTCCGAGTACGCTGTATGGCGCCCCCCCCCCCCCCCCCCCCCCCCCCGCCCCGCATTTTGCTCGCCATTTCTCCACGTCTAAAGCCGATTATAAACCAGGGTTCGAACCCGAGGCTGTGTCACGTTCGGACAGGCATCGAACGTTTAACCACCTGCATGGGCTGCCCAGGTCCCCGAGATTTTAAGCTAGTGAAGGACACAAACTCACAATTTGACGCCAGTCCTCTAAGTTCAGCTTCATACAACGAGGTCGAGTGTTTGGCGACCTTTTGAGAGTTACAGTGGCATGCATAGGTTGACTCATTTAGCCTCCACACACCACAGCGAGATATGGATCGACCGTGATAGTTCAAGGGTGGTGCCAGAATAGCTTGGCGCCTCTAGGCGCCAAGCTATTCTGGCACCACCCTTGAACTATCATGGTCGATCTGTCTCCTGAATTGTAATAGTCTTCACAAGACAACTTCGAAGTTCGGCAATTTGGGCCGCGGGTGACAATTGGTTAATATATTGACGCCTATTAGTTATATTTTGATAGAGATACACGGGGAAGTTTCAGCGAGCACAAAGTTCTGGACATCCCGCAACTTGTTGTTCATTCACCCTGGCCTTCACGCAAAGAAACCGAGTGTGCACAAAACTTTTTCGCGGGCCAAGGCGACTGGCGTATTGTGGGGATACTGCGGTCCGTTAGATCTACAGACGGTTACAACTTATGATAATAACAGTCCGTGTTCTCTCCCAGCCTTTCAAACAGCTTCAAATGTCGTCGGACGGAGGCAAACCCACGGGCTCTCACACTTCTCCATTGACAGCGTTTGGCGTCCGCCCAGTGGTGAGTCAGTCAGTTCTCTCCATGAACGGATCTTTGGTGAAAGTACTGGGCCTCAGGCCGCACGTGCGCGAGAGAGTTTAAATTCTGCGCATGCCAACGAGCAAGGTGACCTGCTACAGCACCAGACCCCAGTTGCACGAGTGAGCTTAGTCCTGCGCCAGCCACTAAGCAAGGTGATCCCCTATAGCGGGGTGAGTGTTGTGGCGCTATAGCGGGGTGAGTGTAGTGACGCTATAGCGGGGTGAGTGTAGTGACGCTATAGCGGGGTGAGTGTTGTGGCGCTATAGCGGGGTGAGTGTTGTGACGCTATAGCGGGGTGAGTGTAGTGACGCTATAGCGGGGTGAGTGTTGTGGCGCTATAGCGGGGTGAGTGTAGTGACGCTATAGCGGGGTGAGTGTTGTGGCGCTATAGCGGGTGAGTTGTGGCGCTATAGCGGGTGAGTGTAGTGACGCTATAGCGGGGTGAGAGTTGTGGCGCTATAGCGGGGTGAGTGTAGTGACGCTATAGCGGGGTGAGTTTTGTGGCGCTATAGCGGGGTGAGTTTTGTGGCGCTATAGCGGGGTGAGTGTTGTGGCGCTATAGGGGGGTGAGTGTAGTGACGCTATAGCGGGGTGAGTGTTGTGGCGCTATAGCGGGGTGACTGTAGTGGCGCTATATCGGGGTGAGCGTAGTGGCGTTATAGCGGGGTGAGTGTTGTGGCGCTATAGCGGCGTGAGTGTTGTGGCGCTATAGCGGGGTGAGTGTTGTGGCGCTATAGCGGGGTGAGTGTTGTGGCGCTATAGCGGGAGTGAGTGTTGTGGCGCTATAGCGGGGTGAGTGTGGTGGCGCTATAGCGGGGTGAGTGTTGTGGCGCTATAGCGGGGTGAGTGTGGTGGCGCTATAGCGGGGTGAGTGTAGTGACGCTATAGCGGGGTGAGTGTTGTGGCGCTATAGCGGGGTGAGTGTTGTGGCGCCATAGCGGGGTGAGTGTAGTGGCGCTATAGCGGGGTGAGCGTAGTGGCGTTATAGCGGGGTGAGTGTTGTGGCGCTATAGCGGCGTGAGTGTTGTGGCGCTATAGCGGGGTGAGTGTTGTGGCGCTATAGCGGGGTGAGTGTTGTGGCGCTATAGCGGGGTGAGTGTTGTGGCGCTATAGCGGGGTGAGTGTAGTGGCGCTATAGCGGGGTGAGTGTAGTGGCGCTATAGCGGGGTGAGCGTAGTGGCGTTATAGCGGGGTGAGTGTTGTGGCGCTATAGCGGGGCGAGTGTTGTGGCGCTATAGCGGGGTGAGTGTAGTGGCGCTATAGCGGGGCGAGTGTGCTGGCGCTATAGCGGGGTGAGTGTGGTGGCGCTATAGCGGGGCGAGTGTAGTGGCGCTATAGCGGGGCGAGTGTGGTGGCGCTATAGCGGGGCGAGTGTGGTGGCGCTATAGCAGGGTGAGTGTAGTGGCGCTATAGCGGGGTGAGTGCAATGGCGCTATAGCGGGGTAAGTGTTGTGGCGCTATAGCGGAGCACCTTGCTTAGTGGGTGGCGCAGGACTGAGGTCACTTAACGGAGCACCTTGCCTGGCGCAGGACTAAGACGACCCATGCAACCGGCCACAGGTGCTCAATGTCTGAAAATCACATCTACCTGGGGTATCCACGGTACAGTGACGTAGGTTCTGTAAGCGGTGTTGCAGAAACAAAACAAAAAAAGGAAGAGCAGGAGCCGTGTGGGATAAAAATTAACTCTCTCTGTTCGCGTGAAAAAAGTACAGTCACACGACTTCTGCATTTGCAGAGGTTGATGAGAATGCGTGTCGTCTTTAGACGGAAGGAGACGGTGTTGTGGAGACATACCGAAAACATGTCAACAACAAGGTAATGTTTAGATCTTCTCAGTTGTGCATGCAGTACTGTGAACAGAAGCGGTGGATAAGGGGGCTGACACCATTTGCTAAAAAAAAAAAAAAAGGTAATAAAAAGCCAAAGAATGTGCCGTTAAACGCAAGTGAACCCTTTGAGCCCCCAAAGCCGCATGTCCTCCATGTTAGGTGTCACTAAACAACCATCTTCCAGTTCCAAGGGGATGGGTCGACCATAATAATTCAAGAGTAGTGCCAGATTAGCTTGGCGCCTGATGGCGACAAGCTAATCCGGCACTTGTAGCTTTTTCAAGCCAGCCCTCCCCCCCCCCCCCCCCCCCAAGAAAAAAACAATGGGGATATATAATATACACTCTGACTTGGAGCATATGGCAGCTAATTGCTTTCAGACTCATAATTGACGCTGAGCCCTAAAGCTGGACTGATCACCATCATTAACTGCCAATCAGCTCGTCTCCGTCAGTCTAGTTTCAACATCCCTCCTAACCTTTTAAATTCCGACACGACCGGCTGAGGGCGCTTCGAACAGCAGCAATTACAACGTTCACAGCAACAGCTGTTGGCGATGCCAATACCACGTGTATGATCACGCTGGAAAAAAAACCAGATATGACGCACAGATATGAGCTGTACGTTGTACAGCGTTGCGCCCCGCATCAATAACCGCGCAAGTATCGTACAGCCTTGCCGACGACGGCAACGCTGTACGAAACTTGCGCAGCTATTGATGCGGGCGCCTTGATTAAGTTATCCCCTTGTACCGGCGGGTGCAGTCTACTGGCTGAGTTGACAGGACTGTGCGATTGTGCTGTTTACGGTCAACCGTCGTGGATGCATTAACACGCGCCAAACATCCTATGAATCTTACCCGGGAAAGCTGACCGCGAAACGACATCAACTCTCCCTTCTCACTCGATAACAAGTCATCAGTGCGAATATCCAAATTAGTTGGTTGACGCGGCGTATGTTTATATGCGGCAGGGTGGGGTTGGTTTAAGCTTTTCGTGGCCATGATTCTTGCAGGAATAACAACATCCTGACGTCATACAGGAATAACAACATCCTGACGTCATGCAGGAATAACATCCTGACATCATGCAGTAATAACAACATCCTGATGTCCTGCAGCAATAACAACATCCTGACGTCCTGCAGCAATAACAACATCCTGACGTCATGCTGGAATAACAAAATCCTGACGTCATGCAGGAATAACAACATCCTGACGTCATGCAGGAATAACACCATCCTGGCGTCATGCAGCAATAACAACATCCTGATGTCATGCAGCAATAATAACACCCTGACATTTTACAGCTATAACAACATCCTGACGTCCTGCAGGAATAACAACATCCTGACGTCCTGCAGGAATAACAACATCCTGGCGTCATGCAGGAATAACAACATCCTGACGTCATGCAGGAATAACAACATCCTGCAGCAATAACAATATCCTGATGTCATGCAGGAATAACATCCTCACATCATGCATGAATAACACGATCCTGATGTCCTGCAGCAATAACAACATCCTGATGTCATGCAGGAATAACAACATCCTGACGTCATGCAGCAATAATAACATCCTGACGTCCTGCAGGAATAACAACATAATGACGTCGTGCAGGAATAACAACATCCTGACGTCCTGCAGCAATAACATCCTGACGTCATGCAGGAATAACAACATTCTGACGTCATGCAGGAATAACAACATCCTGACGTCAAGCAGCAATAATAACATCCTGACGTCCTGCAGGAATAACAACATCATGACGTCCTGCAGCAATAACAACATCCCGACGTCATGCAGGAATAACAACATCCTGACATCCTGCAGCAATAACAACATCCTGACATCCTGCAGGAATAACAACACCCTGACATCCTGCAGGAATAACAACATGATGACGTTATGCAGCAATTACAACATCCTGACGTCATGCAGGAATAACAACATCCTGACGTCCTGCAACAATAACAACATCCTGACGTCCTGCAGCAATAACTTACTCCTGACGTCCTGCAGGAATCATGCCGACAAAAAGCGCTACCCACGGCTAAAAGGTTAACAGATGTGCACTTTTTGTATGAAAGCAAGACATGTTCATGCCGTCATTAACAATCAAGTCTCGTGCTAGCTGTTTCCAACTCTTGGGAAGAAATCGATCAGTGGCCAGAGATGACTACAACGTGCACGCACTCTGGACCCGTGACATTTATGATGCTCATTACATCTGACAACTCCCGTCAACAGGTGAAAATAGACAAACCCGCCCCTGATGAGGTGGGACATTGCCCCGCTTCACCGAGCTACCGTCCTCCCTTTGTCTTCTCTACGTAACAACGATGTTTGGGCAAACCGACAGGCATAAAGCATCATGAGGTCCCACAGATGTGGTGCTCCTGTAGATCAGTTCAATCTGCCTATGGTAGACGGATGGTTAATTAGTATTGGTTAAAAGCGCCCCACAGTTTACCTCACGAGGACAGACATGTACACGGCGTGTGTATGCATACTGCTGATCAACATAACTATGACAGTAATGAACTGCTCGCAATTCCAGCACGGTACTTATTGCAATTTGCTGATCCTGTAGTTAATTGCACTAGGTTAACCTGTATATTGCTAAAGCAGTGACAACCCATTTAGCTTCGAGTCCCTACAGCAGGAGATAGATAGACCATGATAATTCAAGGGTAGTGCCAGATGAGCTTGGCGCCTTCAGGCGCTAAGCTCATCTGGCACTACCCTTTATCATGGTCAATCCATCTCCTGCAACTGGTACATAGTCATTAGGCAACACCTCCAAAATTTGAGAAATGGGCCTTGGGGCTACAAGGGTTAACCCGTTTGTTACGATTGTGGATGTGTTGTTCTGTGTCGGGGGTTCTTTCTCCGGGTACTCCGGTTCTTCCACACCCCCCCCCCCCCCACACACACACACACACACTTTGGTACCGGTTTCAGGCCACTTTACAAATTTTAAATACAAGCGATCAAAAATCTCTGTAACTTCAGTAGCTGGAAAAACTGGCCCTTCGTCTGTCTTGTACTGTGTTTGTCTTAAATGGCGTAAATCTGTGTCTGTTACGTGAGTGTGCGTGTTGGGTTTCAGTTCGCGGCGCTTTGAGTCGATTTGGCCCAAAAATTGAGAAAAAGCGCCTCTTTAATAACGGTATATTATTATTATTATTATTATTATTATTATTAGAGAATGCATGTGTTAATCGTACGAAACGATCCGAATTTGTATTTGAGCTATCATGGTTACGAATCACGTACCTTTTCAGTAAGATTCTTTATTGTTCGCGCAGATAGCAGAATTGGTTTTGTTATGATACGCTAAGTTTAGTCCGGAAGCTTCTAGCAAAGTCGCACGGAGAATAGCGGTAGTAAAGCTGATCTATTTTTAGTCATAGTTGTTTTCTGTGAGCGTGAAATTAGCGGCCGTTCTTTGCGTGTTATGAAAGGTCGTGAACGGTCTGCCATACTGTTGCGTGACGTCATTATACATTAGGATTTGGTGCTGAAATGAGCAGTCAAATTTTTGAAGACGATTGTAGTTATTCTAGAAAGTTCCTTTTTTAAAAATTAATATTTATGAGTTTCAGTTACGTGTTCCGTTCCGATTGGGTGCGTTGTGTAAATTCATTAGATTTTTCTGGAGAGTCGTTTTACTATAAAAGTTGGTGCTAGGAAGCGTGTGTGTACATTGTCAGGCATTGTCAGTTGTAGGGACACACAGTTTGTCGTAGGTACGTGGCCCGCATAGGGTGCACATTGTGAGAGACGCAGCGTAACGGTGGTGTACGTTGTGTGAGAAACTTTGTGTCGCCAGTGTTGACATTTGCAGAAGAGAAGACATTGTATCAGTGTTGGTGCATATGGGAATGCATTGTGTGGAGATCGCATCGCTGAATTAAAATATTGTTGGAACTGTTACTCCAGTGTAGCCTACATCCTTAAGCCACGTGTGACGGGTTGCAGCTGAATGAAGTTTATCTAAAAGAACCTTACGTGCGTGCGTCTGGTGTGTTTATCATACTACGACTACGACCCCACCACGTAACACCGTTTAACCCCAAATTGTGGTGTTACATAATAACTGTTCAGTAGGATCTTGTCATGTTAAAGATCCTACTAAAGAGGCTGAAACCACAGGCAGAGGAAATCATAGCTGAGGAACAGGCAGGCTTCAGACCAGGGCGCAGCACAACTGAGTAG
This sequence comes from Semisulcospira habei, assembly GCA_036245525.1. Taxonomy (NCBI): domain Eukaryota; kingdom Metazoa; phylum Mollusca; class Gastropoda; family Semisulcospiridae; genus Semisulcospira; species Semisulcospira habei. The sequence goes on from BTPG01000003.1 coordinate 219,175,756, forward strand.
ATCTTCAATCTGAGAGTTCTATGGTGAGAGATACCTCCAGCACCAGCAAGACCTCTATCATGTCTTTGTGGATTTTAAGAAAGCGTTTGACAGGGTGTGGCATGCAGCCCTTTGGTCCACCATGAAGCTATACAACATAAATGCCAACCTGATCAAAGTCATAGCAAACCTTTACAACAAGGCCACTAGCGCAGTCTGCTTCAACGGCAAAATAGGAAACTGGTTTAGGACCACAGTCGGAGTCAGACAAGGCTGCTTGCTCTCACCTACTCTTTTCAACATCTTCCTGGAAAGAATCATGACAGACGCTCTGAAAGATCATGAAGGAACTGTCAGTATTGGAGGCGGAGCAATCACGAACTTGCGCTTTGCGGACGACATTGATGGCCTTGCAGGAACAGAGAAGGAGCTAGCTCAGCTGGTGGAAAAGCTGGACAGTACAGCCATTGCGTATGGGATGGAAATCAGTGCATAGAAGACCAAATTGATGACCAATAACACCAGTTGCATTGGCACTGACGTCATGATTGGAAGCCAAAAACTGGAAACCGTTAATAAATTCAAATACTTAGGAGCCATTGTGACAGATGAGGGAACAAACCAGAAATACTGTCCACAATTGCGCAGACAGCACTGACAAGATTGAAGACGATATGGAAGGACAGAAACATCACACTCTGCTGCAAGATCAGACTGATGCGCTCCTTAGTCATCTCAGTGTTCTTGTATGCCTGCAAGTCATGGACCCTCACAGCAGACCTTGAAAGGAGGATACAAGCCACTGAAATGAGATGTTTTCGAAGGCTGCATGGCATTTCATACAGAGATCAGATCACGAACGAGGAAGTGGGAAGCAGAATCAGGCAAGCCATCGGGCCCTATGAAGACCTATTAGCCACTATGAAAAAACGCAAACTGAAGTGGTATGGGCATGTCACGCGTTCAGCAGGGCTAGCCAAAACAATCATGCAAGGCACTGTGCAAGGAGGACGAAGGAGAGGAAGACAGAGGAAAAGATGTGAGGACAATATCTCAGAGTGGACAGGACTGAAGCTGGGCTATATGCTAAGAATGGCAGAGAACAGAGAGGAATGGAGGGAGCTGGTTGCCAAGTCAGCATGGGTGCCCCAACGGTCGGCAATTGATTGATTGTACATTGTTTAACGTCCCGACAGCAACAAGGCTTTCTCAGGACGTGCCTGCACCGCTTGTAAAAAAAAACACCCAGAAAATATTGAATGTATGTCGCCAGCCGGTCCAATACGTTAAATAAACCTACGACATGGGGGCTAAATAAAGCTAAGACCATTTAGCAACACACATCCAACATCAAGAGCTACGCTGGCAGCGCAGACAGGAGGGAGAGTTTAAAAAAGGAAAATACAGATGAATGGACCAAGGGTAGACAGAAATACATGCCCCAGAATAGAGAAGAAAACCCACCCTGTGGGGCTGACCATGGTGACCCTGGGAACCAAAAATTAGTTAACCCCACCCAAGTCCCCCAGGGCAGACCCGGGTGGGGGCCAACGGTCGGCAAGACTATGGGATATAGATATATATATATATATATATAATATATATATAGATATATATATATAGATATATATATAGATATATATATATAGATAATAACTATGACTGTACCAGTTGGAGGAGACTACGATAATTCAAGGGTAGTGCCAGATTTGCTTGGCGCCTAACGAATTTGTCACTACCCTTGAATTATGACGGGGGACTAAATGGGTTTAGATGGCTCCCAAACGCTATTTGTACATCTGACCATAAAAGCGCGAATTCTTGGCTTTCCAAACGAACAGTAAATAATGTCCCCGCCGCAAACATTGACAACTCGTTACAGCAATGGCGCTCAACCAAAGCTGCGGTGTCAAATTCTTCAGTTCCACCAATATTTATGGGTCTATAAAAACTTGTTGCCTCACCTCTCCAAAACACTTCCTTGTTGTTTGTCCTTGTAACATAACCCAGTCCCTCACTCAGCACATGCATAGGGGCCTGACGAGTAATGCAAATCCGCTGAGCCACCGCGTGCACGCGGCCACCGCGTAATAGTTCGTCAGAATACTGAATTCGGCTTGAGGATGCGGTGGCACGCCCCCGGTGGCGCAGCGGATTTTGCATTACTCGTCAGGCCCCTTTGCACTCAGCCTTTTACACCTGCAAGAGGCACAGACTCTCATGAGCACCGGCGCCTTGAAGGCTTCACGAGATGCTATACGACTTGCCGATGGAATTAGCCTCATGCTGTTCCTCAAATTGTGGGTAGTAATGCGGTGCAGTAGCAGTGTTTTGGTTTTCGACCGTATTTGTTGCAACACATGGAAAACAACTCGAACTCAAAACAAGTCTTTGCCGGACAACTTTCAGTGACAGTACGCACCACTGAATGCGGTTTTGCCCTGCACAACTTCTTCGCCTTCCTTTGCCGAGTGAAGTTTTCACTGCGCAAAAACGCCGGTTGGAGCGAGACGCCAACATCCCTTGTTTTTTTTTACGAATGGCGTCCTGGGGAAAAAATAGTTTGGCAAGCAATGATACAGAGAGAGAGAGAGAGAGAGGGAGGGGAAGGGAGGGAGAAAGAAAGCCATCGGTGAACCCAGAACCCCCAAGCCATACCGGGCAATCATCGTTAACTCATTCGAGACGAACAGCATCCGGATACGCGGCTTAAGCCGCGTATCCGGATGCCGTTCGTCTCGAAAGTGTTAACCCTTCGACTGCCCGTAGCGGTTTTTGCAGGAATCATCGCGACAAAATCGGCAATACTATTCGTCTCATAAGAGGCATGACGAGTAATGCGAATCCGCTGCACCACCACATGCACGCGGCCACCGCGTACATAGCTTGGTTATTGGTGTTTAACGTCGAGCAGGCGACGAGTGAGTTAGTTATTTGGGTTTAACGCCGAGCAGGCAACTAAGGCCATCTCACGGCGGCGAGCAGGCGACGAAGGCCATCTCACAGCTCGTCAGAATACAATCGGGATACGAAGCACACCCGCGAAATTCTAGCTGTGCCGTGTGGCCAAAAGTATCCCGGACCTCTCATGTTTCTCAACATCTAGAGTCGAACGGACTCTTTGGTAGAGTGCCCAGTGCATCCATTGTTTTCTGCCGTGTTTACTCTAAAGTCGAAGCGAATTACTCGAAAAGACATTCACAACTGAGCAGTGTTTAAACCCGACTCCATTAGACATTTTCAGGCTGGGGGAAATACGTACCTAAAGCAACTGCTGCGTGCAGGTCACAAGTTCATGTCGACAAAAGACGCACTTTTGTTTTAATTTCATTGGATATGCTAATTTACATAAAAATGAAAAATGAGCATGGGGCGTATTTCCGGCCACATCTAAAACCCTACAACTCGACCTCTGCTATGAACGATGCTTGACTGTGCAAAACGCCTTGATATTGACTAAACTATCAGTTTTGGTCGGAGGACAAGGTTGGTATAGATTTGTGGCAAAACATCTACCGCTTGTGCGCCTTTCGTTTCCTCTCTTGTATTTTGACTTGAGCTTAGTAGGCGGTGGCCGCGCGCACGCGGTGGCACAGCGGATTTACATTAGTGAAAGCACTACCGTCAGACCCCTATGATTTGTCTGTTACGTAACAGTGTTTATGTATGCACTGTGTGCGACAGAGCTATCACGATACAAGTGCTTGTTTGTGGTTATGAACCTTGCGACTCCTGGAATCAGGTCCAAAATCACAGACCAGCACATTATTTCCTTCCTATACATCAGACTAAGGGGAACGTAATTATATTGTTCGCTCCTCAACGAGATCTGCCTTTCAGTACTGGACAAGTGCCAAGTCTTTTCACAAGCCACAGAAACTGTTCGATGATGTGGAAGAGGGTTAAGTGGAGGGTGGGGGGGGGGGGGGGGGCACGGTAGGTATCCGAGTTTATTTGTTGCCGTCGTGAGCTCCGACAAACGATTTAAGTCCCTGATCCAACTCTTCCACCTACAAGAGGCAACTGTTCCCATGAGTCCTATCTTCATGCAGTTGATGGGACTGATGCGAATTTCTGCCGCTTGTTGATAATGGCAATCAACTGTTCCCTCGAGAGTGGAATATTGCAAGCGCGGGAATGTGATTGCGGTGTACAGGCGTGAGTCGATTGGCCTTGTCAATAATGGTGGGGAGGCCAGTCAGACGGGCACGTCTAGCACATCGCGGGCCGCCACTGTACAATCACTGACTGGGGCTATTCACATTACTGGACGCCGGGTCACATTCACTGACTGGGGCCATTCACATTACTGTACGCCGGGTCACATTCACTGACTGGGGCCATTCACATTACTACTGGACGCCGGGTCACATTCACTGACTGGGGCCATTCACATTACTGGACGCCGGGTCACATTAGGCCGCTTGCTGCCGACTGGGCTAAGAAGACTGCATTCACCCTTAATCCACAGCAGGAGATGGATCGACCATGGTAATTCAAGGGTTGTGCCAGATTAGCTTGGCGCTTTGAAAGATGGATCGACCATGGTAATTCAAGTTTGTGCCAGATTAGCTTGGCGCTTTGAAAGATGGATCGACCATGACAATTCAAGGGTTGTGCCCGATTAGCTTGGCGCCTGAAAGATGGATCGACAATGATAATTCAAGGGTTGTGCCAGATTAGCTTGGCGCCTTCCTTCAGGCGCCAAGCTAATCTGGCACTACCCTTGAATTATCATGGTCGATCCATCTCCTGCAACTCATACAGTCATTAGGTGACAGCTCCAACGGGTTGAATGGGTTAACACATTACAGGGGGAAGGAAATGGATCGAAGGCTATGATAGTCCTCGGGCAGTGTCAGATTAGCCTGGCGCCATTTCACCTTCTGTTTTTACAGACACCTCCCCGAAACTTGAAACACAGCATGAGATGTGAATGAGGGATCATAATTTCAACCCGGCTACGCTCATTCTGCCGACACTTTAATGCTGGTTTCGGAACCTGTGCACAGAAAATTGTGGTTTCAGTTATTTGTTTCTCTTGCAAGAATAGGAGTATCAAGGAAAAACATGACACTCTGAAACTTGCAATTATAAGTGAAAGCCGGAGTCAGTGTGTGTGTGTGTGTGTGTGTGTGTGTGTGTGTGTGTGTGTGTGTGTGTGTGTGTGTGTGTGTGTGTGTGTGTGTGAACAATTCAGTCATTGGTTTAGCCTGTAAACAATAGGATTATCAAGGATATAGATGCTCTGAAACATTGAATAAAAGAGCAAAGAGGGGGAGGGGTGTCTGTGTGTGTGTATGTGAGTGTGTGTGTGTCTGTGTGTGGGGGGTGATGTCTGCCAGTGGCACACTTCTTGGCACAGCATACCAGTTCGATGCTAGGCTAGGAAAGTGTTGCCAGAACAGAAGCCTGCACACTTTTTAACAGAAAAACAACATCCAACCCCCACGACTGACGTACTGCCTGTCTGGGCTGCAGCTAAGGAGGATCAAACAGTACCTGGCAGAAGCACAGATTGTCATGAGGCCCCACACTTGCCGGGATACATGAAAATCTAGGGATCTTGAGGCTGGTGGGGGCTGCAGCCGGCGTTATAAGAGAAAACACCGGCAGTACAGGCGACGAGTCCTAGAAACAACTGCTGTTAACTCTTGACATTCAGGCGCACCACATGGCAATCACAACTAACCCCACGTCATCTCCTCCAACGGTGTAAATGGCACCCGTCACTACCGAGCGAGAGACACACACTTTCACGAGTCCCCGGCGGTCCAGAAGGCACATGATACTCTATGTCTCCAGCTTACGGACGAGGCGAGAAGAGAGCGATGACGTGAACACGGGAACCTATTGTGCCCATATCAGTCTTGATTTCGCTCGGTGTTTACGCTCGGTATTGAGGCTTTCCTTAACCCACATCATTCGGAATACACAGGTGTGTGAAATGCGTTTGACTAAAATAGTTCAAAGGTAGTGCCAGAATAGCTTGGCGCCTGTAGGCGCCAAGCTATTTTGGCGCCACCCTTGAACTAAAGCCATTCAGTGGTCTATATCCTTATCTGTAAGTACTATAATGTAGCTTGCATATGGCAGTGTACAAATTTGAAGCTTTTAGCCTCAGTATGATAGGGGTTAACCCTTGGCGCGTAGGTAGCGGTTTGTGTCACCATGATTCTTGTAGGTCTATAGCCCTTCCTGTACGTATCATTGTTCGCGACAAAAACCGCTACCGTCACGAAAAGGGTTAGTTTACGACCCAACAGAATGACAAACGTTATGCATCAAATGTACTCTAGAGAACATTCCTTCATTCAAAGTTCATTTGCAAGTTTTTGTATTTGGTACGTTGAACGATAGCCCATACGATTTCAACGAAAATATAGCCGACAATTTCGGTCAAAATCTATTTCCTGCACGGCATTTGTGGAGCAGAAATACAATTTAGCCAAGCTCATAAAGACAAACGCTGGCAACAGGTGTATCCCTGAAAACAGTCGGCAATTCGCCCTGGCAGTTTATCACTCAGCGAATCTGCAGCGTTTGGCACAATGAGGGACGTACATCGCCACATTCACAACATGGCGTTTTATGTGCGAATGACTCACACAAAATACTGGATCAAGTACAGAGAGAGAGAGAGAGAGAGAGAGAGAGAGGAGAGAGAGAGAGGAGAGAGAGAGAGGAGAGAGAGAGAGAGAGAGAGAGAGAGAGAGAGAGAGAGAGAGAGAGAGGATGATGATGATGAAACGTTTTTATTTAGGATAAAAAGTTTTAGGCATAGCAATGCCTATCTTCCAAACTGTCCTGCTACTCTACACATATAAAAATACATCAGACGATACAGCAAAAGATAAAACAAATTTAAGTAAAAAGACCCATCCCCCCCCCCCCCCGCCCCCCCTAGAGAAAAAAAACGAAAAAAAAAAAAAAATAAAATTGAAAAGAAATAAATTTAAAATATATAAAATATATATAAAATACACCATACATACACATACAAAAGAGAGAGAGAGAGAGAGAGAGAGAGAGAGAGAGAGAGAGAGAGAGAGAGAGAGAGAGAGAGAGAGAGAGAGAGAGCTAGGTGATTCAATGTCAGTGTTGTGTGACGCCTGTCAGTAATTTTACGACTTTCTCTTCACCATAGACTTTGACCCCCAAAAGCCACTTTCTCCATTTGAGCTGTTTTTTTTTTCCCCCGTGGCTGTACGACTTGCGCACAATTAGTCCCCCCCCCCCCCCCCCCACCCCAATCTTGCAGACGCCGAGATTCCAGGTGTAAATAAATGAGCGGAAGCTCTTGTAATGGGCGCCTCTTGCTGATGGGACAGAATGATGGACAGATGCAGACTTTACCAGTACATCAGACAGATGCAGACTTTACCAGTACATCAGACAGATGCTGACTTTACCAGTACATCAGATGCTGACTTTACCAGTACATCAGACAGATGCAGACTTTACCAGTACATCAGACAGATGCAGACTTTACCAGTACATCAGACAGATGCAGACTTTACCAGTACATCAGACAGATGCAGACTTTACCAGTACATCAGACAGATGCAGACTTTACCAGTACATCAGACAGATGCAGACTTTACCAGTACATCAGACAGATGCAGACTTTACCAGTACATCAGACAGATGCAGACTTTACCAGTACATCAGACAGATGCAGACTTTACCAGTACATCAGACAGATGCAGACTTTACCAGTACATCAGACAGATGCAGACTTTACCAGTACATCAGACAGATGCTGACTTTACCAGTACATCAGACAGATGCTGACTTTACCAGTACATCAGACAGATGCAGACTTTACCAGTACATCAGACAGATGCTGACTTTACCAGTACATCAGACAGATGCAGACTTTACCAGTACATCAGACAGATGCAGACTTTACCAGTACATCAGACAGATGCTGACTTTACCAGTACATCAGACAGATGCTGACTTTACCAGTACATCAGACAGATGCAGACTTTACCAGTACATCAGACAGATGCTGACTTTACCAGTACATCAGACAGATGCTGACTTTACCAGTACATCAGACAGATGCTGACTTTACCAGTACATCAGACAGATGCTGACTTTACCAGTACATCAGACAGATGCTGACTTTACCAGTACATCAGACAGATGCTGACTTTACCAGTACATCAGACAGATGCAGACTTTACCAGTACATCAGACAGATGCAGACTTTACCAGTACATCAGACAGATGCAGACTTTACCAGTACATCAGACAGATGCAGACTTTACCAGTACATCAGACAGATGCAGACTTTACCAGTACATCAGACAGATGCAGACTTTACCAGTACATCAGACAGATGCTGACTTTACCAGTACATCAGACAGATGCTGACTTTACCAGTACATCAGACAGATGCTGACTTTACCAGTACATCAGACAGATGCTGACTTTACCAGTACATCAGACAGATGCTGACTTTACCAGTACATCAGACAGATGCAGACTTTACCAGTACATCAGACAGATGCTGACTTTACCAGTACATCAGACAGATGCAGACTTTACCAGTACATCAGACAGATGCTGACTTTACCAGTACATCAGACAGATGCTGACTTTACCAGTACATCAGACAGATGCAGACTTTACCAGTACATCAGACAGATGCAGACTTTACCAGTACATCAGACAGATGCTGACTTTACCAGTACATCAGACAGATGCTGACTTTACCAGTACATCAGACAGATGCTGATTTACCAGTACATCAGACAGATGCAGACTTTACCAGTACATCAGACAGATGCTGACTTTACCAGTACATCAGACAGATGCAGACTTTACCAGTACATCAGACAGATGCAGACTTTCTCAGTGCATCAGCTAGATGACAGGAGCACGGGCCAGTTGCACGAGCGAGCTTTATGACAAGTTTTTTTTTTTTTTATTGCAAGAAAGATGCTTGTTGAAAACAGGTACTATGCGTCAATCTACGGAACACAGAAGAGGAAAAGAAGAAGAGTCAATCTGACCCGGTTGAGTGATTTTGTTACCATACCACTAGGACCAAGTAATAACGTGCTCGTGATACTGCTTGGGTATAACCCTACCATTACAAACTTGACAGGACACACTTGAGTGTACTGTGTCTCCAATACAATGTCAAGTGACAAGAATGAGTGAGTTAGTTAGTTGGGTTTAACGCCGATCTGGCGGCTAAGGCCATCGTCACGGCGGAAGTCATGACAAGAATGAGCGCTGTCGCGCACAGTACAGAGACAGCGGCAGGCGGGGCGGCGCCAAGAAAAAGTGGTCCTTTGATAGTGGAACAGGAAGCCTGCTTCACCATTCAGACCTCTGTTTCCGTTGGCTGGCCACGACAGATCCTGCTGTATACTGACAACACGCAGTCAGCAGGAGAAACGCGCCAGTCCGTGTAGCACTGTACAATCAAAAGCCGCGTTCAAAGACCTCCCCGATCCCTCACTTTGAGGCAGAGGTCGGGGCAAGAAGAGTAGATGTTAATACTGCGGGGTGTCTTGACAATCTCTGCCTCGTTCTTGCAAATGGAAGGGGCTAGGTTGACACGATACACGGAGAGCGGACAAGTGGGCGCTGGCAACGCAACAATTTAACTCATTCTACCCCAACACCAAAATCCTTAAATTTTGCCCCTGTCCTCTCAAGACCGCATTCAGTTGCAGTGCGGGACACAGATCGACCATGATAGGTCAAGGGTGATGCCAGAATAGCTTGGCGCCCGTAGGCGCCAAGCTATTCTGGCATCACCCTTGAACAATCATGGTGGATCCTTATCCTGCTGTGGTGTGTCTGGGGTAGAATGAGTTAAAGATAACCCACTTAACTTCACGGCCGCATTTCCCAAATTCTGGAGGTGTCACCGAACAGAGACAGACGACCATGATAATTCAAGGGTAGTGCCAGATTAGCTTGGTGCCATCAGGCGCCAAGCTAATCAGGCACTACCCTTTGAAATATCATGGTCGGTCCATCTCCTGATGCATGTAGTGCGTCGGGTTTAAATGGGTCAACTAATCCTTCACTGCAAAAAAAATAAAGCAGGATCCAACTGTAGGCGACACAGATCATCAGGAACCACGTAAGTGTCGGGGCTCATGGGGATCTATGGCTCTTGATCATTGATGAGACAACTGTGCGACTCTCACAAACCAGATAGTGAGGCTAGCGCTGGGCAGGGGATCTAACTGTTCGTCTGTCCAGCGCTGAGTACCTGTGCGACTGTTTCGTGGATGGCGGAGGTGTGCGACTCTCACAAACCAGATAGTGAGGCTAGCGCTGGGCAGGGGATCTAACTGTTCGTCTGTCCAGCGCTGAGTAACTGTACGACTGTTTCGTGGATGGCGGAGGTGTGCGACTCTCACAAACCAGATAGTGAGGCTAGCACTGGGCAGGGGATCTAACTGTTCGTCTGTCCAGCGCTGAGTAACTGTGCGACTGTTTCGTGGATGGCGGAGGTGTGCGACTCTCACAAACCAGATAGTGAGGCTAGCGCTGGGCAGGGGATCTAACTGTTCGTCTGTCCAGCGCTGAGTACCTGTGCGACTGTTTCGTGGATGGCGGAGGTGTGCGACTCTCACAAACCAGATAGTGAGGCTAGCGCTGGGCAGGGGATCTAACTGTTCGTCTGTCCAGCGCTGAGTAACTGTGCGACTGTTTCGTGGATGGCGGAGGCTCTTTTGCGTGTAATTGAATTAACAATGGTTTTAGCAGAACACGGCTCTGCATCCGCTAGCAGTGACAGGGTTAATTTCAAGGGTGACGAGTTGTCCTTCAATCGTGTGATACGTATGCACAGCAGTGAAAGCCACGTGAACACAGGCATACGATCAACACACAGCTGGCAAATGTACAGCAGAGAAAGCAGCATGAACACAGGCAAATGATCAACACACAGCTGGCAAACATTGTACTGCGCTGGTAATGAATACCGCATGTATTGTGTGTGTCTGTTGGTCTGTGATTTTCGACTGTAGGGCCTTGAGCTATAAGGTTCAAAACCACAAACCTGCACAAAAGTCCACAGATATCAAGTTAACCCATACTGCCCCGACACACTACAGAAGGAAAGGGATTGACCATGGTCAATTCATCTCCTGGCACATAGTCATTAGGTGACACCTCTAAAATGCAACAGAGGGGTTAAATAACTGAAATGCTGGGAAGTAAATTGTACCACTTGTCAGGTAAATGTAATTCATGTTGGACCACCAAAAAACCCAACCCTCTACACTTGTTTTTCCCCCATTATAACGCAGACACAGTCATTTCTATTCACTTTGTGAACAGACACCAGATCTGGGTGCTAGTCCGGATTTGTTTGGGGCCATGCTTGGAGCCGTAAGGTCCAAAATCACAAACCAGCAAACATAGAGTATGCAGCTGGCGGTTTATCAAGCTGTGTGTAACTGTAAAAAGCTGGCAATGAGCTGTCAAGTGCCACACATTACGCGGGGAAACACTTGTGCCAAGCACAATACAACAACAATGTATGTTAAAGATAGCTAGCTGTTTTACTTCCACAAGTAAACCTCACAATATACAGTGGCACAATAGACTGCAACAACATAGGCACTGCAATAACCTCCGAAAGTGAGTTGCACCTAATGAGGCAAGAGCGCTAGGCAATTAGGGGGCTGGGGTGGGGGGGGGGGGGAGGGGGGGAGGGGGGGGGGGGGCGGAGGGCGGACGGGGAGTGTTCATGCTTTAAAAAATATGCAGTCACACATTACTAAGTGTTAAACAGTTCATAACAGCTCCAAGCATTTTTTTTAATACATCTTATGAGAGGCTATGAAACAGGTATACGTACTGCATGATGTATGACACTGGTTTTTGATACGAAAACACAAATTTAACTTTTTCTCTCCCAAAATCAACCCGGTTGTGTGCGACGTCCATCCATCATCAACGGTAATAATTGCATTAATGTGCGTTGATGTATCTGCAAAAAATGATATCTCCTGCATACATCCATCTATGCAGTGTCAGTGTACCATGACGGAACGACAGTTGTGAAGAAAATCAAGTGGAGTACCACTCCTCTCGCACAGTCACAACATTGAATGAGAGAAAACTCAGAAGCGACTTACCTCGGTGGTGATTCTCAAACTCGTTCACGATTTCCTTTTCCTTCTTACTTCTCCGCTCTGCCATGGTGAGAGTGGGCGGCGACCATGCGGATTATCCCAGACAATAGGATTAGCCGGTAAGCCACTCGCTCACAGACGACCACAGTTATCCCGAGTACTCTTCCAAGTCTGACCCGAGATCACTTTTCGTGCACTGGCGCACTGACTAGTGGGATTGACAAAACGAGTTGCCGTCTGCATGGTGAGACTTTGCGAGAAAACATCCCGAAATAGGGACCAATCAAATTCCCTTTGAGAAATGCTGTCTTCAATCTGACCAATGAGCGTGTTGGTATTGTCAGTCATGTTCATGGACGTCTGGCAGGCGATTTCAGGCATTGCCGTTTCCTGAGATATCTTTTGCCCCATCACAGAAAACGGAAATCACATAGAACATCTTTGGTATCCGTATAGGTAAAGCAACTGCGTTTGCGTATTGGAACCGATTTATTTGTTCAGAACTTTCATCGTGTGAATTCATGTTGGACTGTTTCTAGGACGCTTGCGTTGCAGACGACTTTTTGTGTCTTCAGGAGTTCACACCATCAGTCGCTGGCCATCACATCGAAGCGTTATTTACAGGAACACTCAGGACAATTATTAGCATTCAACATTTTTTGTTATGGAAAAGGACAGAATTAACCCCAGTTTCTGGAGGAAAGTGGTGTACATGTTGGAATGTAAAGCCTGTGGTGAACAACTTTGTCGGAGGGGCATGCGTGCAATACTGCTAGCCGACACAAGCATTGAACTCTTCTCAACAGACTCACCGGATTCTAGGTAAATGTGGACGCAAATTCCACACATTTAATAAGCACATGCATGTTAAGTTACTCTGTTATGGAAGTGCCTTTCGTCGTTCTTGTTTTCACACTGACAAACACTTCACACGGCAGACACAATGTATCAGTTTTGATTGTATAAATTTATTCCACACAATTTTCTCTTGTATACACTGACAGGCAAAGTTTAACCATTTAAGTCATTAATTGACGTACATCTTTTCTTTTCAGTGTAATTGGCGTTGTACCTGCTGTGTTTACAACTCCCCACTGCAAGTGTAAAATACAAAATATTGCCTGCCTATGTTGGTGAGTTATCAAATTCATATTTTCAATGACTTCCTTTTTTAAAAAATTAGTCTCCCATTCATTTCACTGCAGTTTAGTGAAGATGTGTTAGTTTATGTGCCTTCAGCTCTGTACAATCAGCACCACATGGCAAATATAAAATCTGTATGACATTATCCCAGTATACATCTGTCACTTTAACCTGCATGGGAGGGCTTGTGATGGGTGGGTGGAGTGTGCACAGTCCTTGCTGAGTGCAGAGATCTCATCTTAACCCATTTAGCTGTGGGACCCTGCAGCAGGAAATGGATTGACCATAATAATTCAAGGGTAGCGCCAGATGAGCTTGGTGCCTGAAGGTGCAAAGCTCATCTGGCACTACCCTTGAACTGTCATGATAAATCCATCTCCTACCACTGGTACATAGTTGTGAGGCAACACCTCCAAAATTTGAGAAATGGGACCTTGGGGCTAAAAGGATTAACCAAACTGAACTAAACTGAACTAACCTTCATGTGGCTGAACTGTATTCTCAGCACTGCAAAAAATCACACATGTAAATGTTGAAGCTTTACATTAGTAATACAAAGTCTGTTTTATTTTATTCTCATGTCATTGTTGTTAAAGTTATCAGATAAGTGTTTCATACTGCTAGGCCACTGTATGTACAGTGATTGGTCACATGATGTCAGTGTTGGTTCTGTTGGATTTGTGTACTGGTTTGTGATTTTTGCTGATTTTATTTTGGCTGTAGGCTTTTAATGATTTTCGCTGTATGCTTTAAGATCCAAACTTACAAACCAGAAACATTTTAATTCACATCTTCAGCTTGCCATTTTGCATTTCAGTGGGAGTGTGGTGGGGTACCATGTTTTGACGCCGTGTCGTAAGTGCCTGCGGTCATGCAACAATGGTCATTTCTGGATGTTCCATAGTGCCAGTGTCACAGCGTGTGGCAGAATCAACATGAAAGGTACAGTAATCTCTGGCAGCCTTTATAGTTTCAGATATCTATAGGACATGTAAGATCTCATGCAGTGTGCTGCTGAATCACCATGAAAGGTATAAGAATCTCTGACTGGTTTTATATGCAACATTCAGACTCAGAATAATCAAGCAGTGCTGTGTACCATGTATGCGTGTGGACAGGCGTGGCTTGAGGAACAGAGATTCAATCACTAATGGAACGCACTCCTACAAACAAGAAGCATAGATTCTCATCAGACCCTACAGCGGACGCGGCTGATGAAGATCTCTAACCAAAGCAAGACTAGAGTCTGGCTGAAGGACTCTGTACTAAACTTCAACTGAATGTATCAAGTCCTAAGGCCAGATTTCCAAATTAGGTGGTGTTCTCAGAAATCTGACTTTAACCCATATCTTACTGAGGCTAAAAGCTTGAAATTTTTACACTGCCACACGCAAGCTACGTTATGGTACTTAAGGATAAAGATATAGACAAAGATATAGTCCAATGGCTATAGTTCAAGGGTAGTGCCAAAATAGCTTGGCACCTAGAGGCGCCAAGCTATTCTGGCACTACCCTTGAACTATTTTAGTCAAACTTATTTCACACAGGGGTGTATTCCGAATGATACGGGTTAAGCCCAAGGCCGCATTTATTTGATGGGTTTCATGTCTTGGTGTAGACTTGAGTGCTATTTTAGACAGGAGATGGACTGACCACTCATCAGGCACCAAGCTAATCTGGCACTACCCTTGCATTATTATGGTCAGCCCATCTCCTGCAACTGGTCGTGGTGCATGGGTCTGGTGTTTTGATGTGACCTTGACTGCTCTTTCAGATGGGGATTACATGGTGTGGAAGGAGCTGCCAGCGGCGGACGAGGATGAAGATACAATCAACTCATTATCGTTGGAGTGTTTCCGATGATGTTGGTCACAACTAACCCCTGTCATCCAACCATTTTTCATGCAACCTTAGGCTGTGGGGGGCTTCTTTTCAACCGGCACCAGCAGCAGATGGGAATTAGTTTGACTGGAAAGGACTGCAGTTCATTGTGTGCTGATCCGGGATTTTGGACCATACCACACAGCTGAAAGCCATCTGGTCAGAATGACAAAACCAGCACGCAGTTCTGGAAACCAGACTCCCTTGTGTCTACAGTTGCCTTTCTTGTCCAAGTTGACATCACCTGGTGCATTTACGTGTCACACGCAACAATTTGTACACGTGTGCTGGTCTGTTATACTAGACCTTTCCACTGAAAGCTGTTAGGTCCAAAATCACAGAGCAGCACATTTTTGCTGAACATCCCAGGTTTAGAATTTGTTTCTGCTGGTATGCTGTTGCCGGTGACGCATTGTGGTTTGAAAATGATGTATGAAGTGACTGTTATCACATGCTAGAATGTCATGGCAGCTTCACCTCCATGTGCACGTAGTCACCTGGGGCAGGCTGCATGAGTGAGCTTAGTCCTGCACCAGTCAAGGTGCTGTGCTATCGTGGAGCACCTGGCTTAGTGGCTGGCACAGGACTAAGCTCACTCATTCAACTGGCCTGAACACTGTAAAGAGGACTAGGTTGAAAAGGTTACTGGTGGCTGTATGATCAAGGGGGCGAAGGTGGTGAGTGAAAGCTTGGTGCACTGTACTGGTGACAGAAGCAGGTAGCAATGTTTGTCATGTGTACAGATGGTTTGTCATGTGTACAGATGGTTTGTCATGTGTACAGATGGTTTGTACTTGGTGCACTGTACTGGTGACAGAAGCAGGTAGCAATGTTTGTCATGTGTACAGATGGTTTGTCATGTGTACAGATGGTTTGTACTTTGTAGGGATTTGCTATTTTCGTACACATAATACATGGGGACAGAGATAAAAGTTTGAATAAGATGTGTTTAATGTTTGACTAAACTGTGTGTAAACTGTCCGCTTCATTATCAGACCATTTCTTTTGGACAAAGGGTCATTGTGCACTGGTCTGTGATTTGTCACCTTTGGCTTTGGCTGCAAGGTCCAGATTGACAGAGAAGCAGACAGTTTGTAGACTGTTTATGTCAAGTGTTTACTGCGGCAGGGTAAATGTACTTAATTTGTCATGGCTCTGAGAGTTGGAGAGAGATTATCTGTGGCAAGTGCATGGCTACTGTGATAACCCACTAGCTGTGGGTCATGCTTGTAATTCCTGCCGTCATCACCTCCAGACAAATCGCAGCCGAGGGCCATGGGGTTAACTCATTCTGCCCCAGACACACCGCAGCAAGATAAGGATCGACCAGGATAGTTTAAGGGTCATGCCTATGGGCGCCAAGCTATTTTGGCATCACCCTTGAACTATCATGGTCAATCTGTGTCCTGCGCTGCAATGCAGTCTTCAGAGAACAACGGCGAAATTTGGGGATTTGGGTCTTGGGGTAGAATGAGTTAATGTAGGGAAATGCAGATGTACATAGGGCCATCAGATGTACATAGGGCCATCAGATGTACATAGGGCCATCAGATGTACATAGGGCCATCAGATGTACATAGGGCCATCAGATGTACATAGGGCCATCAAAAAGCACCAGAAAAAAAACCAACGAAGAAAGAAACACCCTTGCAAATACAAGACAGTTGTGTTGAAACTGTCGTTTGTGAGCGTGTTTCTTTCCTGGTTGGGTTCTTCTCTGCATTGTACACGCGTGGCAGTCCACTAGTTGGTCTGGATTTTTCATCAAGAAGCATGGCTCCCCATAAACACTGGTCATCCCCCTCAGTTCCCTGTGGCTACAGTGGTACAGCTGCAGCAGTAGTGAATGGAGGGAGAGGACCGGCGTGATCGCATCAGTTCCTGCAGGTGCTGGTAGGATCCATTTCTCTTGTCAGGAGATGGTCGGCCTTGGCCAAGTGACTGGATTATTCGCATAATGTGCTGTCATCTGGCGGTGAAGAGAGAAAGATTACTGTGCTTCTTGGCAGTGCCTTACAACCAGCACAAACTTTTTTCTTTTCTTGTGGGATTACGTTCCAGATGTAACTGGGGGAGGGGGGGGGGGAGGGGAGGAGGGAGTCCTGGCTTGTAATTTACCTATCATTTTTATGTTGTAGTTTGTTGTGAAATACAATACTGATGTTGGTCACTGTGAGGAGCAGTGAGCCACAGTGTTCATATATTTTTTCTTATGTTCCTCTTGTGATATTTGTACATAAATGGATTTTTTTTTCCTTCTGTTTTTCACCGTCTACAAAATGTGTACGAGAACTACATCAGGGGCTGAGCAAGCAATGTTTTTTTCTACATGCAATAATGGTATAATTTCCAGCTCAGTGTAAAGCAACCTCTGTAATGTGTCATTGATCCACACTGGTTGTCTGCATCCATTCAAAATCAGTGTGGCAAATGGAGCGAGACAACCAGAGTGTGACCGACCTAAACCAGTGATATGCAATATTGTACAATGGTCTATGATTGAAGTGATGCTACTTGTTAGAAGTTGCGCTTGTTGTTAGTGCTGGCACTGTGCACATTGTACAATGGTCTATGATTGAAGCGATGCTACTTGTTAGAAGTTGCGCTTGTTGTTAGTGCTGGCACTGTGCACATTGTACAATGGTCTATGATTGAAGCGATGCTACTTGTTAGAAGTTGCGCTTGTTGTTAGTGCTGGCACTGTGCACAATCTTTGCTAGCAAAGAAATTAACCCATTACATCCTGAGGCTGATTTTGTTCAATTTGCTTGTCCTACAAAGGCTGCATTACTGATTAGCAGATAAATCAACCTTGTTAGTTTAAGGGTGGTGCCAGCATAGCTTGACGCCTCAGGCGCCAAGCTATGCTGGCACCACCCTTGAACTATCAGTCCAATTGATTTTAAACACTGGGTGTATCCGAATGAAAAGGGTCACGTCTCATGAGCTCCTACATTTGCATGGGCTAGTGAGATTCCATTGCTTTTGCAGGTGTTTTCTTGTCATGAAGGGAAGGGAGTACAGTAGTTGAAGTTGCGACTTGCTAACACCAGTTGTTCATGTCTGTGTCTTCATTTGTTTCCTCAAAAACATTACTGATGACATTACTGTCTGGAAGTGTCAACTACTTACCCAATTTTAGCCTAAGAACTTGTTGTGTTCCTTCACAACCCGGGAGGCACTCGGGGAACCCTCATTAGGGCTGAGAGTAGCCTCCCGTCCCAGTCCAATCAGGCACCCACTACGTGGCCCAATCACAAACCAGTCGTTTCTACTTAGCTCTCTAGTTCAGACGTGTTAGCCTATCGCTCCACAGACCATTGCTAACGGTTTTTCACTGCTCTTCTTTTTGTGGATTACTGTGTTCCTTCAGACTTGTGTGCTTGGATTTATGTGCCTGTGTGTGTTTTTCAAGGATTGTGCTTCGCGTGAACTGTGTTTTTCTTCGTTTTGGTGAAAACGGAAAAAAAACAAACAAACAACAACAACAAAAAAACCAAGCAAACAGAGAGAGATTCCTCTCTGTGGTGTTTACTGCTCTGACTATGGAGCTTCCTCCACCCGTCGCCACGTCACAGGAGGGTCTCTGTGGTGTTTACTGCTCTATGGAGCTTCCTCCACCCGTCGCCACGTCGCAGGAGAGTAACCCCGTGCGTACCTGCCAGGATCTTTCCGGTGGCCGTGTGACGACCATGATTTTTGCCTTCCGTGTACGGGATGCAACTCGGACCATACTTGCACCGTCTGCGCCGCCTGGCCCGAGCAGCAGTGGTCGCAGCTTTGGAGTTTTTACAGGCGCGAGCGTCCGCATACGCTTAGTGACAAGGCTTCCTTCCTAGAGCCCACATCAGTACTTGGCGCTGTTTCCAAACGCGTGGGCGTGGACCGTGAGGATCCACTGAGCTGTCGGCCGCTTGAGCTTCGCTCATCCTCCCTCACTTCTAATCGGACACCGCATACTGACTCTTATGGGGAGTCCGCCTTAGGGTGCAGCGTTTGCTTTACGGGGGCACGCATACCGCGACAAACTTCGCACAGTACGTTGTCCAAAAATAATCGAATTTGTGTGGACCGTGAGGATCAACTGAGCCGTCCTCCGCTTGCGATTTCCTCATCCTCCAAACTCTCTAACCGGACACAGCCTGCTGACTCTTACGGGGAGTCCGCCTTAGGGCTTAGCGTTTGCCTTACGGGGGCACGCATACCGCGACATACTTCGCGTAGTACGTTGTCCGAAACTAGTCGAGTTATAATGGACTGTGGGGATCAACTGAGCTGTCGGCCGCTTCACATTTGCTCATCCCCAAAGATTTCTAAACGGACAACGCCTGCTGACTCTTACCGGGAGTCCGCCTTAGGGCGTAGCGTTTGCCTTACGGGGGCACGCATTCCGCGACATGCTTCGCGCAGTACATTGTCCGAAAATCGTCGTATGAGATCTCATTTAAAAAAGTCTGCGTACTCTTACGGAGAGACGCCTATGCGGCAACGTACCCGCCTTACGGAGGCAGGCGAGAGATCCAGGTCCAGGCGTCATCGGTTTGATGACCGTGTTCATCTTTCTCACTTGACCTCCATTACTCCACACTCTCACGCGTCGTGTGACTACCGTCAGCAGCATCGTTCTACTGTCCGTTCCGATCACCGCAGTCCTCGGCATTCATCATCATCTTCCCTTTCATCTCCTTCTCCCGCTTCGGTTCCCCGTTCGGCTTCCAGCTTGTGTCGGTCTCCTCCTCCCCTTCCATTCCGTCGCCCGTCCCCTCCTCGGCCCCGTATTCGGCCCTCCGCTGGTAAAGTTCACCGTGACTGCCACTCCCGTCATCGCAGCCACTTCCATCATCGCAGTCGTTCTCCCCGTACACGTCACACGGTTCCCTCTAGGTCCCCCCCTCCCGTTCATACCTTTCCCCTACACCCGCTTCGCCATCTTCAAGGGGTACGACGATCGCCGGTGGCTACAATTTCTCATCCGGACGGGCTCCGCACCGTTTCTCCCTCACGGACCCTCCACCGGATCTCCCTCCCTACACGCGAAGAGGACACCCGTAGTCTCCTTCCTGAGGATTCGGTCTCTAATCTACTCGACTTTGGCGGCCGCTCCCTTTCGCCGCGCTCTGATGTGTCGGATGCGCCTGTGTCGACTACGCTCCCTTCGTCGTCGCGCACGGAAACACTTCTTTGCATTAATGAAGCAGCTTGTATTATCGTGGCCACCCTCCCGACGGACGCGTGCCCTCCGTTCCCCCCGCTCAAACGGAAGGTGTCCGCCTTTGTTGATTCGGACCGGCAACAGAAGAGATTCAGGTCGCTGCCTCAACCTCCTGGATTTCAAGATCTGCAAGATTCCTTCTCCGCTCATCTACACACGGATTCACAAGAATACTCCTTTTTTGCGGATCGCAAGTGGCCGGCTGACCTTGACATCGCGTTCCGCCAATCTTGGTACGCGGGCCATTCACAGTCTTTTCAGTGCACACTTCCCACGTTGGACCCTCCGGTTGTGGCGCAGCTTGGCGGCAACTCTAAGCTACGTTACACTTTCCCGCGTGGTTGGATAAGACGGCGTCCCTAGTGCGGAACTCCTTGGCCTGTGGGGTTTTCTGGAGCTTCTCACGCAAGCTTTTATTCGTCGCATTGAAGACTCACGAGAATCTTCGCCCCTCCTTGGTGATCTCCTCGCTCTAGCAGTCGCGGCTAACCAGGCAGCTTATCACTCTTCCGTCAACGCAATGGCAGCTGCTGCTAACTGTGACCTCATGCGTCGGGATGCCGTTCTACAAGCCTGTCGTGGATTACCCCTGATTTGAAGTCTCAACTGCGTCGGGCTCCTCTTGGTGGACATCTTCTATTTGGTGAGACTTGGCAGAAGGTTACTTACTTACTTACTAAGTTACTTACTTACGCCTGTCACCCCTACCCGGGTATAGGCCGTCGACGAGAGACCTCCAGCAACTCCTGTCCTGTGCTTCTCCTTCGATTCTACTCCAGGTGGTTCCCAGTCTCGATGTCTGCTTGGAGGTCTCGACGCCAGGAGTTTCTCGGCCTACCTCTTTTCCTCTTTCCCTGTGGGTTCCATGACAATGCCTGCCTAGTGATACTGGAAGCTGGCTTTCTCAGAGTGTGACCGATCCATCCCCATCTTCTTCGCCCAATTTCATTCTCTGCTGTTATCTGCTCTGTTCTCTCCCAGAGTCTGACGTTGCTGATCTTCTCTGGCCAGTGGATTTTCAAAATTCTTCTAAGGCAACTGTTCATGAAGGTCTGTACTCTGTTGACTGTGGTTTTTGTCAATCTCCAAGTCTCTGCTCCATATAAGAGAACTGCTTTTACATTGGAGTTGAAAATCCGGACTTTGGTGTGTTGTGACAGCTCTCTGGAGCTCCACACTTTTTTCAACTGGAGAAAGGCTGCTCTGGCTTTACCGATTCGTGCTCTGACATCTGCATCAGTGCCGCCTTTTTTGTCTATGATGCTCCCGAGATAGGTGAAGGACTCCACCTCCTCCAACGGGGTGCCAGCAAGCAAGACTGGTTCTTCCCTGGTTGCGTTCAGCCTCATTGTCTTTGTTTTCTGTTTGTGAATGGTGAGGCCCACTTGGGATGAGATGTCAGCAAGCCTCGTGGTCTTGTCCTGCATTTGTTGATGAGTGTGGGACAGTAATGCCAAGTCGTCTGCAAAATCGAGGTCGTCAAGCAGAGGTTGGCAGAAGGTGAAGGACGGAAATTCAGACCGCTGGCCCAACTGCTTTACCACTTCTCGCTTTCACGCCGCCCGCAAGGCCGTGCCCTGCGGACCTCCAGACCATCTTCGACCTTCATTCCCCATCATTCCAACGCGCCTCGGAGGGCTCCCGCTTTTGGCCACGGTAAACCCGTTAAGACCTCTATCCCCTCCTGGCCCAAGCCTGCCCGCCGCCCTGGTCGAGGGCGCGGCCGGTTTCAATGACTACCTTCCGTCCCAGTTCCCGCCGGCCCCTCGGGGGTCTCGGGTCGGCGGGAGACTGGCCCTTTGCAGCGACGTATGGAGGGCGCTGCTACCAGACGACCCTTGGGTCCTTACTACCATCTCCGAGGGTCTCTCGATTTCGTTCCGTTCACCTCCGCCGTTGAGATGATCTCTGTTGTGGACAGACGTTCCATCCGACGAGTTAAAAGCCATCGCCTTGCGCCTCGAGGTCGCCTCGCTTCTACAGAAGGCTGCCACTGAGGTAGTGTCTCGTCTCAACTCCCCGGCATTTTACAGCCGCATCTTCGTAGTTCCGAAGCCGGACGGAAAGTGGCGTCCTGTCATCGATCTCTCGGCGCTGAACAAGTTTATACTGGCTCTGACTTTTCGCATGGAGACCACCCGGACACTCCGGGCCGCAGTGCAACCCATGGATTTTGCAGTCAGCCTAGATCTTTCTGATGCGTATCTCCATGTTCCCATACATCCGGCATCCAGACGGTATCTCCGCTTCGCTTTCGAAGGCGTGATCTACCAGTTTCGCGTCCTCAGCCCGTGGGTTTTCACTCGCATCATGGATGCAGTCGTCGCCAAGGCTCGACAGTCCTCAGGGATGGGAATTGTCCGCGAAAACGCGGGATTCCGCGGGGGAAGAAAATTTTTCCGTGAAATTGAAAAGGCGTCTCCGCGAAAAAACATCGTGGGTAGCAAAACGAGCAAAGCACCGGTTTTACTCCGCGGGCAGGCTATGACGTGGCAGGCTGCGTTCGCGGCACCCACTGGTCACTCACTCCGTGCGCTGCGCTGCGCAGTAACCTAGGCGGGCAGACACGCGCTCTGAAAGAAGCCAATCTTCCGGTGGAGTACGTACTTTCATTGTGTTGATCAACATGGCTTGCGGCGTGACTCGTCTTGTGAATCGTGGCGGCAAATTTGACGATTCAAGCAGTCTTAAGAAGTGGCGATGGGACTGGATATCGGCCGAAGTAAAGTTAAACAGTCTTAGGTCCAACGCCAAGGGGTGGTGTGGTGGGTGGGTGAGTGCCAAGCTGTCCGAAAAACCGCTAGTTTCTGGCTGCCCAGTGCCTGCCTGATGACGGCATCGTGTTTGTTCAGGACCCTCCTTTTTCCCTCTTTAGCACCAGCCAGCAGTCCAGCGGCACTGTCCGTCCCTGAGAGCCAGCTCCGTCTTTTTCTTTTGTTATATTACTCAGCTGGCAAACCGCAGATAGTGCGTTGAGATCTCTGAACTAATTTTTTTTTTTTAATGAAAAATTCAGGCTAAATTTTGAAACGTTAAACAATATTTCGAGAGATCGTGGAATTTAATATGTACACTACATACCTATCAGAACTCCAAATTTATGTGCCCACACACTGAGTTTCAGTAATAGTATGTGCAACTCTACATCTTTTAGTCCACACTTTAACCAGTACTGAATAACATCCTAACTTTAGGATACAAACGAGGCTGGTAGGGTAATAAAAGCTAGGTTTGCGTCCACAGTCTCGTGGGGGGGGGGGGGGGGGGGCGGGGGGGGGGGGGGAGAAGGTTCATGAAGATCTGTGTCAATTGCAGTTGTACTGGTCTGACTTGGACACTGACTGTTTCCAGGCAAAATGAACACTAGAGGGGACAGAAATGAAAAGTGAAGTGTTGTGTGGGTGACGGTCAACTGCATAAGATAAACATTGGGCTGTTGGCACCAGTTTGATGAGTTTTGTGACTTCACCCTGCGGTCAGGGGGTATCGGATTTCCCTGAAATTTCAGGGACTCGGGTGGCGTTGGAGCTAAGACTGTAGTGGGTGAGAAAGTTCAGAAAGAACGCGTGGGCACACGCTTTCGCAAAGTTGACGTTAGTGCCGAAGTTTTCAGAGTTTTTTGCCATGGCCAATTCCCATCCCTGAGTCCTCATCCAGTCCGATCTCCAACTACTTAGACGACCTTCTCATGCGGAATGCGTCGGAGTCGGTGCTGCGGATGGACAGGGACGCTCTACTCCTGTTATTGTCCCGCTTGGGGTTTCTACTCCGCGGGCAAGTCGGACCTCTCTCCATCTTGCCGGTTTATTCATCTTGGGATGGAATTTGCGACCGACCTCAACCATGTGTGTTTACCGGAACCTCGGATCAAGAAGTTAACCTCCCTCACTGCTCGGGTTGCCCGGTCGGAATCCGTTCCCGCCAGAGTCTGACTGCAACTCCTCAGCTTGATGAATGCAGCGGCGGATCTCCTCCCCCTGGGTCGTCTTCACTCCCGCCCGCTTCGGTTACATCTCCTGCTTCATTGGAGGCCGTCCTCTGGCGACCTCGATGCCCTGGTGCCGGTGTCTCCAATCCTTCACCCACACCTACGGCGTTGGATGGACACCTCTTGGCTAGCTTCGGGAGTTCCTCTTGCCTCACCACCCCCTCAGCTCTCGCTCTGTGTGGATGCGAGTCTCGCTGGATGGGGTGCACACCTGCTTCCGAATTTCCTTTCGACATCCGGCCTCTGGACACCGGACCTGACAGGCAGACACATCAACTGGCTCGAGCTACAAGCAGTGTGGCAAGCGCTCATGGTGTGGGAAGTCCACCTTCGAAACCAGATGCTTCTTGTCCTGTCGGACAACACTACGGTCGTCTCATACATTCAGAAGCAGGGAGGTACACACTCTCCGGATCTCTGCATTCTCCTCCAACGCCTGATGTGCTGGTGCGAGGACCGCGGCATCTCTCTCCGAGCTCGACATATCCCCGGACGCTTGAACGTCTTGGCCGACTCCCTCTCTCGACGCGGCCAACTCCTCCATACGGACATCTTTCAGATGATTTGCGCTCACTGGGAGACTCCCATGATCGACTTATTTGCCTCGAGGTGGAATCATCATTCGTCTCCCCAATTCCAGACCCTCTAGCCTGGGCGGTCGATGCGCTATCCATTCCGTGGGACGGAATGATTGCATATGCCTTTCCCCCGACGGTTCTCGTTCCCAAAGTCCTACTCAAGCTCAGAGGTTGCGACGCGATCCTGTTCTTGATCGCCCCGTTCTCTTGGACCAGGTCTTGGACCACCGACCTTCTCTATCTCGCCACGGGTCCCCCTCTTCGTCTCCCCACGTCGAGGACCATGCTCAAGCAACCTCGCCACCCGCTGTTCCACCCGTGCCCGGAGAGGCTCCTTCTTCATGCCTGGAGATTGTCCGGCAAGCCCTCACCGCAAGAGGTTTCTCGGGTGCTGCAGTGGAGGCAATCGCTTCAGCCCGTCGACCTTCGACTCGGCACGTTTACGAGGGCAAGTGGCGAGTGCTCCAGTCATGGTGCTTGGACCAACATCTCTCTCCCCTCGAATTAACTACTCCACAGCTCGCAAACTTCTGCCTCTGGCTCTTTGGAGACCTTGGCCTCGCCTCCATCACGATACGAGGATACCTGTCCATGATTGCTGACACTTACCGTCATCTAGGCCACCCGGACCCTAAAGATCTCGCAGACCTGATGGCACATTTTGGCCTGCAGCGTCTGGTTCCCCGCTCTCTGATTCCTCGCTGGGACCTACCCTGGGTCTTGACGTGGCTTAATTCGGACAGATTTGAACCTCTTTCCCTGGCTCGCTTCGCTGATGTGACACGGAAGACATGCTTCCTTTTGGCCCTAGCCACGGCGGCCAGGGTAAGCGAACTACACACTCTGTCAGCGAGTTCTACCTGCCTCCAATTCCGAGCGAATGGTTCTGTACAATTACTCACAGACCCTGCCTTCCTCGCCAAGACCCGGTCTCCTTTGACTGCTCCCCAGGTCATAAATATTCGGCCTTTGAAACACGCGACCTTTTCTAAGGAGACGCGACAACAGGATCCCGTGCGCGCCTTACGCGTTTACTTACGCAGATCCAAGCCCGTCCGCCGAGGACGATCACGCCTCTTTCTACCTTTGCACCCCAACAGAAATGACATAACAGCTCAGACAATATCTTCCTGGCTACGTTGGGTCATTCGGTCCGCCTATCGGGATCTTTCCCATGACGGGGCGAGGCGGCTCAGGATCCGCACACACGAGGTTCGGGCCATGGCCACGAGTGTCGCCTTCAATCGCAATTGTGCTGTTCGAGACATCGTGGCAGCAGTGGGCTAGCGGGCAGAGTCAACATTCGCCCACTTCTACCTCAGGGATCTGTCGGGCCAGCGAGAGAATCTCGCACTGGTGGGGGACATCGCCACAGCGCAACACTCCCTCCCGGCGCCGGAAGCGCCGTAGGTATGCACTTAGCTAAAATTGTCGGGAGTTTGGCGAATGGGTGTGGGGCTCTGTCGTCTGCCCTTTATGATGGTATTTGGGCGCGGCACCCTCCACCTTTTCGCCATTCTTCCAGACAGTAATGTCATCGGTAATGTTTTTGAGGAAACAAATTAATTTTTCTCTAAAATATATTTTTTCGAAAAATACTTACCGTTGACATTACTCGAAGGACCTTCCCACCTGCCCCGCTTGCCGCTGGTAAGCTGGTAAGCTCAGTATCACGACTGATTTGTGATTGGGCCACGTAGTGGGTGCCTGATTGGACTGGGACGGGAGGCTACTCTCAGCCCTAATGAGGGTTCCCCGAGTGCCTCCCGGGTTGTGAAGGAACACAAGAAGTTCTTAGGCTAAAATTGGGTAAGTAGTTGACGCTTCCAGACAGTAATGTCATCGGTAAGTACCCCACCCGGGTCTGCCCTGGGGGACTTGGGTGGGGTTAGGTATTTTTTAGTTCCCAGGGTCACCCTGGTCAGCCCCACAGGGTGGGTTTTTCTCTATTCTGGGGCATGTGTTTCTGTCTACCCTTTGTCCATTCACCTGTATTTGCCTTTTTAAAACTCTCCCTACTGTCTGCACTGCCTGTAGCTCTTGATATTGGATGTGTGTTGCTAAATGGTCTTAGCTTTATTTAGGCCTCATGTGTTAGGTTTATTTAATGTATTTGACCGGCTGGTGACATACATTCAATGTTCTGTTTAGTTTTTTTTTTCACAAGCAGTGCAGGCACGTCCTGAGAAAGCCTTGTTGCTGTCGGGACGTTAAGCAATGTACAATCAATGTACAATCAATCATCGGTAAGTATTTTTCGAAAAAATATATTTTAGAGAAAAATGAATTTTTCTGTTGAACCCATTCAGCCCTGATGCTCTACAGCAGGAGATGGATCATGATAATTCAAGGGTAGTGCCAGGTGAGCTTGGCACCTTCAGGTGCCAAGTTCATCTGGCACTATCCTCGAATTATCATGGCTGAACCATCTCCTGCAACTGGTACATTTTCTTTAACTCTTCCAAAATCGAATAAATATGGCGGTGGGGAATGAATGGGTTAAACAAACACTGATGATAATGTGTGCTGGTCTGTCTCTCGGGACTGTAGGACTACAAGGTCCAACTCTGAGACATTGCAAGAAACATACAGGTTTGAAGTAATGTAGGCTGGCATCTTTTCTGCTTTCTGTCAACTGTTGACGCAAATTTTGCTTAATATTTCTGTTAAGTGTTATGACGTTCTACATGCTGAGGAAGTGTAATTGAAACAAATGGCATCATAATTATGTTCATCTCTTTGTGTAAAAAAATAATGAAATAAATCTTGTCAGAGCATGAATGTTTCGCCACTTGATGTACCGGTGTGTTCTACTTGTGAAAACGTGCGCAGAGAATTGAATGCACATGTAAAACTCCAAAGAATTTGATCTGCATGTTGTCGTGTGAAAACTTGCAATGAAAATTGCACGAACATATCAACTGTGGCACAGCGATATCACGGGAACAAGAAACTTTATTTTAAATAGGTATAAACAACTCGGAGAAGAACCCAATGGAGAAAGAAACATGCTTAGAAAATACAGTAACAACAATTTATTAATATTTTTCCAAATGGACAAACAAACAGAGAGATCAGGCGCTACTTATCCTGTCCATGAAGAAGAAATGTAGAAACTGACAAACCACTCGGATAATAATAAGTACACATGGGATTGCACAAAACGACAAACAAAAACATCCAGTGCAAAAATTGAGTTAAAGTGAAGCATGCCTGAAGAACGCATTCCACACAGTCTTCTCAAAAAAGAACATCAAACGGCCTTTAGTTATCTGAGCTGAACATGCGCAAGATGCATGACAACATGGTTTGGGTGTTGGTATCATGTTTGTAAGCTACAGGTTACACGGATGTATCGCAGAACACAAATGCTTTATGAAATTCCCCTTGAAAAATCTAGGGGGAAAAAACAACAAAAAACTAACGAAGGTGTCAACTGTACCCACTTGGCATCACCGTGCACTTTAATTCAGTTTGAAAGGCCAATATTACAACAGGTAAGATATGCAGGTAAAGAAACTTGTGACTTTGAAATAAGATCTGAAAAATAAGTTTGTCTGACTTTAAGGCACTGGATTATTTCATGTTTAACACCGCAGTATCAAGTTTTAAAAAACAAATACTTTGTTATGTTAATTACATCATAACAGATTTGTCTTTAAACATTTATACAGCCATGTCAAACATGTAACCTGAATATTTGTCAGACCAAAAATGCAATATACAAGTCCAATCATGTAGTGAGAAGTTCAGTTCACAAAAGTCATGAATGGTGCACACTAGCATGTCTAATGGTGCACACTAGCATGTCTTTCTGTAAGTGAATATGACAACAAGAGTTGTTTAACAAAAACAAAAGTCATGAATGGTGCACACTAGCATGTCTTTCTGTAAGTGAATATGACAACAAGAGTTGTTTTTAAAAAAACCAAATAAACAAAGTCGTGTGAGATTACACCATAAAAGCCAATGGCAATATCACAGACACCGTGATAAAATACGTTTGGTAATAGCTGCAGGAACTAGTCCAGCTCTGTCATGTTGGGAGGAACATGTCCGTCATTCACCGATTCACTTCATCTTGCATGATACAATCCCATCAGTCAAAATGGAAGGAGTGGGCATCTCATGACGGGCAATTCACAAGGTCCTATCTTGCTGTTCTGCAGGTCTGATCAATGTGCACACACAAGTAACGCCCTCAATCTGAGATGTCTAGCGATGATTATGGTCAGCTAGTCGCAGAGATCCTCAGCAGCCCCTCTGGATGTTGAAGCTGATGAGAATCTGTCTCCTGATGGAATGATGAGAGACCCGTATCTTGTCCCAGTAGTCACGTCCTGTTGTTGATCGTGTGAGTGTTATGGGAAGAGTTTGTAGACCCAAGTGAGGAGATCGGTGCCCTTGAGCACCATGCCCAGACTGGGGTCAAACAGCTGCTCCAGGTTCTTCAGGTTGACCTTGTTGACCTCAAACGGCACCTCCGCCGCACCTTGTTCCGCCAAAGCGCCCATCAGCGACGTCACGTCATCCAGACACTGATGCAGCAAATTCTGTCAACAAAATCATTTGAACTCGGTCATACAGTACCATACATCCCACCCAGCCACTTAAAAACAAGATGGGATGAACCATAACCCATAAAGTCCCTTCTATATGAGAGCTGTCTTCGCTGTCAAGGGTCTCTACCTTTTGTCTTTGACTTGATTCTGATGTTGAAATATCTCCTTCTGAAAAACCTCGCAGACGTGCCAATGCGCCATAGTGAACTCTATAAGGGGCGCGCGCAGTGCAAACGCGTCGTTGGTTTGTCAAACGTCATTTGTCATGACGTATTTTTTTGTTTGTTTTTACGTAATTTTATATTTAAAGTGATACGAGATTCGCTTTCGCTTCAAGGCAGTCTCCAATGCTGTACAATAACTCCTTAGCCACTCACCCATCTTTTCCCAAAAGTAACAAAGTAAAATTCATTTTTCTTTAAAAGGTATTTTTTCGAAAAATACTTACCGATGACATGACTGAATGGAAGTGTCTACTACTTACTCATTCTAGCCTAAGAGCCAGTTGTGTTAAGACACAACCCGGGAGGCACTCGGGGAACCCCGAGGGGACCAAGAGTTGTCTCCCTATACCCACCACCCGGAAGCCGGGTACCCATAATCCCTCAGTCAGGATACTTGGCGCACGAGCGGCAAGCGGGGCAGGTGGGAGGGTCGTTTGAGTCATGTCATCGGTAAGTATTTTTCGAAAAAATACCTTTTAAAGAAAAATGAATTTGTTTCTTCAAAAACATTACCGATGACATGACTGAATGGAAGAATTGCGAACAGGAGGTGGGTGCCGCGCTCCAGCACACTTTAGGGCCCAAGGGCCGTCCTCCCTAACGCAAACTCCCGACGACCCTAGGTAGGTGAATACCTACGGCGCTGAGGCGCCAGGAGGGAGTTGTGCCCCCCGCAAAAAGGCCTCCACCAGAGCGAGGAGTCTCTCTGGCCTGGCAGAGCTCTGCAATCGAGGCGGGCGAAGTCATCCTGCCCGCCAGCCTCCAGTAGCCACGAAGTGCAAGACAGTACAGTCCCTGACGAATGTGACGTTCGTGGCCCTGCAAGTGCCTTGATAACGTACCTGTAGCCTCTAACCTCCCTGAGGGAGGGGTCCTGTAATTCAGAACGTATGACTGAGCTTAACCAGGAAGAACGTCCGGCATGTAGCGTCAGTGCTGCCGGAACCGGCAAAGAGGCGAGCGCGTCCGAAGCGAACGGCTATGTCGTAGGCACCCGTGAGGCTTGTACAGGGATTTGCTACGTGGTCTCCTGGTGGAATAGCGCCCCGTAAGCGGGCGCAAGGTGAACCTGTGGACCAAGGCGCGGCGGTCCAGGTAAGGTATGGTCCGAGAGGAGCTGTACGTAATTGTTCCCTCGAACTGTAGGCAGACAGGGTGAGGCGTAGCTCCTGAAGCTCGTTAACCAATCCACCACGGCAACATCCCTCAGGCGCCGTATGGCTGCAAGGGCAAGACGTAGCATTCGATGACTCCTCCCGAGGGGAGTCGACAGGAGGCTCCGGACGAGCGCGTGTAAGTCTCTCCGACCCGGGCTCTGAGGAGAGGCGGGTTCCTGTCGGCAAGTGGACCCCCAGCAGGATCCCGGCGGCTTACTTGGAGACGAGTGGGTACCGAGATTGTACGTGGGACGTCGCCAAGCGCGACTCTCTGAACTGGGCTCTGTGAGGCGAGTTCTCTGCTTCTCAAAAGCTGTGTCCGGGCTCGCTCCGTCCGGGTAGCGGCCTCGGTCAAGGCCCCATCCTGTGCCCCAGTCCACTGAAAACGTAGGATCATCCTGGTCTCATGCGCCGATCCTCCGAAGGTGTCCTGGTGTATTCCGTGTGTAGCCACTGGTCCCACCGGGGAAGACTGGCCCAGATCTACCGTCGGTCCAGGTAGCGTCACGCACGGAGGGAGATGAAGTTCTTTCCCCAAGCACCAGGGTAGGGGGTATGCACTGGTCGGAGGATCGCCAGCTGCCCTGATCCTGGAAGAACACCTCCGCTGTCGCGTAGCCGAAGAGGAGAAGCTCCTGTGACCTATCCTTCCCCCCACGAGCAGAAGAAGCAGGCCTAGTAGTCCGCGTCAGATCCAAGCTAAGCACGCTCTTGTCCGCGAAGTCCGAAGGTCGAAGGGTTGGACCTCGAGAAGAATCACGGAAGTAGGAAGCGTAGCTTCAGCAGCCGGGCTTAGAGACGACTAAGGTGAGTAGATTCGACTCCGTGTAGTGGCTAGGCCTCCACCCCGAGCACAGCCAAGCGGTACCACCTGTCCGAAGTACGGCACCCCCCGGGTGCCCAACGAGAGTTGTCGAGATGGTTAGACGTCAGGGAGAAGGGGCTGCGCCTTGGTTCCCCAGTGTCCACGATGGATGAGAACCCCCGGTGAGTCAAGGGGCGATGCCGGGCAACTTCCGCAGCAGGGCGGCGGCGATGAGCTTGGATGTCCCGTCCAGCGCCGGCCGAGTGTCCATCCGCGCAGAAGAACAGGTCTGATGGAACCGCAGCACTGGAAGCCGAAGAAGAGGAAGAGGAGAAACGGCTGAGACGTCCGAGCAACCAGTCCGAGGGGTCGTCAGCCGTCAAACTCAGGGTGTCAAAGTCCCGCTGTCTGGAACCGGCGACCGAGGAGGGCTCCGAGGGAGGGAATCCCGCTGACGGCGAACCGCAGGTCGAAGACTCCCTCCGAAGGGGAGAGCGAAGACGGAGCGACGCGGCGAGGTTCTCCCGTTTGCCGAAGGCGGGTTCCGACGAGGAGAACGGCTGCGACGAGGAGGAACGGAACGGAGAGGACGAGGGAAGGGGAAGTGGCCGGTCGATGGGAAGAGGAACGGGACGAACGGGAGTCCGAACGAGATGAGGAACGCGAAGAAGGCGAAACCAGTCGAGGGAGTCCTGATCCGTCGAACGATGAGTGGAGAAGGTCCTCCTACGATCTTGCGAAGCAGAGCGATAACGGTGAGTAGAATCCCAGCGCCTACGATCCTCGCGAACAGGAGGATCCGGACGAGTGCGTGTAAGTCTCTGTGAACCAGGCTCTTGGGAGAGGCGGGTTGCTTGCCGGCAAGGGGATCCCTGCGGCCAGAGATGAGTGGGGAACGAACCAGGCTCTTGGGAGAGGCGGGTTTCTGTGCACTAATCCGTTGAATACTCAAGTGGCGTCTTCTGTGTCGGATCAAGTTGGTTTCGCGCGTCCGGTGCCGGGGGCACAGCGGAAGGCGTCTTGGGCAACTCCAAGCACCCGAGCGGGAAGGTCCTCTTATGATCTTGCGAGGGAGAGCGATAACGTCGAGTAGAATCCCTGTGTCTACGCTCTTCACAACCAGGAGGTTCCGGACGAGTGCGTGAATGTCTCTGTGAACCAGGCTCTTGGGAGAGGCGGGTTTCTTGCCGGCCAGGGGACCCCCAGCGGGATCCCGGCGGCTTCTTCAGAGACGAGTGGGGAACGACGGTGGAGGAGGGACGCCACGAGCGTCCCACCAAACCAGGCTCTTGGGAGAGGCGGGTTCTTTCCACCAGCTGTATCCGGGCGCGCTCTCTAACGGAGGCGGTCTTGACGGTCGAACTCCCACACTGCACTAATCCCTCGATTACTCAGTGGCGTTTTCTGTGTCGGATCCAGCTGGTCTCGCACGTCCGGTGCCGGGGGCACAGCGGAAGGCGTCTCGGCAATCTTCAAGTACCCGAGAGGGTAGGAGTCTCCCTCCTCTAAAGTTCCAGAGATTAGACCATCGCAGCTCCGGCCAGGTAGCACAGACGTTACAAGAGTGGTCGGAAGCACACCCAGCGCACAGGAGACAGACTGTACGGTTACCCGACGGCCACTGGAAGCCTCCGCATAGCTTGCATGTCCTCAGCAGTCCGATAGTGGTCCCTACTCTGGCGCCGCGCAGAGCGAGCGGGACGAGAGGTGGCCCGGAACTGTGTTGATAGTAGTCTCCGCTTCCTTGGAGACGAGCATTCTTACTAGAGTCCCTGGACGTGCACGTGAATGTCTCTGAGCCGGGCTCCGAGGGAGGCGGGCTTTCTTGCCGGTAAGGGGGACCCCCAGCGGGATCCCGCGGGCTTCTTGGAGACAAGTGGGGCAGAAAGTGGACATGGCTTCTTGGAAGTCTTAGTCCGGGCGCGCTCCCTCCTGGAAGCGGCCTCATCGATCCAGGCCCACTTCGTGCACTAGTCCACTGAATCCGGTGTGGGGATTCCCACAGGGACGTCCTGGTCTCAAGCGACCGGTGCCAAGGATACGTTGGAAGGCGTATCCACATCCTGCGCATAGGAGACCCGACCCAGTGGTTGTCCGACGGCCACCGGAACATCTGCCTTGCGTGAAGGACATCGGCATGCCCCTCTTCATCGGGGCGGAACGGGATCCTTCAAGCACCAACAGCATAGGTCGCTCCCGCCTGCAGACGCTTCAATGCTGCCATCCGCGCTGCTGAGGCCAGGTGACGCAATCATCCCAATGTGGTAGGAGGCACCTCCCGTGTCGGAAGACAGGCCTAGTCCCAATGGGCGCTGCCTGGACATGAAGAACACACCTACCAGTAGCAGCCGGGCTGGGGCTTACAGCCGAGAAGCTGCTTGTCCTCTCAAGGTGGTAGTGTACTGCAACGTCCTAAGACGTCGGACGTGTGCGTAATTGTCTTTCCGAGCGGGCCTTGCCAGAGGCTGTTCCCGTGCGCTCCCCCTGGCAGCGGCCTCCACGATCCATGCTCGCGCACTAGTCGCGACATCCGGTGTGGCTTCTCTCCCAGGGCAGTCCGTTGTCGTGCGGAAACCCGCAGTGTCTGGAAGGCGCCTAAACCGGTGCCGATCGCTTGCAAAGCAAGCATGGTCGGCGGGGCATCCGGTGCAGTGGCGAAAGACCCCTGGGGGCTGAACTAGCCACTGTCATCTGTGTGAATGGGTAGCGCATCCCTGCAACAGATAACACCCGAAGGCCTGCGGGCGAGTCCTGTGGGACTAAGCCACGAAAGGTAGCCTTCGTAACAACAAAACACACAAGCACCAAGCGGGGTAACAGACTGTCAAGCCTGCACGCCAGCAGTGCAGCAAGAAGGTAGACTCACTGCCCTCAAGCACTAAGGTGAGCAACCAACATATGTAGCAAAAGTCAAACATGTCATGACAGAAGCGAGGTACCAAACTCAGACCTGTTTACCCCCTGGGTGTAGTCAGTGTACTTTCAACTGACTAATTGTGTACTTTGGACCTCACATGTGTAATTATTCCCAAGCCAGTGAGTTGTCAGTTTCTCCAAAAAGTGTATTCTTGGGTAAACAGGTCTGCAAACTGCATGCCGACAACTAGCCGTGCAGTAAGCAAGCAGGCCCACTGCCGCCAAGCGCTAAGGCGAGGGAACAACATATGTACACAAAAGACGAATACGTCATGACGGAAGCGAGGTACCAAACTGCACGTCTGCAATCTAGCAGTGCAGTAACGAGGTAGATTCACCGCCGTCAAGTGCTAAGGTGAGCAACAACATATGTACCAACCCCTGTGACAAAAGGAGTCAGGCCCCCAAACATTATTACTAAGGGTGACCGTGTGTGGAAAAAAAAAAAAACCAACACCGGCCGCATGCTGTACAACTCAATACGCAATGACAATCAAGACAAGAAAAACATCTGGGGCAGAAAATCACCACTTTATGTGGACATGCCACGAGGGGCCCGCCCAGCCAAGGAGCGTAAACCCCCCAGCTGCCCGCCGGAACGTATATCCACTGTCTAAGGTACGTGAGTACTTGTCTACCGCGTATGCCTGCGTATGCGAGTGTGCGCTTAAATCCATCACCCGTGAGCGAAAACAGAACAGGCGCTGGTCCCGAACAAACCACGCGATGACAAGGCGTGACTCAAGCTGTGCCACTCAGCTAATCAGGCCATGGAGTAAAAGAATTCTCCACACCCAAGGTACAAAAGCGTAGGAAACTTCTCTACGATTCACCGAAGGTGAGTGGGGGCGCAATTACAGTGAGAAGAAGACGAAAAACTTCGTACCTGCACAACCAGTGCCCAGCCCGGGAACCAGCCGAGGGTCAATCCCGCTACCTTACCTCTCCGCCGAAGGGGAACGGGGGGAGACGTCCAAAAACCCGCCTGGCACGACCGGCGAAGATCACCGGACAGCTCACCAGAGGCCGAAGCGCAGGCGCCAAGCAGTGGGGACGAGAAAACCACGCAGCAGCACAGGCAGGGCCGACGAAACGATCCTATCTCCCGCTCTTCATTCCAACAGCAAGTCCGAACCCGAGAACGGTCGAAAACCAAAGTCCGTAGGCTAGAGCCGAGCGCAAGACGACCGAATCGTGCGCCTAAGTAGACTAGACTGGGGGATTATGGGTACCCGGCTTCCGGGTGGTGGGTATAGGGAGACAACTCTTGGTCCCCTCGGGGTTCCCCGAGTGCCTCCCGGGTTGTGTCTTAACACAACTGGCTCTTAGGCTAGAATGAGTAAGTAGTAGACACTTCCATTCAGTCATGTCATCGGTAATGTTTTTGAAGAAACAAATACCCACATTCTCTCTCTCTCTCCTCTCCCTCTCACACACTACCACGTGCACTATGACTGACCTCCAGTTGTTCGTCACGCTGTACTTTTGGTGAGAGAGCCTTGATGCGCTGTGCTTTCTTGGGTTTGGAGGTGGTGGGGGACGTCACGTCCTTCACTTTGTCTACTAGTGACATCTCTCCACGCTGAGCCAGCACCGACAGTCTGCAACACAAACCATTTTCATTCACCAATAATTGCATGTAGCGCTCTTCGTGTGTTTGCAATCTGTGACAGGCTGATGAACCACGCTAGCTGGAGGCACCAGCAACTCTGCAATGTTCAGGCATGGGAATTGTCCGCCTAAAGGCAAATTTCCGCCGAAATGGTTTGCTCAGCCGCCGAAAAAAAAAAAAATTGTCCGCCGAAAAAAAAAATTGGGGTGCAAAAAGTAACTGAGCACCGGTCATTATACACTGCGAGGCCGCATTGGTTCAAGTGATATGCCGCCCGCTAGAGTTACGCGTCACCTATTGTGGCTTTAACGCAGTCGTTACTTTACCGTGCAAGCGGGCAATACAACACTGAACGCACCGTTTTCATGCTCGCTTACCGTCTCGCGCACACGATAGTGTGGGGAAAATGGCGGCATCACGAGTTGTTGAAAATGGCGGTGAGAAAGGATATCGTTCAAGACAGAGTGCTGTTTAGTGTGCACCCGATCATGATCCGGTAAGCAACAACAACCCCCCCCCCCCCCCCCCCCGTCATGATTTTTGGCCGCTGAAATGAAGGACCACGCTACTCCCTCCCCCCCCCCCCCCCCCCCCCCCCCCCCCCCCCGTCGTTTGATTTCTTGGTCGCTGGAATGAAGGATCACGATGGAAATTTCAGACTTATTTCCACTTTTCTAATTCCCATGCCTGAATGTTGATACAACACTGACAGACTGCAAAAAGGACAGGACTGGGATGTAGAGCATGTGGATATCTTAATCTTTGTGTGTCGGTAGCACTTTTTGTCACGATGATTCCTTTAGGAATCATCGTGACAAAAACTGCTACCAACATGCAAGGGGTCAAACTCCCAGGACTAAATGACATTCATTTGATAGAATGGAAGTCATTCAGTTATTCATTTGATAGAATGGAAGTCATTCAGTTATTCATTTGATAGAATGGAAGTCATTCAGTTATTCATTTGATAGAATGGAAGTCATTCAGTTATTCATTTGAGAGAATGGAAGTCATTCAGTTATTCATTTGATAGAATGGAAGTCATTCAGTTATTCATTTGATAGAATGGAAGTCATTCAGTTATTCATTTGATAGAATGGAAGTCATTCAGTTCTGGGAGATTACGAGTTAAGAGATTGCATGCTGAACATAACTGACCTACAATCTGTAGCCTGCACCCACCCACCTGTCATGAAGGTCGTTGATCTTGTGAAGTGACACCCACAGGAACCCTGGCCACACCGCGGAGGCTTTAGGCAGCTCTCCACCTTTGCGACACAGCGCGTAGAGCAGGATAATGCGTCTGTCGGCGGGGTTCAGTTCGGGGCGGGCGGGGTCGGCCTCCTCTAGTGAGGGCTGGTACCACTGCATGGCCACTTCATTGTCTGTGCTGGATATCACGTTCTTGTCAGACGGTTTGTGGGTATCTGCGCAGGTGCCTGGTGGGGGTGGGGCTTTGGACTGTCAGAAGATAAATACAGAGTATGCAGACTGATACGGGTGGGGCTTTGGACTGACAACAGGTAAATACTGAATTCCAAATACATAATACAGACTGGTGGGGGTGGGGCTTTGGCCTATTCGCAGATCAAATAAAG
The DNA here is from genome assembly GCA_036245525.1 of Semisulcospira habei. Lineage (NCBI taxonomy): Eukaryota > Metazoa > Mollusca > Gastropoda > Semisulcospiridae > Semisulcospira > Semisulcospira habei. Next base: position 219,213,530 of record BTPG01000003.1, read on the forward strand.
GATTCAAATTCATTGAGAAAGATACAAATGTGAATTTGACAAGTAAGAAGCACAGAATTTGATGAACCCATGCAATCCACAAGCTATTTGATAACAGAAATACACTGTATTCTAGAAGACCTCTACTTGTGAAAACAGGCACCGCTATAATGAGCTACTTTATCATAAAACATGAATTTTGTTGACGAGGCATAGATCCTCATGAGCCTCTGCAGTTGCTGATGAGGATCTATGCCTCTTGCTGCTTGGTTGCACAGAGTGAAAGGACAACAATCGCTGGCTCTGCGTCCTGCCACTTACCACAGGAATGTCTACACTGGCCACGGTGGCCGAGTTGGCGTCAACCAGAGAACTGTTCAGAGAGAGATTGGATGCGTATGACTTGATCGCGATGTTGATGTCCGTCGGCATGCCAGCAGGGGTCAAGGTCAGGAGAGGGGTGGGAGGGTAGATGGCGCAGCAGTCACTGCCGTAGAGTGGGAGGCAGGTGCACAGGTACTGATGAAGGTGGTTCAGACGGATGGACCACAGACCTGTATGCAAATGACAAACACAAGTTACTTGTACCAGAAACAAAGTAACGACAGACTGTTTATTTTCCACAAAAGAGCAATTAAATTAGATGAAAGAGAAATACAGTTTCACTTCTGTAATACGTCTTGAATGTCTGTTGTTTTTTTCATTTCTATCCAACTCGTATTCAGCCCCTTGTGCAAATAAAGACGAAGTGTGCACATTCAAACTCCCATCCCCATTATCCGCACAATACAGTTCCACTAGGGCGAGTGGGGTAAGGAACAAGTGTCCGCACAATACAGTTCCACTGGGGCAAGTGGGTAAGGAACAAGTGTCCGCACAATACAGTTCCACTAGGGCGAGTTGGGTAAGGAACAAGTGTCCGCACAATACAGTTCCACTAGGGCGAGTTGGGTAAGGAACAAGTGTCCGCACAATACAGTTCCACTAGGGCAAGTTGGGTAAGGAACAAGTGTCCGCACAATACAGTTCCACTAGGGCGAGTTGGGTAAGGAACAAGTGTCCGCACAATACAGTTCCACTAGGGCGAGTTGGGTAAGGAACAAGTGTCTGCACAATACAGTTCCACTAGGGCGAGTTGGGTAAGGAACAAAATAAGTGTCCGCACAATACAGTTCCACTAGGGCGAGTTGGGTAAGGAACAAGTGTGCACACAATACAGTTCCACTAGGGCGAGTGGGGTAAGGAACAAGTGTCCGCACAATACAGTTCCACTAGGGCGAGTTGGGTAAGGAACAAGTGTGCACACAATACAGTTCCACTAGGGCGAGTTGGGTAAGGAACAAGTATCCGCACAATACAGTTCCACTAGTGTAAGGAACAAGTGTGCACATTACAAATCCTGTCCCCGCTATTGGACTAGAATCGGTCCGTTGGGGACAATGGGGTGGAAACAGAAGCATACGGCGTGCACAAGTTCTAGCCAAACACAGCTGTACCTGTCTGACAGTAACAAAGCTCTAGCCTAATTAATACTACATCCTACTTCTGCGGTTCGCAGCTGTACCTGTGAAAATCATGTGTCGCACAACGTCGTAGTTCTGCCCCATGTCAAACTGGGCATGACTGACAAAGCCGAGATCAAATTCACTGTCAGCTTCCCCCTCGTGTTGGCTCTCTCGAACACCGTCTGGCCGTGAACTGGAGATGGAGATGGTGGACGTGTTGCACAGACGCTGCAGGATGGTTTGGTAACCTGCAAGCAGCAAAGTAACATACTGCGGACATCATGCGTACAGATACACAGCTAATCAAGTTAACCCATTTAGCCCCGAGGCCCTACAACAGGAGACGGATTGACCGTGATAATTCAAGGGTAGTGACAGATTAGCTTGGCGCCTGAAGGCACCAAGCTAATCTGGCACTACCCTTGAATTATCATGGTCAATCCATCCCATGCAACTGGTACATAGTCGTTAGGCAAGACCTCCACAATGTGAGAAATGGGGCCTTGGGGCTAAAAGCGTTAAACACAAGACCAGCTCCATGATAATTCTGGACATGTAGCATCAGACGTGATGCAAACAAAATAAGCACTGAAAGCCATGATAATTCTGGACATGTAGCATCAGACGTGATGCAAACCAAATAAGCGCTGAAAGCCATGATAATTCTGGACATGTAGCATCAGACGTGATGCAAACCAAATAAGCGCTGAAAGCCATGATAATTCTGGACATGTAGCATCAGACATGATGCAAACCAAATAAGCGCTGAAAGCCATGATAATTCTGGACATGTAGCATCAGACGTGATGCAAACCAAATAAGCGCTGAAAGCCATGATAATTCTGGACATGTAGCATCAGACGTGATGCAAACCAAATAAGCGCTGAAAGCCATGATAATTCTGGACATGTAGCATCAGACGTGATGCAAACCAAATAAGCGCTGAAAGCCATGATAATTTTGGACATGTAGCATCAGACATGATGCAAACCAAATAAGCGCTGAAAGCCATGATAATTCTGGACATGTAGCATCAGACGTGATGCAAACAAAATAAACGCTGAAAGCCATGATAATTCTGGACATGTAGCATCAGACGTGATGCAAACCAAATAAGCGCTGAAAGCCATGATAATTTTGGACATGTAGCATCAGACATGATGCAAACCAAATAAGCGCTGAAAGCCATGATAATTCTGGACATGTAGCATCAGACGTGATGCAAACCAAATAAGCGCTGAAAGCCATGATAATTCTGGACATGTAGCATCAGACATGATGCAAACAAAATAAGCGCTGAAAGCCATGATAATTCTGGACATGTAGCATCAGACGTGATGCAAACCAAATAAGCGCTGAAAGCCATGATAATTCTGGACATGTAGCATCAGACATGATGCAAACAAAATAAGCGCTGAAAGCCATGATAATTCTGGACATGTAGCATCAGACGTGATGCAAACAAAATAAGCGCTGAACGCCATGATAATTCTGGACATGTAGCATCAGACATGATGCAAACAAAATAAGCGCTGAAAGCCATGATAATTCTGGACATGTAGCATCAGACGTGATGCAAACCAAATAAGCGCTGAACGCCATGATAATTCTGGACATGTAGCATCAGACGTGATGCAAACCAAATAAGCGCTGAAAGCCATGATAATTCTGGACATGTAGCATCAGACATGATGCAAACCAAATAAGCGCTGAACGCCATGATAATTCTGGACATGTAGCATCAGACGTGATGCAAACAAAATAAGCGCTGAAAGCCATGATAATTCTGGACATGTAGCATCAGACATGATGCAAACAAAATAAGCGCTGAACGCCATGATAATTCTGGACATGTAGCATCAGACGTGATGCAAACAAAATAAGCGCTGAAAGCCATGATAATTCTGGACATGTAGCATCAGACGTGATGCAAACAAAATAAGCGCTGAACGCCATGATAATTCTGGACATGTAGCATCAGACGTGATGCAAACCAAATAAGCGCTGAAAGCCATGATAATTCTGGACATGTAGCATCAGACGTGATGCAAACCAAATAAGCGCTGAAAGCCATGATAATTTTGGACATGTAGCATCAGACGTGATGCAAACCAAATAAGCACTGAAAGCCATGATAATTCTGGACATGTAGCATCAGACGTGATGCAAACCAAATAAGCGCTGAAAGCCATGATAATTCTGGACATGTAGCATCAGACATGATGCAAACAAAATAAGCGCTGAAAGCCATGATAATTCTGGACATGTAGCATCAGACGTGATGCAAACAAAATAAGCGCTGAACGCCATGATAATTCTGGACATGTAGCATCAGACATGATGCAAACCAAATAAGCGCTGAAAGCCATGATAATTCTGGACATGTAGCATCAGACGTGATGCAAACCAAATAAGCGCTGAAAGCCATGATAATTCAGTGCTAGTGCACATGCAAGTATAGTCCCCCCTTCACTGAACGCCATCCAGCTGCAAGAGACACAAATCCTCATGAGCCCCCGCAGTTGCACTAACTTACCGCAGTTGCGGGGGCTCATGAGAATCTATGACTCTTGCTGAAACCACTTTCTGTGTCCAATGGACGGCTGCAGCTCTTTGGCGCTGAAGGGACAAAGATTTGACAAGACTGCAGCCACTGGTAGTCAAGGTGTTAATTGAGTGGAATCACAATGGTCCACTGACCCAGCACGTGTATCCAGGACAGGTCGGCTGACGCCAGGCGAGCCTTGTTCACCTGGTCCTCGTACGTCTCTTGAACTTTGACCTCCTGAGCTTCAATCAGCGGAGCCAGCTCTTCTTCAATCTCGTCTGAAACACGAAAACAGTTGTGGGTACAACAGCCAATAGTACTGCAATGTTGACAAAACAGTTGTGGGTACAACAGCCAATAGTACTGCAATGTTGACAAAACAGCTGTGGGTACAACAGCCAATAGTACTGCAATGTTGACAAAACAGCTGTGGGTACAACAGCCAATAGTACTGCAATGTTGACAGTGGGACCCCATGGTTTAACCTATTTAAACCCCACATCTGTCATCCTTTTGATCCTGTACCAGTTTCAGGAATTGGATCGATCATAATAATTCAAGGTTAGTGCCAGATTAGCTTGGCGTCTGATGGCACCAAGCTAATCTGGCACTAACACTGAATTATCATGGTCGATTCATCTCCTGCTGTAATGTGTCAGGGTTAATTCTGATAGTTTAATGGTGGTGCCTGAATAGCCTGGTACCAAGTCAGTCAAAATTACGAACTAACACCATCATTCTGGGGAAAACCTCCAACACCTAGTCGCAATCTGATGAGCACAAGAACTGCAACATCATTTGAATCATCAGAACACTGGAGTGTTTCCGACGGTTCCAGAGATGTCTCATTTCTTTCGCTCATCTTTAAATTTATCACAGGTTTTCTCATACGCTGAGCAAACCCACAGCTAAGACTATAAGTGTACCGCAGCCCGGCCGCACTCACTCTTGTAGACTTTCTTCTTGTCCCCCAGGACGTAAGGGTTCATCATGTCCAGGGCCGTGAAGTCAGGCATGCCATGCTGTGATTTCTCAGAGACTTTCTGCGCGGTGATGTTAGCGTTGCCGATGAGCAGGCTGCGTGCCCGCATGGCTTGTGCTGTGGCGGCTGCGCAGCGAATGGCGATACAGGCTGCCTTGCGTTCCTTCTCCAATTCAGACTCTTCCTCTCTGACGTGCACACGCGACCGCTCCTTCTTACCCTTCCATCTACATACATGTAGAGGTACACAGAGTTAGTTAGGGACACAGAGTTAGTTAGGCGTGTGTTGGGCTGTCATTACAGTTTTACAACTATATAATCCTATAATAAACACCCACATGTGGACAAACACAGACACAAATGTTGGGCTGTCATTACAGCTTTACAACTATATAATCCTACAATAAACACCCACATGTGGACAAACACAGACACAAATGTTGGGCTGTCATTACAGCTTTACAACTATATAATCCTACAATAAACACCCACATGTGGACAAACACAGACACAAATGTTGGGCTGTCATTACAGCTTTACAACTATATAATCCTACAATAAACACCCACATGTGGACAAACACAGACACAAATGTTGACAATTTACCCACTTCGCCCCAAAGCACTACAGCAAGAGATGGATCGACCATGATAATTCAAGGGGAATGCCGTATTAGCTTGGTGCCTGATGGCCTGACGGCGCCAAGCTAATCTGGCATTTTGCTTAAATTATCATGGCCGATTCATCTCTTGCGATTGGTACATGATCATGAATCATCAAAATCTGGAAATAAAGCATTGGGGTTACATCCACAACACAGTATACTTCACTGTACAACTGCCCATTACTGCAGCAGATACTTCACTGTACAATTGTCCATTACTGCAGCAGATATTTCACTGTATAACTGTCCGTTACTGCTGCAGATACTTCACTGTACAAATGTCCATTACTGCAGCAGATACAGCTGTGACTTGACATATCGCGGTCGTTGGGGTCCACAAAATGGGACCACGATATATCCATCTGCGAGATATGGGGCTAAAAAGGGCGGGGGCAGGGGAAAGGGGGGGGGGGGGGGTATCCGATGAGAATCATGGCGTGTGCGTAGGCATTACCTATCGTCTGTGCGTTCTTTATTTTTAAAAGCCGAGTACAATCAGAAACACTTGCACTGTTAGCATCACAGAAAAAGAACATACAAAGAACAACTTTCCGTTCTCGTTAATGTCATTCACACACATCAATAGACAATTTCCCAGACAAGTTAGGTAGCCTTTATACTTCAATGAATAGGTTGATCACCTCGCTAGTGTGTTTTGTTTGAAGTTGTCAAGCACGGTGAGCAAATCTGATTACGATGACTGGTGAGCACCAGCAGTAGGGTAGCACACCTCTCTTTAACTTCAACAGCAGATCGCTTAACTCTGCCGCAAACATAGACATGCATTATCTTTTGCGGCTGTGCCTAAGGTCTTCCTATCATTGCCTGTGATCTTCGTTAGAGAAGGCAAACGAGGGTTCAGCATCAGTTTTCGCACCCTCTGGGTTGGGGGCCATACTCGCCGGCTGCTGAGCGAGAGGAAACTTGACACCTGTGAAAAGCATAGACTTTGATGCGCATCGAATCAGTGTTTCCTATTAACGCATTTACGTGTGTGGTCATATATAGGAGGAGGTAACGCTGTGGTCTGTGTGAAGCTGTTCCCACGTGCCCAGCAGCCAGTCAAGTGGGGAGACATCTGCCATGTGCCAGAAGCCTCAGTAGACCCTCATTATACACTGACTGTCTCCTACCCTGTTTATGTACATACATGTATGTACGTGTGTACGTGTTCTTCATCTGGAGAAGGTTTGTGGGTGTTCAGTGTGTGGACGTCCTCCCAGCTGCTGCGTCAGGCGTGTGTGCAGCACCCCGTGGAGCGCAATACAGCCAAGACCAGTTACAAATTATTTTGCGGTTCACCGCTGTCCGCCGTTGGTCCAATTTTTTCAGGATCCAAGGTAACCCCCCCCCCCCCCCCCCCCACGCTATATCTGGGTTCGCGATGTAATGATTTGCGATATGTTGGGTCAGAGCTGTATTTCATTGTACAACTTTCCGTTACTACAGCAGATACTTCACTGTACAACTCACCGTTTCTTTTCCTTAACAGAGGACTTGGTGCTGGACTCGTCACCGCTTGTGTCTCCGCCGGTGACTGACTCTAGGAAGGATCCCTCCCTCACCTGCACAATGCCGCTGCTGTACATGTAGACTAATGCCAGCTCCAGGTAAGCCTGTCGCATCAGTCTGTGAAAAGAGAAGACGTGTTGATCGACTGGGAGACAGCAAGTAACAGATACGAGGAAAGCACAATGAGGGGAAAAGAAGTAACTGCAGTTTATCATAGACATCAAACACGTGTACACCCAGTAATGACTGGCAGGTGTCTATATTAACCTTTTGGGTGTCGGTAGCGGTCTTGTCGTGATGATTCCTACAGGAATCATCGTGACAAAAAACACTACCAACACACAAGTTTACCAGCTGTGGGAAATAGATCAGCCATGACAGTTCAAGGGCAATGCCAGAAATGCTTAGCACCTTTATGGACGCCAATCTGACCTGGCACTTGTAGCACTTTGGAGGTGTTGCCTAACGACTGTGTACCAGTTGCAGGAGATGAATTGTGCATAATAATTCAAGGAAGTGCCAGATGAGCTTGGCACATTCAGTGATCATGGAATGTCGTGCTGTAGAACTTGGGGCTACATGGGTTGAACTGTCATGGGTGATCCACCCCCTGCTGTGATGTCTTTAAACTGCCATGGGTGATCCATCCCCTGCTGGGATGTCTTTAAACTATCATGGGTGATCCATCCCCTGCTGTGATGTCTTTGGTGTGTGCGTGTTGCGTTGCAAGTCATATACAGTTAGGGTACGTGCACAGCTTATATGGGCACATCTGGTGAAACATGTACCATCAGAAGACAAGCAGCGTGGGCACATCCTGAGAAAATCATCAGAAGACAAGCTGCTTGGGCACATCCTGAGAAAATCATCAGAAGACAAGCAGCGTGGGCACATCCTGAGAAAATCATCAGATGAGACAGATGCAGCAAGTCGGACGGCCAGCATGCCTTGAGAAAAAATCATCAGAAAGACAAGCAGCATGCGGTCACATCATGAGAAAAACTCATCAGGCAAGACAAAGCAAGCCGTTGAGCACACATCCTGAGAAAAGTCATCAGAAGACAAGCAGCTTGGGCACATCCTGAGAAAATCATGCCAGAAGAGAGCAAAGCCAGCTGTGGGCTACAGTCCTGGAAAAAATCATCAGAAGACCAAGCAGCCATGGGCACATCCTGGGGACAAAATCATCAGAAGACAAGCAGCGTGGGCACATCCTGAGAAAATCATCAGAAGACAAGCAGCGTGGGCACATCCTGAGAAAATCATCAGAAGACAAGCAGCGTGGGCACATCCTGAGAAAATCATCAGAAGACAAGCAGCGTGGGCACATCCTGAGAAAATCTTGACACTTTGGGGACATTAACCCTTTGTGTGCCAGTAGCAGTTCTTGTCACCACGATTCCTATAGGAATCATCACGACAAAAAAAAACCTCGCGCTGGGACCATATGGCGTTGAGGCGCGTCCCCTGGGTGGTGGATAGGGGGTCCCTGGCGAGAGGGGTGCACCGAATGAAATAAGGTGCCGTGAACCAACATGGTCTAAGGGAAGGTGACCCCAACAGAAAACCCCTGGTCCTCCTAGTAAGGAGGTTGGGCATGGGGGCAGCTTCCCCACCCTGCAAAAAAGGAAATAGCTACAAAAACGCCGACGAAAAGACAAACAGTAATTCCTTTCCTGGAGGAGGAAGGTTCTTCTACCAGAAGATTTATGACATCCTGTGGTGAAAGCCGGAAGTCTTTGGAAGCCACAGGACCGAGCCGCCTCTCTCTATCCAGGGACACAACCATGGGCACATGGAACGTCAAGACCATGTACCAGAGCGGCAAGGCCGCCCAGATAGCAGCAGAAAAGCCAGCTTCCAGTATCACTAGGCAGGCATTGTCATGGAACCCCCAGGGAAAGAGGAAAAGAGGCAGGCCGAGAAACACCTGGCGTCGAGACCTCCAAGCAGACATCAAGAGACTGGGAACCACCTGGAGTAAAATCGAAGGAGAAGCACAGGACAGGAGTCGCTGGAGGTCTCTCGTCGACGGCCTATACCCGGGGAGGGGTGACAGGCGTAAGTAAGTAAGTACGACAAAAAACCGCTACCAACACGCAAAGGGCTGAGTTATGAATGACCATCAATTAGGAGACAGTGACAGTGTAGTGACTGTGACTACCTACCCCAGTGTAGTGACTGTGACTACCTACCCCAGGTCGTGGTTGTTGGTGAAGGAGATTTTAATGGCCTCCAGTAGTGTGGCGGCCGCAGCCCTTGGTTGGTATTTGCCCAGGTACACCAGCATCTTCTGAACCTTACCTGTAAAAAATCATGACACCTTGTCAACACATCACTTTATGGTCGTGGTATACTGTTTGAGACAGCCACAGGTATGAGCTGGCATTGACCAGCATAACGCATAACACCATAGCACATGCCAGCATATCACATACCAGCATACCACACGGCAGAATACCACATACCAGCATACCATATACCAGGATACCACATACCAGCATATCGCATACCAGCATACCACACAGCAGAATACCACATACCAGCATACCACATACCAGTATATCACATACCAGCATACCATACAGCAGAATACCACATACCAGCATAACACAAACCAGCATATCGCATACCACACAGCAGAATACCCCATACCAGCATATCACATACCATCATACTGCATAAAAGGATACCAGCATATTGTATACCAGCATACCACACAGCAGAATACCACATACCAGCATACCAGCATAACACATACCAGCATACTGTATACCACATACCAGCATAATGTATACCAGCATACCACATACTGTATACCAGCATACCACATACCAGCATACCACATACCAGCATACCACATACCAGCATACACATACTAGCATACTGTATACCAGCATACCACATACCAGCATACCACATACCACATACCACATACTAGCATACTGTATACTAGCATAACACATACCAGCATACCACATACCAGCATAACACATACCAGCATACTGTATACCAGCATACCACATACCAGCATACTGTATACTAGCATACCACATACCAGCATACCACATACCAGCATAACACATACCAGCATACTGTATACCAGCATAACACATACCAGCATGGCAGCACACCACAAGAAAATGTATGTTGGTTTTAATGCGGACTGTCTTTATTACTGGGCCGTGTGGGATGTCAAAGCTCCAATACAGGGCGGTCTACGAGAAAATGTATGTTGGTTTTAATGCGGACTGTCTTTATTACTGGGCCGTGTGGGATGTCAAAGCTCCAATACAGGGCGGTCTACGTGAAAATGTATGTTGGTTTTAATGCGGACTGTCCCTGATACTGGGCCGTGTGGGATGTCGAAGCCCCAATACAGGGCGGTCTACGTGTACATGATTATACTGACCCATGGTGAGCAGGATCTCGGCTTCAGTCGCGGCCTCACGACGAGAGCAGACTTGCATGATTTCCAGCGCAGTGCTGAGAACACCCAGACACTCCACCCACTGAAGTACGATGGGGCCGGACTCCACCTGACTGAATAAACAGCAAGACACGGGTCAATGAACCATCAAGCTGACACCAAATCATTCACCACAGTACAAACATTCATTTATTTAACCCCATGTTCACATTTCCCAAATTTAGTAGGTGTCACTTAATACAGTATGTACCAGTTGCAGAGACGGATTGACCATGATAATTCAAGGGTAGTGCCACATTAGCTTGGCGCCTGATGGCGCCAAGCTAATCTGGCACTACCCTTGAATTATCATGGTTGATCCGATGTGCAGTAGGGCGTCAGGGCGAATTAGATTAAGTCAAGTACTGTCAAGTGCTTCATTTCATCTTCTCTCTCTGCGTACAGCTGTGTTCATCTTCAAACGTTAGACATCACAAAATACAATGAAAAGCCATAATAATTATATAAACGTTATCAGCACAGCGCAGAGTAGTGTGCCCATCAGTGATTTGGGACCTTGCGCCGTAAGGCCCACAATGGCTGACAAGCACACACATCATGCTTATGGCGCTGATCTTGTAATGGTGAGGACAGTAGAACCTCTCTTGAGCCACCATCCTTACGAGAGATCACCTGTTGTGAAAGACCATCTTTAAGTTAACCCTATAGCCCCAAGGTCCCATTTCTCAAATGTCGGAGGTGTTGCCTAACGACTATGTACCTGTTGTAGGAGATGGATTGACCATGATCATTCAAGGGTAGTGCCAGATGAGCTTGGCGCCTGTCAGGCGCCAAGCTGATCTGGCACTACCCTTGAATTATCATGATCAGGCCGTCTCCTGCTGCAGGGATCCAGGGCTAAAAGGGTTAAGTGACTGTAGCGAGTGGAATGATGGTCTTTAATGACAGGTGACACTTCTGCCCCTCTTGAGGGAGAACCTGTCTCCTAGACCATGCTTTCCATTGCAAAATTGTGGGTGCTTAAAACAGGTCCTACTGTGTATCGTAATGATCACGCGTGTCCATTACAGCGTGACAAAAATGAAACCAAAGACATCGCTGGAAGAAGACGTCTAACCCTTTGGCTGTCGGTAGCAGTACTGTCGCCAGGATTCCTTGCAGGAATCATAGCGACAAAAAATGCTACCCACACCAAAAGGGTGAGGGTATATTTGATGATGCCGACTGATGTATTCACTGTCAGTCAACAATGCACCCATTTCAACCCAAGGTATGTTTGATGATGCCGACTGATGTATTCACTGTCAGTCAACAATGCACCCATTTCAACCCAAGGTGGAATTGCCCACATTTTTTAGGTGTCACGTAATGACTGTGTACCAGTCGCAGGAGATGGATCGAACATGATAATTTAACTCATTCCACCCCAGACACACCACAGCAAGATAAGGATCGACCATGATAGTTCAAGGGTGATGCGAGAATAGCTTGGCGCCTACGGGCGCCAAGCTATTCTGGCATCACCCTTGTACTATCATGGTCGATCTGTGTCCTGCACTGCAGTGCAGTCTTCAGAGGACGACGGCGAACTTTGGGTATTTCAGTGTTGGGGTAGAATGAGTGAAGGGTAGTGCCAGATTAACTTGGCATCATCAGGCGCCGTGCTAATCTGGCACTATCCTTGAATTATCATGGTCGATCCACCTCTTGCTTTAGTGGGTTAGGTCTGATTGGGTTAATGCTTATACTGTGTTATCCTATGAGTGAAAAGAGAGGAATAGCAAAGAAGTACACATAAGACAATCAACAGAAACGCTCATTTCAATGTTTTCAATGTGAAGTCCTGAATGACGTGATGTTGTTATAGAGATTTGGTTTCTTTGTTGTTCAGACAAGACAACACTGGATGTGAACACAAAACACATGCATCCGTCTAACCAGCCTGCGTCCACACTGCGTCAAACCATGCAAGCCGTGTGTGGACTAGAGTGACTGGCATGCACTCAGACCCTGGCTAAAACACCACACAAGATAAATACACTCAACAAGATAAACAATACACTCAACAAGATAAACAATACGCTCAACAAGAATACACTCAACAAGATAAACAATACACTCAACAAGATAAACAATACGCTCAACAAGATAAACAATACACTCAACAACATAAACAATACACTCAACAACATAAACAATACACTCAAGATAAACAATACGCTCAACAAGATAAACAATACACTCAACAACATAAACAATATACTGAACAACATAAACAATACACTGAAGATAAACAATATGCTCAATAAGATAAACAATACACTCAACAAGATAAACAATACACTCAACAAGATAAACAATACACTCAACAACATAAACAATACACTCAACAACATAAACAATACACTCAAGACAAACAATACGCTCAACAAGATAAACAATACACTCAACAACATAAACAATACACTGAACAACATAAACAATACACTGAAGATAAACAATACGCTCAACAAGATAAACAATACACTCAACAAGATAAACAATACGCTCAACAAGATAAACAATACACTCAATCGACTTCTCTCATAACAGCCTCCCGCCACTGTCAGTCTCCGTCTTCCTTCAAAGCTCAACTTAACCCATTATATTCGCAGGCCGAATTCTTTACAATTTGCTTTTTGTCCTACAAAGGCTACATTACAGATTAAGAGATAGATCAACCATTTTCGTTCAAGGGTGGTGCCAGGATAGGTTGGCGCCTGGGGCGCCAACCTATTCTGGCACTACCCTTGAACAATCATAGTCATATTTATTTCGAGCGATAGTGTATGCGGATAAAATGGTTTAAGATACCTGCTCAGAACGGCTTTTGAACTGCACACTTACCATTGACTGCATCTGTCCAAGAATAGCGTGCTATTTTGTAAAATCATTTTAGATGTGTTGTGTAATTTGTTTTGTTCGTACTCAGAACTTTTAATTGTTTGTTGTCATGACTGTGTTGTGGTGCACCATTTCCTCCTGCTCCCCATGCTGTTTGTATAGTGTCTGCTGACTGTACAGGTACAGATGGCGACACTGCTCGGTCGGCTGGTGTGGTGGACGGGAGGAAAGTGTATTACACCACATGCTTTGTAAAGCGCTTTGAACTTAGAAATGGGGATTTAGTGCTATATAAAAACCCTTTACTATTACTATTATTATTGTTATAACTTACAGTCTGAGACTAAACCCAGAATCCTTCCTCAATCTGAGGAAGTAAGCAAGGCCTATCTCCACTATCAAGAGGAATACACTCTCCTGAGTCAGCGTAGCTACAGGGGTTCATGTCAATACACTGCCTCTTGTAGATAGAGTAGCATGGCTGTTGGACTGGATAGATACTTCTTTTCTTCACACATACACATGCCCAAATGCGCACAGCAAGCAGTCACACATGCATGCATGCATGTTCACACGCACACACACATGCAGTGATGCATGCAAACTAGCCAAATCAAACAAAAGAGATCAGATCTGCCGAAACGCAAGCAGCATAACATCTCCAGAAATCACCCAGAACAAAAACCAGAACGCCAAGAAAAAGCAAGAAATAAAACAAATTACGAGTCGATATCATCCTCCTCTTCTTCTCCACCAAAATCAATCTTCACCCTGAGTAAAAATCACAACAGTTGCAAATGTCAACAGACACCAAATTACCGTGAGAGCAACAGTGCTCGGGCAACATTGGGTTGAGTTGGCCTGAGAACTACTGGCAAACAGTACTCGGGCAACATCGGGTTGAGTTGGCCTGAGATACTGGCAAAACAGTACTCGGGCAACATTGGGTTGAGTTGGCCTGAGATGGCAAAACAGTACTCGGGCAACATTGGGTTGAGTTGGCCTGAGAACTACTGGCAAAATAGAGCCAACGTCAGGGCTGTAGCGTTTCTGTCAGTTCATGTCTACTTGTTAACCCTTTCAGCGCCAACACCCTGCAGCAGGAAATGAATTGACCATGATAATTCAAGGCGCCAAGCTAATCTGGCACTACCCTTGAATTATCATGGTCAATCCACTGCCTGCAAATGGTACACAGTCGTTAAGTAACACTTCCAAAATTCAGGAAATGAGAGATAAGAGAATGTGTCTTACAAGAGCACCAAATTCATTAAAGCCGCATTGATCACAAAAATCGCGGCATTTTGACCATGACCCCCCATTGACCACGCGACCGCCACCCCATCTTTAATTCACCCTATCGATTTCAAATAAATGCACGTTTGTCTATGCGGCTTTAATAAATTTCCTTCTCTTGTAAGACACATTCTCTTATCTCTATAAGCATTGACCACGCCAGCACCCCCTTGCACCCGAGCTAAATAGTATATCAACGATGTATGCGTGTTCATTCTGAAATGCGTAGTTTATTGATTACTTGCATAGCCGAAGCCGTGTGCCACGCGTTGTGGAAATTCCCGATAAACGATCGTAGCGCCGCCACACACACGCACGCGCGCTCTTACGCCAGTAAAAAGACAATGGTATACACACTCACTAGGTCTATTTTCTCAATCAAAATAAGGCGGCAACCAAATCTGCTTAATAAATAGCCTTATACACACACTTTGTCAATTTTACACACAGTGACTGCACAGGGAACTAACTTTTGGTTATAGGCGAAACAACATAGAGCAGTTACTTCCCTTAGAAATCATAATTAATAGCCTACTTACTGCTTTCGTCGCTCACTCCTCTGAGGAAAGATACAAAAACACTGTATCAACCCACTCAAAACAACACTAATTTGTCTAATAACAATGTTTTTGGCCCTGGCCCGGCTCAATCAGCTGTATTATTAGCCTGGTAAACATGCTACATACCTGTAAAAAATCGATCATCGACTTCCTGTGGAGGATTTCACCACTTCCTGTTGGGTATTGATTATATATATAAACCCAAGAATAACCGTTTCTCTCGGCCACCATGGGTGGCTGGGTGGTACGGCCATATGTCACACACCTAAGAGAAAATCTTGGCGCAATTTATTCTTACGTGTGTGATATGGGTTCGAACCTCCCGGGGGGTCTCATACTTTCGTTTTGAAAAATAATTGGTCTGTGAGACCCCCATCTGGGGTGTGAAGAACCCTAATAACCAGTCCAAATATATATAATTAACTGTAGGACCTACAGTAAACAAATTACCGGGCCGGCAAATAAATAAAACAAATTGTGCGCGCACAGGTAAAAAAGGGGGGAAAGGGGTTAAAAAAAAAAGGGGGGGGGGGGGGTAAGGGGAAGGGAAAGGGGGATAAGGGGGGATGAAGGGGGTGTGTGTGGTGTGGTGTGTGTGTGGAGTGTGTGTGTGTGTGTGTGTCTGTCCGTCCTTCCCTTATCCCGTCTGGGCGACGGAACGCCATATCCAATTCCCAATGCCTCTTCAAGAGAGGCAAGTGTGAATCCTCTCTTGAAAAGGCCATTGGGAATTGGATAAAACAGACGGGATTTTTTGTTAGAAAAGTTTATTTTAATAACCCACGGCTCATATGATATCAGCTTTAACACAGAACACGGAACACAGAGTTAAATGATTCTGTGAATGAACACAACGTATACACAGCCGCTGTGTCAGTATCGCGTGTCACACCACTGAAATTCGGGTCTGTGTATGTTTGAGTGCATGTGTGGATGCATGTGTGTCTGTATGTGTTTATGCGTGTATGTGTGTGTTTACCTGTTTACGTGCGTGTATCTGTATGTGTATGTATGTGTGTATGTGTGTTAGAGATAGAAGAAAAGACATTCCAAGAACAATTTACCATTGTCTATTAAAAAATGTTTAGGGCTTAACGTCTTTTGTCCACCACGAGGGTGATTTCAAAGACGGGGACAACGAAAAAGGGTCTGAGCAAATTTTGACCCAAGCTGGATTCGAACCCGGGACCTTTTGGTCTGGAGGCAAACGCTTTTACCACCGAGCCACCCAGCTCCCCACCATTGTCTATGTGTCAATACCCCAAAACATAATTATTTAAATAATAACCACACACACACACACACACACACACACATACATACACACACAAACAAACAAACAAACAAACAAACAAACAAACATTGATAATAAATTTTTAAAGTAACCTACAGATACTTGATAACAAATTTCCAAAGTCAGTTATAACTGTCAAATAACTTTACAGGTAACTTTTTAATTGATTGATTGATTGATTGTACATTGCTTAACGTCCCGACAGCAACAAGGCTTTCTCAGGACGTGCCTGCACTGCTTGTGAAAAAAAAAATAAACAGAACATTGAATGTATGTCACCAGCCGGTCAAATACATTAAATAAACCTAACACATGGGGTTAAATAAAGCTAAGACCATTTAGCAACACACATCCAATATCAAGAGCTACAGGCAGTGCAGACAGTAGGGAGAGTTTAAAAAAGGCAAATACAGGTGAATGGACCTCGGGTAGACAGAAACACATGCCGCAGAATAGAGAGAAAAACCCACCCTGTGGGGCTGACCAGGGTGACCCTGGGAACTAAAAAATACCTAACCCCACCCAAGTCCCCCAGGGCAGACCCGGGTGGGGTGGTAACTTTTTAAGTTCCTATAAATTAGTTATAAGTGACTTAAAATAAAAACTTATAAGAACTTAAACATAACAAATTGTAAGTTCCTGACTTAAGTCACAACTTACTCGGACAGATTTGATAAGATACAAGGACAATAAAAAAGCTTTCTTTTTGTAATAGTCGGGTGGTGGTGGTGGAGCTGATGGGGTTAAATAGTTAGGCACAAGCGACATGGCATCTCTTTGCGAAGTGTAATGAAAAATAATAAACGATTACCAAATCTGATCTTTATTTGTTTAAAAGATTTTGTAATTTTTCCGTGGTTTCCTGAACATTGCTCTGTTTTCCTTCCGCTAAAAAACTGGCCTTCAGTTCTTCAACATTCACAGGAGATTGACTATGCATTTTATTTTGTATTTCAGACTTTTGTTGTTTGTAATTATTTAAAACATCCTGCACTCTCTTAAATTCATCGTCATCAATAACATTGTCCTGCAACGCTTTACTGATAATAAGTTTCAAACTACTAAGTTTTGCACCAGCGAGCGTACTCAATGCTTCATGTTTTTGTAACTTAGTATGAAATCTTTTGTTAAGGCCTTCCAAACCAAAGCATGCCAGTCCTGTGGCAATGCTAGCTCCTTCAAGACCAATGCCAGTTAAACTACCAATTCCAGTTGATATCAATACAATACCCCCTACAGATAATCTGTCTGAAACTGCACCCACAGCCATAGATGTGTTTTGAACAGAATTAAATACTGCCTTATACCTCCTTTTACATCTGGAGTACCTCGCCTCTTCACTTTCCAAATATTTAATTGCTTCTGTAATATTATTTAATCGGAATGCGTCTGCCTGTAATGTTTTATCAGGTGCAATTGGCACATGCGGATCAGTTGTTTTAGTCATCACAATTGATTCAGTCGGCTCAAGCGTCAGTAGTTGCGGATAGAAGTTTACCATTTTTTTAATTCACAAATATTTTTTTATTTAATCAGTGATTACATTTTGCAACTCGTCAAAAGTATATAATTTGCTGGCATAATAAAATGAAACAAGATCAATGTGTTCAAGTTTTATGTAACTCAGATGAACAAAAGTTTTTTTGTCGACCACCGCCGAAACTGCGGGAATACTGCTTGAAACTTCAATATCTGTGCCTTTTTTTAATAGCAATAAAGACCTTTGTTGACTCTGCCACTGTGTCATTCCACATAAGTATGATTCCCTGTGCAATATCTGCCTCTTTTACAGAAGCTACAAATCTCAAAATAATTTCAAATACTATTGTAGCTTCTTTTGCCATGGCAAAGTTTGCTGGTGAAAACACAACGTCTGTATCTGTTCTATTTTTTCTATGCGTAAGAAGATACCGTCGTTTTTCATACTCTTGCACCTTTAGTTTTTCTCTGCTATTGTTGTCTGGGGCAAAACTTGGAACAAGACTCACAATCAATGGTCCAGAGTTAACAACTTTCCTAAACACTAAGGCACCTTCGTCATCAGTGTAAACATAAGGACTAATAAATTCAAACTTTATGTCCCAGTCAATTGTGGGTGGCGGTGCAGGCACAAGCGAAACCACCCACTTATTATTTACATTTTTTAAGTTGTAGAGTGCATTATTCTGAGGAATAGGAACAGTGACATTATGCAGCTGACCAAGTTTCGGAATCGGTCTTTCACCGTCTTTCATGTCATCGATTAATTTCCTCTTGTACATGCCAGTCAAATCAAGTTCAAAACCATACACCTCCCCTACCTCTCCCTCCTTTTCATAATCCTGTACGTCAGCCAAATCTTTCAACTCTGTTACAGGACACGCAACTGGTATGATTCTCGGCTTTGGACCAGCACTCATTTTTTATAAACAAAAATAAAATTATTTTACTTCCAACACAACAGTAAAATCATGCATCATAACTGGTTTGTCATCCTGATTTAGTTACAGATAAACACAGTGACTCAAAGAAACTAGAACCCAATTTCTTAAACTGTAAATTAGGAAATCTAACAACCACACTTTCACAATAGGGAGCAGTTCCAGCTGGCACACATCTCAACAAAGTCGAAGGCTTTCCATTGTGTATATTTTCAGTTGTGTTTAATTCTTTCAAATAAACATTTAATACTGTGTGTACTGCCAAATGAACAGGATATCTTCCAGTTACTCTTTGTTTATTTGGTGAGAATAGACCTCCACTTAATGCCCAATCTTCATCTGGATTTTTTGTTACTGGGCCTAAAAAACCAAGTAACCTTCCAAGACTACCTGATAATAAATACTGGCTACCTTTTGGAAATTCAAATGCAACAAGTAAGTTAGCCGGATTTAAAGTTGCTTTAATTTTAAATTCATTTTGCAGCCATTCAGCTAAAGTACAAAAGTCATAATACCCAGCTTGTAAGCCACTAACTTTATCCAAACCATCAACAGTTCCAGTTACAAAATAATTTTTAATCATCTACTACATTAAACCACTTTACAGTGTAAAACATTTCTATAAAAAATAAAGACATTTGTCATGAACATTACAAGCAAGTATTAGATGGAGCATTAATGCCTGATTATCCAAACAAGTCACTGAGATCCAACAAACATAATTTAGAAATGATCCAAACACATAAGAAGTCACTTGCAGTTGGGGGACACAAAACGTGTGTTTCACAGTAAGGAAAAGGCTTATGCATCTGGTCATTACAGACTTAAGTTATCTGAAGACATTTGTGATGAACTGATTGACGAGTTAGTTACTGAAATGAGTAACAGTGTCTGGGGGAATAATCTGTAATTCTTCTCTGACAAATGCCCTCTGAGGGGCAGGTTCATACAGGTAATAAATCGGTGGACTGCCGGGAACTATTTTTTTTAAATATTATGTACAGACGTAGACCAGGTGGGGTCTGTTGCTCTGCATCTGATGTCATTCTCAGCCTCTCCAGGTTGATACAAATATCTTACTTGTTTTGTAAATAAACTTGTGTCTGGCACTTTTGTTTTTATTTCTGACCCTGACGGAATTGTTTTCAATTTAATAGCATCAGCGGGTTTTACATGGCCTTCATTATTCATTGCTTTTATTACATGTGGTAATCCTTTAACCCACTCAGTGTTACGTGCATCATGCATGAGTTCTTTAGAATACTGGTAACTGAAAAGTCTCTCTGATAATTGTTTGTTGAAGTTTTCTACAATTGCCTGTGATCTGTGCACACCTGGTATACCGCGTCTAATCAGTACGCCGTGCTTTGCAAATAATTGATTAACTGCTCCTTTAAATTCAGATCCGTCATCGACCTGCACAAGCCTGGGGTATTTTAAAGGGCCTCAGCTATAAATTTTTGTTAATGCAGTGGCTACTGTGGTAGCATTCTTGTCAGTTATGGGTTCAGCGTCCTTATACCTTGAAGCAATGTCAACGACAGTTAATGCATATTTGTAACACTTTTTTCTTATTATGTCATGGGGTAGAAACAGGAGGTCCATTTGATGGGTGTCATTAGGGGTAGTGTTTTCAAAATGTGGTCTTGATATTTTTCTTGGCGCAGGTAAATAAATTTGCCATATTGCCTGTCTCTGTAATCAGTGTTTTATTTGATTGAGTGATACATCCCCGCCCACGGCCGCGTGTAATTTCTCTATTGCAGTATTCCCTTTCCAGTACCCAATTGGAGAGTAATATATTTTTGATAACTTAGCGTTGGTCATTTTTTTCTAGCAATAAAAACTCCTGTGAAATATACAAATGTCATTCCCACTAAAACAAGATTATTTAACCGTTTCTTTGTTGTGGACTGGGTTGATAGTAATCACTAAGTTTTGGTTTTGGAATGGACATGTCTTCACCCGTGACAAGAAAATATTCTTTGATCACGTCATCAACATTTGAAAATGTATGCTGTGCGTGAACTTCAAGCCTGAGTTTTTCATTGATGAAATCAAGTTTCTCAATTCTTTGCTTCTCGTAATCTTGTTGCGCTTGAGAAAGTTTTTCTGATGGCTCATTGTGACGCTTCATTTCTTCTGCTGATTCCTCTCTACCCATTTTTGAAAAGAGATAGTTTGACCCACTGAATGCCAGGCGTTGACAACAGCACCACCAACAATAACAGCTAGTGTCGCCATAATATTTTTATTTACATAGATATATTTTCGGGAATAATTCCTTGCTTGACGAGAAAGTCTTTTGTAGCAATTGACGCTGTTACAACTGCAACTAGCTTTGCACTGTCTTCAAAGTCTAATCTACTCAGGTCTGCCGATTTCATTTTCAGGAGACTTTTTCCAGCATAGAATACGCTACTGCTAGTCTGCTTATTACAGCAGAGTGATAGACGAGGTTCATTAAGTTTTTTGTGTCATTCATTTTCTTAGGCAATAAAATTAAAATAATATTTTTATTCACTGCATAACAAATGGGTCAACGACTTTGGATGTTACTGGTAATGTGGAGACTACTGGTTCTGTTTTTGGAATGTTTAATTTTTTGGACATTGTACGAGTCTGTGGTTTGTATTTTTTGTATAATTGGTAACTTACGTAACCAAATCCGACAACAAATCCAGCAATTATATATTTTGTTGTTTCGGGTTTGGGGTTAGACTTAGTTGATAGTTTTTCACTTTGTTGTGGTGGTGAGTGTGTTGGTAGTGGCAGTGGGGGTGATGGCGACACTGTTGATGGTGGTCCTGGTGGTGAGTCAGTTACATGAGCCTTTTGCAGTAGTTCTAACTTTCTTTGTTTGTTCAACGCAGCTACTCTTTTTCCAGCCTCAACCCTGCCTGGACTTTTAGCCTTAGTCACCGTTTGAACCTGTGTCAAGACAGGACCAGGGTTCGGTTGTGGATTGATTGATTGATTGTACATTGCTTAATGTCCCGACAGCAACAAGGCTTTCTCAGGACGTGCCTGCACTGCTTGTGAAAAAAAACAAACAAAAAAAACCCCCAGAACATTGAATGTGTGTCGCCAGCCGGTCAAATACGTTAAATAAACCTAACACATGGGGCCTAAATAAAGCCAAGACCATTTAGCAACACACATCCAATATCAAGAGCTACAGGCAGTGCAGACAGTAGGGAGAGTTATAAAAAGGCAAATACAGGTGAATGGACAAAGGGTAGACAGAAACACATGCCCCAGAATAGAGAGAAAAACCCACCCTGTGGGGCTGACCAGGGTGACCCTGGGAACTAAAAAATACCTAACCCCACCCAAGTCCCCCAGGGCTTCGGTTGTGGAGTCATCTGGGTTTCGTCCATTTTCTTCTGCAGTAAAATTTATTTTCGAAAAATCAATATGGCTCCCAGTGACAAGCAAAGTTACCACAGGTGCAAGGTAATTGCCAAACTTGTAAAACATGATGCATGCTAATTTACCAATTGAACTTGAAACAATAGGGTTGCTTTCAAGGTCGTGTGATAGACTGTCAGTGTCTACAGGTAGGAAGTGACTCACTGCTTTTGTGTATAGGCATACAAGAGATCGACTCAAATCACGAGTCATTAGTGAAGCAATATGATTTTCATATTTAGAATGTAGTTTAATTAAATCGTCGGGTGAGAGGGATTCTATATCTTCTGTCATGTATTGTTTTCCGAGATATGCTTTTGATTTGCCTGAAACAACTACAGACAAAAGATGCTGTTTTTTAGAGTCTAAGTCTTTGTTTTCTACAGCATTGATATCGTTTAGAAGAAGTAATTTGTCCGGATTCATTTTATAATAAAAAATATTAATTTATGACTTTTAATTAAAGTCATAAACTAGGCATTTCAGAATGAACACACATACATCGTTGATATACTATTTAGCTCTGGTGCAGGGGGGTGCTGGCATGGTCAATGCTTATTGAGATAAGAGAATGTGTCTTACAAGAGAACCAAATTTATTAAAGCCGCATTGACAAATGTGCATTTATTTGAAATCGATAGGGTGAATTAAAGATGGGGTGGCGGTCGCGTGGTCAATGGGGGGTCATGGTCAAAATGCCGCGATTTTTGTGATCAATGAGGCTTTAATGAATTTGGTGCTCTTGTAAGACACATTCTCTTATCTCTGAAATGCGCCCATGGCGCTAAAAGGGTTAATCCAACACGATAGGGACCTGCTGCATGTGTCAGCTTAGTCCCACGTCAGCCAATCAACAAGGTGCTGTGCTATTGCGGAGCACCTTGCCGATTGGCTGGCGCGGACTAAGCTCACTCTTGCCAATGGCCCATGGAGAACTGCTGCGCCTCGCTTCTTGTAAACAGAGTGCGTTTCTTGGTGTATCAGTGCTTGCTGCTAAACAAGGCCAAACATGTTCGAGAGTGATACTGACCCCGTGCGGAAGTCCTTGGCCAGGTTGCGAGCCATGGCGTGACCGATGCGCAGTTTCAGCTGTGCCAGCCGCAGCACCTGTATGGTGTAGATGTTCTGCATGGGGCCGACAGGCGCAGACAGGTGTCGGAGCTGGCCTAATGGCAGGTGATGCTCAATACGTTCTCCCAGAGCCTCCATCTGTAACAGGTAAAAGATCTCCATCAGACAGGTCAGTTGTAAGTCCGCAAAACGCTACGCACAAGTTGCGGGAGACGGATGAACCTGACAGCTCAACCCTCTTGTGATGCAGCCACCGTGCTGTCCACAGTACAATCACACACAGCTGTCCACAGTGCAATCACACACAGCTGTCAACAGTACAATCACACACAGCTGTCCACAATCACACACAGCTGTCAACAGTACAATCACACACAGCTGTCAACAGTACAATCACACACAGCTGTCAACAGTACAGTCACACACAGCTGTCCACAGTACACTCACACACTGCTGTCAACAGTACAGTCACACACAGCTGTCCACAGTACAATCACACATAGCTGTCAACAGTGCAATCACACACAGCTGCCAACAGTACAATCACACAAAGCTGTCAACAGTACAATCACACACAGCTGTCAACAGTACAATCACACACAGCTGTCAACAGTGCCACCCATTAAAGGAGGCTGCAGACACAAGGGGGTTAGGAGCTGTGACTGGAGTCGTGCCAGACTAGCTGCAGACGTACCACGCCACTCAAGCTCTCTACCTTTGGGCTATCCTGCTCTGATACCTACTGTGAATTGAAAACTGCCTGGCTATAAGCTTCGCAAACACATCATCGCCTTTCTCTCTGTCCTGAAACATAAAGCCTCACCCCACCCCTCCCCTGCACCACCAGCCCTGAAATACTTTTAATTTTTCACAGTCAGCAAGAGACAGAGAGAGAACTGCTGGCCACAAACTGACAACTCCCAATACAGTCCACAGTCAGCAAGAGACAGAGAGAGAACTGCTGGCCACAAACTGACAACTCCCAATACAGTCCACAGTCAGCAAGAGACAGAGAGAGAGAAGCTGGCCACAAACTGACAACTCCCAATACAGTCCACAGTCAGCAAGAGACAGAGAGAGAGAGAGAGAAGCTGGCCACAAACTGACAACTCCCAATACAGTCCACAGTCAGCAAGAGACAGAGAGAGAGAGAGAAGCTGGCCACAAACTGACAACTCCCAATACAGTCCACAGTCTTATTATTAACTCAATACATCTTGAAGATGAACTCCGCCATGAGATCGCCTTAGTCACCTGCTCGGTGTTAAACCCAAATAACTAACTAACTAACTTGAAGATGAACTTATCAAGGCGCCAAGCTATTCTGACACCACCCTTGAACTATCATGCTTGATACTGTGGCAGCATGTCAGGGTGTTATGGATTAATCCTTCAACTGTCTGTAGTGCTTTTTGTCGCAATGACTCCTCATCACGACAACTAGCGCTACCAACAGACAAAGGATTAAAAAAAAAATGAGCCACCTTAAATATGTCTATCTCACTCTCCGTGGCTGACACACGTCAACAGAACTCATCCCTACCAACAAGTATCACAGATTCTCACGAGCCTGGAACTTCAGAACATTCCATCCGTCAGTGAGAGATATAGTTTTTCATGAGAACCCTCATCACTTGCCAGTGGGTCCCATCAGCGAGTCGCATGTTTCTGATGAGAACCCTCGCTTCTTGCGAGCGGGTCCTGTGGCAAGAAGTGAGGTTCTCATCAGAATCTATCCCTCTCGCTGACGCACGCCACTGCCGCCCAAACACCGACCTGTGCTAGTATGATATCCTGTGCCTGCTGGTACGCCACCAGTGTTCGCTGGGTGGGATTATTGGAGGGTATGTCGGAGGGGGTTGTGGCCTCAAGGTCGGTGCGCAGGATGATGCAGAACGCGAGTAGCTCCTCCGCGGGCATGGACAGGCAGACTACACCACGCAGCAATCGAATAGCATCCTGAAGAAATAAGGTGACAATGGTCAAAGTCTTTATCAGCCAATCTGGGGACGTTGTGAAAGGTGGGATGTGTGTTGGAAATGTGTTTGGACTGCCACCACAGTGTATTTTTATTATTATTCCAAGAATAAGTTACAGTCACCTTGTGTAACAAAGTCGCATGTGTAACAACAGCTGGATAAAAGAAAGCTTTTCCAGATGTTCCAACAGAAAATTTCTTGTAAATTTACATCACTTACATTTTGTAAAAGACATTTTGTTACATCTGGAAGTTACTGTACTGTACTCTACAATAAATCTCAAAGACCCAGAGTCCACGGTGCGCCACTCACGTCCAGAATTCCTATGGTGTTTTCCAGACTGCGTCCTTCCAGCAGGTTGAGGATGGCGCCCTGTGTCAGGAACTCGGCCTGCACCTCCACATCACCACACGCCTCCGCCTCCTTCAGACCCTCCACGCAGTACTGGCGACACTCCACCAGCTCTGTCAGCACCTTATTGTCTGAACCTGACCAACACAACCACAACATGGCATACCTATGTGAGTGATTAATAATAATAATTATGGTATTTATAATGCGCTTATCTTATAATAATTATAACTCTAAGTGTGCACTCACAACTCGCGCACGCATGCGCACACTTTAGACAATGACTCACGTACCACAAATAGTGAAATACATTACGACAGTCAGCTTGGGATGGGGAGTGTGGTGATATAGTGCTAAAACTGTTGAAAGAGGTGAGTTTTGAGGGCGGACTGGAAGGAGGAGAGAGAGTGTTTCTGACGGAGAGAGAGTGGGAGAGTGTTCCAGGTGGATGGACCGTAGACGGAGAAGGAGCGGGGGCCGAAAGTGTTGAGTTTGGTGCGAGGGATGTGGAGGCGGAGAGGGTCGGAGGCAGAGCGGAGGGAGCGGGAAGGTGTGTAGGGGTGAAGTAAGTTGGAGAGATAGGCAGGAGTGCAGTTGTTCAGGGATTTGTAGCAGAGAGACAGAATTTTGTATTGGATGTGTTGGGGGATGGGGAGCCAGTGAAGGAGTCTGAGCAGGGGAGTGATGTGGTCGGATTTTTTCTTTCCGAGGACGAGGCGGGCAGCGTTGTTCTGGACGCGTTGGAGAGTGAAAGTGGTGGAGTGAGGGAGGCCGGAAAGGAGAGAGTTGCAGTAGTCGATGCGAGATAAGATGAGAGAGACAGAAAGTTTGGTGGCAGCTTTGGTGGTGAGGTATTTTCTGATCTGACTGATGCGGCGGAGGTGGAAATAGCATGCCTGGGCCGTGGCGGAGATGAAGCTGGTCATGGACAGAGAGGAATCGAGGATGACGCCGAGGTTCTTGGCCGAGTCAGAGAGGGAGATGGGGGTGCTATCGAGTTGAAGGTGGAGAGAGGGAGGGAGCTGGGAGAGTTTCTGGCGAGTGCCTACCAGCATGGCTTCCGTTTTGTCGTCGTTCAGTTTAAGCTTGTTTGCTGTCATCCAGTTTTTCACGTCTTCGTAGCAGTCAGCCGTGCGAGTCAGTAGTGACTGAGTGTTGTCGAGTTTGTCTTTGTCTAGCAGTTGTGAGTCGTCAGCGTAGAGGTGGTGGTGTATGCGGTGAGACTGGATGATGTTGGACAGAGGAGAGGTGTAGTGTGTGAAGAGGACCGGGCCCAGGACGGACCCCTGTGATTATCGGTACCAATTTCTGCAGGAATCACCCCGACCAAAATAGCTACCGACAGCTGAGTGTAGAGTGCACTCAGGGAATAACCAGCAAAGAGAGAAACGCATTTTGGAATGACTAGGATAAAACTGTTCCCTGTACTGAAACTGCAGTACTAGCTTTCTTCTTTAATTCTGAACCATAGAAGACACAATATGGCTCATGTAGTAATACTTCAAGGGCAGTGCCTAATTAGCTTGTTATGGAAGTTGTTTTTTATGAATTTAAGACACGGTAATTTATTTGTGGTTCACAATGAAATTGATTTGTGTAAAGGAATAAAAATGATTGTCTGTTGGGTACAATGTTTAAGAGTTTATCCTAGTTGACTTATCCAGGTGCCAGTAACAGTCAATGTTTAAGAGTTTGTCCTAGTGGACGTATGCAGGTGCCAGTAACAGTCAATGTTTAAGAGTTTGACAGTCAATGTTTAAGAGTTTGTCTTAGCTGACGTATCCAGGTGCCAGTAACAGTCAATGTTTAAGAGTTTGACAATCAATGTTTAAGAGTTTGTCCTAGTGGACGTATCCAGGAGCCAGTAACAGTCAATGTTAAAGAGTTTGTCCTAGTGGATGTATCAAGGTGTCATTAACAGTCCATGTTTAAGAGTTTGACAGTCAATGTTTAAGAGTTTGACAGTCAATGTTCAAGAGTTTGTCCTAGTGGAAGTATCCAGGTGCCAGTAACAGTCAATGTTTAAGAGTTTGACAGTCAATGTTTAAGAGTTTGTCCTAGTTGACGTATCCAGGTGTCAGTAACAGTCGATGTTTAAGAGTTTGTCCTAGTGAACATATCCAGGTGTCAGTAACAGTCAACGTTTAAGAGTTTGACAGTCAATGTTTAAGAGTTTGTCCTATCTGACGTATCCACATGCCAGTAACTGTCAATGTTTAAGAATTTGACAGTCAATGTTTAAGAGTTTGACAGTCAATGTTTAAGAGTTTGACAGTCAATGTTTAATAGTTGACAGTCAATGTTTAAGAGTTTGACAGTCAATGTTTAAGAGTTTGTCCTAGTGGACGTATCCAGGTGCCAGTAACAGTCAATGTTTAAGAGTTTGACAGTCAATGTTTAAGAGTTTGACAGTCAATATTTAAGAGTTTGTCCTATCTGACGTATCCAGGTGCCAGTAACAGTCAATGTTTAAGAGTTTGACAGTCAATGTTTAAGAGTTTGACAGTCAATGATTAAGAGTTTGACAGTCAATGTTTAAGAGTTTGACAGTCAATGTTTAAGAGTTTGACAGACAATGTTTAAGAGTTTGTCCTAGTTGACGGATCCAGGTGCCAGTAACAGTCAAAGCA
This sequence comes from Semisulcospira habei, assembly GCA_036245525.1. NCBI lineage: Eukaryota > Metazoa > Mollusca > Gastropoda > Semisulcospiridae > Semisulcospira > Semisulcospira habei. Next base: position 219,242,045 of record BTPG01000003.1, read on the forward strand.
CCAGTAACCCATTTAGCCTCAATTCACTACCACCGGAGATGGATCAAACATGATAATTCAAGGGCAGTGCCAGATTAGCTTGGCGCCTACTGTCAGCCAAACTAATCTGGCACTACCCTTAAACTGTCATGGTGTATTCAACTCCTGCAACTGCTACATAACTAACTTTCAAACTTGGGAAATGGGGCCTTCGGGCTCAATGGGTTAATGTGGCAGAGAAGACGTGAAACTAATCACACACAATCCAGACCAACAAGGCGACTGCCATGCGCACGCACACACACTCACAGAGGGAATGTCACTGACCTTTGACCTCGCCCATGCCGCGTATCTCCATGTTGAGCGTCTTGACGAGAGCCATGCGACAGGTCAGCCACAGGCGGGCGTCCAGGCGAGCGCGACTCTGAAAGTTCTGGAACTGGAACTGGTTACTCTCCACGTCCACCAGACGAACCTCCGCACCTCCCGCCCTGCGGCTAGAGGTGCTTCCCTTCATCGACGACGGCCTGACGACAACAAGGCCCAAAAGGTCAATGCATGAACATCAACTGGATCTCCGCCTCTGCAGATGAACCTAACTTTACATGTTCTGGTACTTAGTGATTCAATCTTCAAATCATAATTTAACCCACTGAAACCCTACACACTACAGCAGGAGACGTATCGACCATGATCATTCAAGGGTAGTGCCAGATTAGCTTGGCACCTGACAGCGTCAAGCTAATCTGGCACTACACTTGAATGATCATGGTCGATCCATCTCCCGCAACTGGTAGATAGTCATCAAATTTTGGGAAATACAACCATGGGGTTAAATGGATTAACTGCTGGACTGCTACTGTTAATGTTTATTCAGCAACGCATCTTTCCTGCCGAGGAGTACTGTCAATAGCAGTTAAACAGTTAACGCAACAAGTAAGTGCGTTGTTACAAATGGTTTCTGTACATTCATGTCACATTTGTTCCATGGATCAAGACTGCAGGGCACTTTCACAACTGCATAGTGTATTCCAACAAATAATATAACAGCCTATGTCGTCAAAGGCCAGCCACAACACAATGAGTGTGTCTGACTTCGGCGGTCGGTAGCGGTCTTTGTTGCGATGATTTCTGTGAATCACGATGACAGAAAAGGCTACCGACAGCTACTGTAGTGCAACATGATGACAACAAATGAAACAAATCAAGAACAAATTCAACATAACAAAAATGACACCACCACTACCCTCCAATATTTTCAATATTAAACTTGCATAGAACATCAACAAGCAACGCAACAAGTGCCAGGCTAAAAACTGTGCAATCCATGAGAAAAATTAAACCAAAAATGGTTTCAAAATGAAAGCAACAAGAAAACATTACCAACCCCTCATCTGACGTTCTTAGAACAGGGCTGTACGATTTGGTTTATTGACATAAACACATGGTCATGAATTAGGTTGGTATAGTATGTGGATAGCAGTAGTGAAAAGAGTGAATAATATTGCTACAATGCATAATGTAACAAAGTGTCGAGCAAGACTTACTACATTCTATAAATACTATACTATAAGTACCAGAAAGGACATCCTATAAATACTATAAGTACCAGAAAGGACATCCTATAAATACTATACTAGTACCAGAAAGGACATCTATAAATACTATACTATAAGTACCAGAAAGGACATTCTATAAATACTATGCTATAAGTACCAGAAAGGACATTCTATAAATACTATACTATAAGTACCAGAAAGGACATCCTATAAATACTATACTATAAGTACCAGAAAGGTCATCCTATAAATACTATACGATAAGTACAAGAAAGGACATCCTATAAATACTATACTATAAGTACCAGAAAGGACATTCTATAAATACTATACTTATACTATAAGTACCAGAAAGGACATTCTATAAATACTATACTATAAGTACCAGAAAGGACATCCTATAAATACTATAAGTACCAGAAAGGATTGATTGATTGATTGTACATTGCTTAACGTCCCGACAGCAACAAGGCTTTCTCAGGACGTGCCTGCACTGCTTGTGAAAAAAAATAAACAGAACATTGAATGTATGTCACCAGCCGGTCAAATACATTAAATAAACCTAACACATGGGGCCTAAATAAAGCTAAGACCATTTAGCAACACACATCCAATATCAAGAGCTACAGGCAGTGCAGACAGTAGGGAGAGTTTTAAAAAGGCAAATACAGGTGAATGGACAAAGGGTAGACAGAAACACATGCCCCAGAATAGAGAGAAAAACCCACCCTGTGGGGCTGACCAGGGTGGCATCCTATAAATACTATACTATAAGTACCAGAAAGGTCATCCTATAAATACTATACGATAAGTACCAGAAAGGACATCCTATAAATACTATACTATAAGTACCAGAAAGGTCATCCTATAAATACTATACGATAAGTACCAGAATGGACATCCTATAAATACTATACTATAAGTACCAGAAAGGACATTCTATAAATACTATACTTATACTATAAGTACCAGAAAGGACATTCTATAAATACTATACTATAAGTACCAGAAAGGACATCCTATAAATACTATACTATAAGTACCAGAAAGGTCATCTATAAATACTATACGATAAGTACCAGAAAGGACATTCTATAAATACTATACTAGTACCAGAAAGGACATTCTATAAATACTATACTATAAGTACCAGAAAGGACATCCTATAAATACTATACTATAAGTACCAGAAAGGACATTCTATAAATACTATACTTATACTGTAAGTACCAGAAAGGACATTCTATAAATACTATAAGTACCAGAAAGGACATCCTATAAATACTATACTATAAGTACCAGAAAGGACATCCTATAAATACTATACTATAAGTACCAGAAAGGACATCCTATAAATACTATACTATAAGTACCAGAAAGGACATCATATAAATACTATACTATAAGTACCAGAAAAGACATCCTATAAATACTATACTATAAGTACCAGAAAGGTCATCCTATAAATACTATAAGTACCAGAAAGGACATCCTATAAATACTATACTATAAGTACCAGAAAGGACATTCTATAAATACTATACTTATACTATAAGTACCAGAAAGGACATTCTATAAATACTATACTATAAGTACCAGAAAGAACATCCTATAAATACTATACTATAACTACCAGAAAGGTCATCCTATAAATACTATACGATAAGTACCAGAAAGGACATCCTATAAATACTATACTAGTACCAGAAAGGACATTCTATAAATACTATAAGTACCAGAAAGGACATCCTATAAATACTATACTATAAGTACCAGAAAGGACATTCTATAAATACTATACTTATACTATAAGTACCAGAAAGGACATTCTATAAATACTATACTATAAGTACCAGAAAGGACATCATATAAATACTATACGATAAGTACCAGAAAGGACATCCTATAAATACTATACTATAAGTACCAGAAAGGACATTCTATAAATACTATACTATAAGTACCAGAAAGGACATCCTATAAATACTATACTATAAGTACCAGAAAGGACATCCTATAAATACTATACAATAAGTACCAGAAAGGACATCCTATAAATACTATACGATAAGTACCAGAAAGGACATCCTATAAATAATATACTAGTACCAGAAAGGACATCCTATAAATACTATACTATAAGTACCAGAAAGGACATCCTATAAATAATATACTATAAGTACCAGAAAGGACATCCTATAAATACTATACTATAGTACCAGAAAGGAAATTCTATAAATACTATACTATAAGTACCAGAAAGGACATCCTATAAATACTATACTATAAGTACCAGAAAGGACATTCTATAAATACTATACGATAAGTACCAGAAAGGACATAGTGGTATTTGACAGGAGCTGTGTTCAGCGTTCTACAGGCCTACAACTAGTACAACAAAGAGACCTGACCAGTTCTGTATCATAATTTCTATGCTGCTTATCTAAGATGGCGAGCTCTACTCCCCTGGTTAACCCTTTTAGCCCCAACACCCTACAGCAGGAGACTGATTGACCATAATAATTCAATTGATTGATTGATTGTACATCGCTTAACGTCCTGACAGCAACAAGACTTTCTCAGGACGTGCCTGCACTGCTCGTGAAAAAAAACCCACAGAATATTGAATGTATGTCGCCAGCCGGTCCAATACGTTAAATAAACCTACGACATGGGGCCTAAATAAATTTAAGACCATTTAGCAACACACATCCAATATCAAGAGCTAAAGGCAGCGCAGACAGTAGGGAGAGTTTAAAAAAAGAAAATACAGGTGAATGGACCAAGGGTAGACAGAAACACATGCCCCAGAATAGAGGGGAAAACCCACCCTGTGGGGCTGACCAAGGTGACCCTAAGAACTAAAAAGTAGTTAACCCCACCCAAGTCCCCCAGGGCAGACCCAGGTGGGGGCATGATAATTCAAGGGCAGTGCCAGATTAGCTTGGCGCCTGAAGGCACTACCCTTGAATTATCATGGTCAATCTATCTCCTGCAAAGAGGATAGGATAGCCTTCAGATAGTAGCGAAGTAGTGTTTCAACACGTTATTCTTCACGTTTCTTCCTCTTTGGAAACAAACAAAAACAGATTCAGGTTCGCGGTTTCCTACGGTGATGACAAGACTATAACACGTCAGGACTTTCCTGACATTGTCCTGACAGCGATTTCCCTATGAGCGCCTTATTCCCATATCCTCACAAGACGGCCGCCACGACTAGCCGTGACGACGTTAGCTTCCCGAGCCCTATAACCAACCAGTTAGGACGAAACAATGGTTAAACAATGCGTCTTGCTGGCCTGGGTCCGTGTTAACCCTTTTAGCCCCGAGTCACTACAGCGGGAGATGGATCAATCATGATAATTCAAGGGTAGTGCCAGATTAGCTTGGCGCCTTCAGGCGCCAAGCTAATCTGGCACTACCCTTGAATTATCGTCAACCCATCTCCTGCAACTGCTAGGTAGTTGTTAGGTGACAGCCTTGGAGTTGAAAGGGTTAAAGGGTGAAAGTCACAGAGCAGGCGACACCTTTAGGACTCGGTCAAATCTACCCAGCATGAATCCACACAGGTGTGAATCCACCCAACTGGGAAATCTTGTGGAATAGCAGCAACACAATTAAACGCTGGGTGGATTAACTCCTGGTGAAATCAGGCTGGGGGGATTTTCGCCTCAGCATAGCCAAGTTGACCCCTTCAGCCACATTCAGCGCTCGCTGTGACAGAGAATTAGAAGACTAGGCGCAGATAGAGAAGGTCAGTGTAAAAGTGAGAGTGGAGAGGCACAATGAGAACAAAGTAAGCAAAAGGCCCCATGGCCTGCTGTCAGCAGCTATCGGCACACACACACACACACACAGCTGTGCATGGGCCAATATCGGCCTGTTGACCTTTTGCTTACTGAAAATGGCAAGTGTGCAGAACGTGAACGAATGTGTACCTCTCATAGAAGGCGGCTTCTTCCCTGCAGACGACAGTATTACTACATCGTAAGCCAAGTGCATTACACAAACACTACTGTAGAGATTATCTATACTGGTCAGCAAAAGAAATGTGACATTTCTGGAATCATTAGAAACACTGTTGTGTTTCCGATGATTCTAAAAAATGTTACATTTGTTTTGATTGTCAGTATACATCACAGGCACTACAACATATAGGGACTATTGTCTATAGCTGTGCTTCACATCTAAAACTCACACAAAGCTGTCATGAATAAACCCTGCCCTAGGCACATTGTCAATAAAATACTTCAGTCTTTTGACTACTTTTCAATCTTTCCATGTTTTTGTTTTGTTTGTTTATCACTCAGAGAAAAGGAAAACAAACTGCGTGCATAAACAGAACGAGAAATGTGAAACTGGAGGGCCTGAAAGAAGTACATGTATTGTTTACATGGAACAAGTGAGCACACATTGTGAAAACTCATGATGGTTTAAAAGCATGCGCCACAATAGCTTGGCACCATTCTTCTTCTTCTTCTCGAATGCCGTCACACTTGGAGTTTGGCTCTCAAAATGAAATCTGTGGTGGCACCACCCTTGAACAACATTGTATTGTGGACAGTGTGCCGCCAGAAGTGTCAATTAATCTTCAAACAGACGACAGCACCACAATTTGGGAATGTTGACTCTATGTCTCAATACTGTGAAAACGTCAGTGACGGTACCACCATCAACACCCAGGGCAAACTTTATTCCACAACAACACCAAGAGTAGGAACCTCGCAACCCTTTGGCTCTTGGTAGCACTTTTTGTTGCCATGATTCCTACAGGATTCACGTTGACAAGAAGCGCTTACAACAGCCAAAGGGTTAAGAGTCATCCACTGGCCAAACAACGAGAACTCAACCAGCAACAGTCATCACTTACACTGCGTCCCCGCTATACATGCACGGCAAACACAGAAACCACAAGTCATTGTTTGTCTACTGTGAAAACACACAGAAACCACAAGTCGTCGTTTGTCTACTGTGAAAACACACAGAAACCACAAGTCGTTGTTTGTCTACTGCGCAAAACAGATCCACCCATTTAAGCAACAGATCCACCCATTTAAGCAACAGATCCACCCATTTAAGCAACAGATCCACCCATTTAACCCCCAGGCTGAAAGTTTAGAAGCGTCACTTCACAACTATGTACCCATTCCAGGAGATGGATCGACCATGATAATTTAAGGGTAGTGCCATATCTGGCACTACCCTTGAATTAGCATGGTTGATCCACCACCTGCTGAAGTGCGTCGGGGCTAAATGGGTTAACCCTCTTGTACATGCGGCCACCGGATACTCTTTGCAGTGATGGTATACGCCTGTACAATGGTTAACCCCTTGCTGACCAGACCACTTGGCGTCAAAGATGCGTAAGTATGCATACTGAACAGTATCGAACGTAACAAACAACCATTTAGCCCCGAGTCCCTACATCAGGAGATGGAAAGACCATGATAATTCAAGGGTAGTGCCAGATTAGCTTGGCGCCTGAAGGCGCCAAGCTAATCTGGCACTACCCTTAAATTATCATGGTCAATCCACCTCCTGCAACTGGTGCATAGTCGTTAGGCAACACCTCCAAAATTTGAGAAATGGGACCTTGGGGCTAAAAAGGTTAATGGAAGTGAGCAAATATCACTGTCTGAAATATGACATGCACACACGCACGCACACACACACACAGTTCAAACTATGATCCACAATTACACACAGACACCCCACCGCCGCCACCACCAACAAGGCTGTTCAAGCAGACTATCACCAGTGCAACCCATTCCCACAAACTATCATGCGTGTGCTGGTCTTTGAATCTGGAACTTACAGCGAAGAATCAGAAGGTCCAACACGACAGACCAGCACAACAATGACAGACATGTACGGTACACTACTGTGCTGTAACAATAGTCAGCTACAGATACATCCACATCAGCTACATAATTATACATCCGCCACACAACGCACAAGCCACTCCCTCCAAAGCACGTCAAACAGCTTTTGCAATGTCTTCCCTACTCACACTTCCACACCAAGGCAGGCAAGTCGCTATGTCTGATTGTCATCACACACACTTCCACACCAAGGCAGGCAAGTCGCTATGGCATCACACACAGACGCTGCAGAACTACGCCATGATATAATGGCAAACTTTACCCATGGCTGTCAGCAATTTGTGTCTGAAATAGTAACAGCTCCCCCCCCCCCCCCCAACCCATTCCCCCTCCTGCATACTGGGGTCTGTCCACTCTCGTCACACCCACACCCACACCCACACACACTAAGCATTCATACACATACCAAGGGGAATTACTCAGCGCTGGACAGACAAACAGTTAGATCCCCTGCCCCCGCCTATCAGGCACCCAATCGCCAGCCCACAGAGAAATACGCAGGTATATAACAAGACGATCATCTACATCCTCTAAGCATTCATGCCCAGCAATACATAACATGATCAAGCTTTACACGTCTATGTGGTATACTATAAATAATCTGTACCAAGGCAGTCCATGCTGCAGTACTCTGACACCCAAAGGGAGCATGCCCAGTCGATTACCTGGCAGGAGGGGGCGCAGCTTTTCTGGGTTTGAAGAGGTTGGAGTTTTGCAAGAGCTTGAGCGCGGACAGCACGATGCGCGCGGCCATGGGGGCGTGGTGTTTCTGTTGGGCGACGGCCGCCTGCTCTAATCGACACAACACCACCAGCTCCAGTTCTGCAGCTGCCAGTCCAGCAAGTCCTGCAGGGAAAAATGCATGTTGTACTTTTCGGTTTCAACGGACAGTTCTATCCAAGTATGCATACACAGACACAATAGTGAGGTTATACTTACTTACTTACGCCTGTCACCCCTACCCGGGTATAGGCCGTCGACGAGAGACCTCCAGCAACTCCTGTCCTGTGCTTCTCCTTCGATTCTACTCCAGGTGGTTCCCAGTCTCTTGATGTCTGCTTGGAGGTCTCGACGCCAGGAGTTTCTCGGCCTACCTCTTTTCCTCTTTCCCTGGGGGTTCCATGACAATGCCTGCCTAGTGATACTGGAAATAGTGAGGTTATGTTTCCACCGAATGACTCCCAACAAGTATGCACACACGGACACAATAGTAAGGTTATGTTCACAACGAATGACTCCCAACGAGTATGCACACACAGACACAATAGTGAGGTTATGTTCACACGGAATGACTCCCAACGAGTATGCATACACAGACACAATAGTGAGGTTATGTTCACACCGAACGACTCCCAACAAGTATGCATACACAGACACAATAGTGAGGTTATGTTTCCACCGAACGACTCCCAACGAGTATGCACACACAGACACAATAGTGAGGTTATGTTTCCACCGAACGACTCCCAACAACGAAGGAGAGGGGAATCACAGCGGACAAATCAGCTTGTACCATTAGCGTAGACAACACTCCAAACATCTCCAAGAGACATTGATCCTCATGCGCCCCTTGGAGATGTTTGGAGTGTTGTCTATGCTAATGGTTCCATTTGATTATCTGCCATGATTGATTTGTTGGAAGTCGTTTGTCATAAAATAATAATCACATTTTGTCACCCTCCGCTCTTCCCCTGACACATGTAAATTTCGCCTTCCCAATTTCAAATGTAAAACACGTGGCGGTCGCGCCTTCTCCCATCTTGGCCCCGCCACTTGGAACAGCCTCCCCGCCCCTGTCCGTTACTGTCAAACGCTCTCCTCATTTAAATCACTTCTCAAAACACGTCTCTACAACGCTGCCTTTCACTTGTTCATTTCCCCAGGCATGCACAATTCATCACCACTGTCATGTGTGTGTGTGCGCATGCATATGTTGTGTGTGTGTGTGTGTGTGCGTATGTTGTGCGTGTGTGTGCGTTAGTTGTTAGCCTTTTCACTGTATCAGCGCTTAGAGCTACTTTTAGAATAAGTGCTTAACAAATCTCCTTTATTATTATTATTATTATGGACGTTTTCATCTGAATTAGACCATTACACACATTTACTCTTCATGAACCTTTCATTCAGAAAAATGCTAACTAACTTACCACTCTTCTCATGAGAGGCATTCTCACAGATAACCTCTGAAATGGTGGTGACAATTTGGTCAGCGACCACCAGTAGTGTACCCTTGATCATCTCCAGTGACGGCAACAACATCCCGCTTCCTGTGAAACGCTGAGCAAGAGGCTGGCCGTATTCATCCTCTTCGCCTGTCGCAACACAACGAGCATGAGCACCGAGCACGTAAAATGCAAATAAATAACCAAGAAAGAATGAAAGACATTTTGGAAGGACAAGCAACAAAACTGTTGAGGAAACGGTTTTGTGAGTGACCTTTAAAAACGTGTTGTTGTTTTTTAAACCCCGTTCAGTGCCAGCGGAAGCAGACGGTGTGTTTCTGCAGTCTTGTTGATTCAACACAAAAATGTCCGCGAGCCGTCCCAGCAACATGGATTCAAAATGGTGTCAGCAAGAGTTATAGATCTTCATGAGGATCTATAATTCTTGCAGTTGGACGGTGTTCAGATTTTCTTGGCACTAAATGGGTCAATATTTATAATAATAATAATACATAGTTGTTGTTTTTTTTATCAAGCGCCCTCCCCCACAGAAAAGCAAGCTCGGAGCCCTCTACAGAATAGAAAAGAATCGAAAGATTTCTATACCTGTGTTTTGTGTTAAAAATTTTATTGCAATTTCCACTTTTGTTGTGAAAGTGTTTTTTCGTTTTTTTTTGTTTTCGTCTTTTTTTGTTGTTTTGTTTAATATAACCGGCTATAGCGTGAACAGACACATTGGGATCTGATCTGAACATTCTATCTTATTTTGATGCTCGTTTCTTTGTCACTGCACAGGGTAGGTCAACCCTTTTAGCCCTGATGCACTGCAGCAGGAGATGGATGGACCATGATAATTCAAGGGTAGTGCCAGATTAGTTTGGTGCCATCAGGTTGTTGAACTGGTAATTTGTGGCACAACATGGCCTGCTATACTGCACAGTGTAGGTTGTTGTATTGGTACAATGGATAAATAATCAAATTTACACTGAAACAAAATCAGCTCTTTGTTTCGTTTGCACACTGATCAACAGAAACCAAAAACAGAAACCAAAACCAGAAACCAAACAGTCAAAAAGCAACGTCCCCCTGCATGAAGAACAAACCAGTGACCACAAAGCAAAGGCAAGTCGCACATGATGAAATATCCAGACCAAAAAGGTGACAGCCAAGCGTGCAAAATGGACAGAAGAACTCAACAGAGAAGGAAACACGCTTAGAAAGACAGTTACAGCATAATTTATTAATATTTATTAACCCTTTTAGCCACACAGGCGTATGTCCCAAATTATTGAAGTGTTACTTAATGACTATGTACCAGTTGCAGGAGGTGGATTAACCATGATACTTTAAGGGTAGTGCCAGATTAGCTTGGCGCCTTCAGGCGCCAAGCTAATCTGGCACTACCCTTGAATTATCATGGTCAATCAATCTCCTGCTGTAGGGACTCGGGGCTAAATGGGTTAATATTTTTTCAAAACAGACAAAGAAACAAGTATAGAATTCAGTCATTACTTATCTTGTCAGACAAGATAAGCAGCAACTGAATTCTAAACTTGTTCGAAGTGGTGTTTAGGCGAGGGATGAGTGATAAACATATTTTAAACGGAGGGAAAGAGGACTGAATGTATGGGTGGGGGGCGTTGTCCGGTGGTAGCCGAAGTACTGAGTAGGCGGGGGAATTTCCTGACTGTGGAATGCTATGATGTGAGATGGAGATTGAGAGAGAGAGATAGAGGGTGGGAAAGTCTGGAGGGGGTGAGTGCGTAGGCGAGGATGAGAGGCGTGAGAGTGTGTGGGAGTGGATGCATGGGCGGTACAGGAGTGACTAGGGAACGGTACTCAGTGAGAAGTACGCCAGTCATTCTCGGGTCGGCGAGGCAGCAGCCGCAGCTCAGTCAGGCGACAGCTAGAATTTGATACACCTGGCAAAGTGTCCTGCTGTTCGACGATAAGTATCGTCAGCGGCAAGCGGCCGAAGCATTCCAGTGGGGCACGGATGCCCCACACCTGTGCACGGTGGTGCTGCGCTACCGTACTGTGCAATCGGCGATGCCCGCTGGCTTACCTGCTCGCAGAACAGGAGGAGGGACGGCCAGACCGCGCCCACAACGCCCCATCGGCCCCTCTGGCAGGGAAGTGTGCCTGCAGTACAACAGAGGTTAGTGCAGCTAGGGAGCACGCTGCCAGCTGGACCATGTGTGTGCCGCCTGCGGGAGAGATCACCTGGCGTGGGAACATCGTGACACACCTGCAGCAGCGGCAGGTGGCAAACATGGGACAGCCTAGGACACAGCGCAGCAGGTTGCACAAGGCGAGGTAGGCCCCGTGATGAAATTCTATGCTCATGCATAGTGTTCACACAGTAGGGTAATGCGGTACAGTAGTTGTCAACGGTTTGTTTTGTGCCGATAGTCCGTGTGGCACGAGACCCACGTGAAATCTTTAAGACATGGTTAATACGGGGAGTTTTAGTGAGTTGTAGGCGAAACCTCATTCTGGCAGAGCTGTAGAAACATTAGTGCAGGCTTTATTGTCAGAGGGTACAGACGTGTGTGAGATACCTTAGTCCGTATTCCAAGACTCGGAAACCTAGAATTCAGGCATGTTTCTATATATGTATTATTGATGGTTACTTGCGTTAAGGATAGTATGCATTAGTAGGAGTTAATTCAGTTGTATAGCATTGTCTGGGTTGGTTCAGTTATGTTGGTTTGAAATTCAGTGAGGTAACCGGTGTTTTCGTATACAGTTATTTACCGAGATGGATAACTAAAGGAATGTGAGGTGTGAATGCCTAAGTCGTTATGTAGGTAGTACATGGTTAAGTATAGTCTTTTCCAGCGTATGGGATAACGTATAGCGAGAGCGTTAGGTTATAATCTGTTTCAAGATAGTGGCAGAGTTATGGGGGGTGTTACGAAAGTAGTTCGGGTTATGAAGCACGTGTATGTGTGTGTGTGTGTGAATGAACGTGTGAGTTATTTGTATCAGCCAGGTTACGTAATGTTTCTCATATGATCCAATATGTTGTGTGTTTAGCAAGTGTTACGTTTTAGGACTTTATTGTGTTCAGAGTGCTTGTCAAGAGTGGAGCGACGGACGGCGAGACGTCAGTCACCAGGGACCTAATGCGAGGTCATCTCTCCATCTCCTCACTCGGGGAGTGAGCGACCAGTGCCGAGACACTTGGGTCACAGCGAAGATATGGTACGAGCTACGAGGATGTCTATGGTACGAGAGACGGGACGACTCGGGAGCACACAAAGAAGGACTTGCACGCCTAGACGTGAAAGGACTAATGTAACCAGGTGAGAACACCACTTAACAGGTTGGATAGTGAGAACCTAATACCTAGCCTGGCAGTGATATTGTTTGTATGTGGATGTGGTGATAACATGCTGGTAGTGGGAAAGAAGTGGTGTATATAGTTGTGATCGTTTGTGAGCATTCTTCTTTTATTGTTTATTGTGTATAAAAGTTCCGTTAGAAAGGAAGCCCGTGAGTTGTGTTTTACCGCATGAATGCGCTGTCTGAGTCAGTGGCGGTGTATGCGTCTGTTGTGCGAGAGTCTGTGCATACGACTGGGGGCAAGTCTGCGTGCGTTACAGACCCCACCCATTCTAGCACTTCTTACCATAGCCCTTATCCTGCACTAAGTCCATACAACTGTCAACTGTTAGGTTCTGGAGCGTCCATTAGTTCAAAGCTTTTAGTGTGGCAAGACGAATTAGCTTCTGATAAAGACAAAAACTTTCTCCTTGAAGGTATCGAACATGGTTTTTATATCACGGACAAACATCAGACTGTTAGATCTGTAGAGCAGAAAAATCACACATCTGCCTTAAAAAACAGAGTAGCGGTAGAAAAAGAGCTCATCGATCTGATAAACAAAGGTCATTATATTGTAGCATCTCAAAACCAACCGTAATTAGCGCTTTGGCTGCAATCCCAAAAGATGACAATAGCATACGCCTGATACATGATGGAAGCAAGCCTGTAGGACATGCAATGAACGATTACTCAGTACCTGAGACAGTAAAATTCCAGCTGGCCTAAGGTGGTGGGACCTACACAAACCATTACTTTTCTCGGGATCCAGATTGGCACCAGCACAAGCACCTTGTCACTGGGCGACGACAAGCTACTGCAACTTCACAAACGCTTGCAGCAGTTTCAAGGCAAAACACGCGCGACAAAGCAAAGCTTGCAGTCACTAGCAGGGTCCCTTAACTGGGCGTGTCAAGCTGTCATGGGAGGCAAATTTTTTCTCAGGCGGATTCTTGATACGATTAAACCCCTTCAGCAGCAAAGGCATAAAGCGAGACTTTCACGGGAGTTTTATGCAGACTTACAGTGGTGGCTATCTTTACATGCATGTTTTTAATGGCACTGTGTATTATGACTCACAAAGCAAGGAACATGTCCATGTTGATGCATGCAACCTGGCGGCAGGCGCGTTCTGGAAAGGGGATTGGAATTATACACTGTTCTCTTCAGACATGCGGGCAGCCAAGGACTTGCATATTAATTATAAAGAGGTGTGCGCTGTGGTGCAGGCAGTCAGCTGGTGGCCCCCTCATGGCGAGGGAAACAGGTGGTCATTCATAAGGACAGCACGGTGACAAAGGCTATCATTAACAAAGGGCGCTCAAAAGATCGCTATGTCAATAGTCTGTTGAGGAAGATGGCATGGGAGTGTGTGAGAATGAATTGCAGCGTGTCAGCGATGCACGTGGCTGGCAGTGTGAATGTGTTTGCCGATACTATTTCCCGCCTGCATGGACGGCTGCCCATGCTAGGACAAGTGCTAATGAATTGGCACCGGGGCCGACTGCCTGACACCTACCTTCAGAATCACATGTCACAGTCAGCTCTTGCTTTTGTGCTGTCTAGGTGCCGGGTCTAATCTCAGACACCAGCTACTGCAGGAGGTGGCAGGATATCATGCCAGTGTTTTTGCCGACAACACCAAGAAAACATATCAGACGCATTTGCACTCTTATCTCAGTTTTTGTGACCAAATGAACATCCAGCCGGTACCGGTGTGTGAGAGAACAGTGGCGCAGTACACGGCCTTTTTGGCCAGGACACTTCAGCCCAGCTCCATGGCACAATACCTTAACATCATTTTGTTCGCCTTTTGCATTTAGAATGCGGGGAACCGCACCCATACCTGGACTCGTGGATGGTGAAAAGCACATTGCGGGGAATTGAGCAAACAAAAGGCTGCCCTCCTAACCGCAAGACGCCGATGAGCCCACAACTTCTTCTTCAGATTTAACAAAAAATATATTTTTCTCTAAAATGTATTTTTTTGAAAAATACTTACTGATGGCATGACTAATAGGAAGGTACACTTAGCATACCGATTTCAGCCTAAGCATCCGATGTGTATACTATACAAACAAGGAGGCGACTTCAGAGTGTCGTTACCAAGCCCTGAGTGGCCTCCCCTTCCTCCATATCCGGTGCTTTCCTTCCCGTCAGTCTTTTTGCCTTAGCTCAATAGCGGCAAGCGGGGCAGGAGGGAGGGACCTCCAAGTCATGCCATCAGTAAGTATTTTTCCAAAAAATACATTTTAGAGAAAAATATATTTGTTTTCTCAAAACTCTTACCGATGGCATGACTAATAGGAAGAATGTCAAATAGGAGGTGGGTGCCGCCTAACACCAACCCTCAAACGAATCTCCAAGAAGTGCACTCCCAGTGCTTTAGGTTATCGAGGCCACCCACATGCGCTCAACTCTTAATGATTTCAGCCATGCGTACCTACTGTGCTGGTGGCGCCTGGAGGGAGTGCTGCGCTGCCGAGATGTCCCCCACCATGGCCAAACTGTCACGCTGGCCGGATAGGTCCCTCAAGTAAAAACGGGCGAAGGTGGATTCCGCCCGCCAGCCCTCGGCAGCCACAATGTCTCGTAATGCGCAGTTGCGATCAAATGCGATGCTCGTTGTCACTGCCCTCACTTCGTGTGCCCGTATGCGCATCGTTTTTGCTCTCTCGGGGGAGAGTTCTGCATACGCAGACCGGATGACCCAGCGTAGCCAGGATGAGATTGTGTGGAGATATCACGTCTGCCTGGGGCCAAGGGCAGGAAAAGGCGGGTACGTCCTTGTCTGAGTGGCTTCGTTCTGCGCAAGTAAATTCGCAGCGCTCAGACCGGATCCTGTTGACGAGATTCCGGGGACTGATCCGTATGTCGTAGGGGTTGTATCGTTATGACCTGTGGAGCAGCTGCGGGTGGGCGATTCTTGGCTAAGAAGGATTGGTCGGTGAGAAGCTGCACCGAACCATCAGTCCGGAATTGTAGATAGGCGGAGCGCGTGCAGAACGCATGTAACTCGCTCACCCGGGATGCTGTGGCGAGTGCCAACAGAAAGCATGTTTTCCTGGTTAAGTCACTGAACTGTGCCAAGGTGAGAGGTTCAAAGCGGGTTGAGTTGAGCCACGTCAGAACCCATGCCAAGTCCCAGCGCGGGACTAGAGAGCGTGAAACCGGTCGCTGAAGGTCTAGGTGTGCCATCAGATCTGATATATCTTTACAGGTTCCTGGGTCTGGTCGACACAAATGGCGGTAAGTGTCTGCAATCATGGCCAAGTATCCCCTGATGGTGATGGGCGCGAGGTTCTGCTGGACGAAAAGCCATAGAAAGAACTCCGCCAGCTGGGGCATAGTCAGATCCGTGGGGGAGAGCTGCTGGGAAGCGCACCAGGACTGTAGTATTCTCCATTTGCCCTCGTAAACGTTCCGGGTTGAAGCTCTGCGGGCTGCTGCGATAGCCGCCACAGCTGCACTCGAGAAGCCTCGTGCGGCGAGGGCCTGCCGCACAATCTCCAAGCGTGAAGGAGTAATCGCTCTGGGCACGGGTGGTAAAGACTCTGTCGGGGCTGCTCGTGCGGGGGGTGGGAAGTCGCAAGGGGGGATCTGTGGCCAGATTCAGGAGGTCTGTGGTCCAACTCTTGGTCCAGTTGAAGGGCGCCACCAACAGAAGAACTGCATTGAGTCCCCTGAGTTTCTGGAGGACTTTGGGTACCAGAACGGATGGCGAGTATGCATATGCCAGCAGGCCCTCCCAAGGAATGGAGAGAGCGTCTACTGCCCAGGCCTGGGGATCCGGAATGGGAGAGACAAAGAGGGGGAGCTGCTTGTTCCACCGTGTGGCAAAGAGATCGATCATCGGTGTCTCCCATCGCGTGCAGATGAGCCAAAAGATGTCCGGGCGGAGAGACCACTCTGTGTGGAGAAGCTGGCCCCGCCGTGAGAGGGAGTCCGCGAGGACATTCAGGTGACCGAGTATGTGCCGCGCTCGAAGAGTGATGCTGCGATCCCTGCACCACAGGAGAATTTGGTACAATAGTATGCAGAGAGAGGGCGACCTCGTCCCGCCCTGATTCTGGATGTAAGCGACTACCGTGGTGTTGTCGGAAAGAATCAGGACCGCTTGTTGAGAGAGACGATCTTCCCAGGCAACGAGGGCAAGCCAAACGGCCTTCAGTTCCAGCCAGTTATGTTTTTTTCCGACGTGATCTTGCGGCCAGCTGCCCGAAGCTGTGATGAACTCCGGCAGCAGGTGTGCACCCCAGCCAGCTAGGCTCGCATCCGTGCAGATGGAAAGTAGAGGAGAGGGGGAGACGAGGGGAACCCCTGATGCAAGCCAGGAAGGATCCGTCCAACGCTGCAGGTGAGGTCTGACCAAAGGAGACACTGGAACAGGGGTCGTCAGATCGCCAGACGAAGGACGCCAGTGGAGGAGTAGATGCAACTGCACCGGTCTGGAGTAGAGTCTGCCGAGGGGCAGAAGGTCCGCCGCCGCACTCAATAGTCCCAGAAGTTGTAGCCAAACCCTGGCCGGAACCGCATCTGCACGTGAGACTTGGAGCGCCAGCATTGCCAACTTCTGAATCCGAGCTGCGGGAAGCCGAACGCGGTTGAGGTCGGTCAGGAATTCCATGCCGAGATGTACGAATTGGCGAGATGGTGCAAGGTCCGAATTGCCGAAATTGATCAGAAAACCGAGCTGGCGGAAGAGGATGATCAGTGCTTCCCTGTCCCTCTCCAGATCGGAGGCAATCTGATTTCGGAGGAGCAAATCGTCCAGATAGTTGGAAGTTGGACTCGAGGACGACCGGCGGAACTTTGCGACGACTGCATCGATGATTCTGGTGAAAACCCAAGGGCTGAGGTTGAGGCCAAAGGGGAGCATCCGGAACTGATACACCACTCCACGGAAAGCGAAGCGCAGATACCGTCGGGATGCCGGATGCACAGTAACGTGAAAGTACGCGTCCGCCAGATCGAGGCTGACTGCAAAGTCCATCGGTTGGATGGACGCCTTCAAAGCCCTGGCTGTCTCCATCCGGAAGTGTGGAGCGGAAATGTATCTGTTGAGAGCTGAGAGGTCTATGACGGGACGCCACTTGTTGCCGGGTTTGGGGATGACAAAAAGACAGCTGTAGAATGCCGGCGAGTCGTGTCGAGAGACCACCTCCGTGGCGGCCTTCTGTAGCAGAGCAGTGATCTCGCCTAGAAGAGTGTCCGCTTTGATCCGATCGACAGGTTCTCTGGTCCAGAGAGGGGAGCGTCGCAGAGGCGGAGGAGAGCGAAATGAGATTAGGAGGCCCTCTGAAATGGTAGAAAGGACCCAAGGGTCGTCCGGCAGTAGCGAGCGCCACGCGTCGCTGTGCCGAGCTAGCCTCCCGCCAACTGGAGACCCTGCAGAGAGTGGCGGGGGGAGGCACAGGTGTGAGTCAGAAGGCCCTCCCACGACCGGTCCGCCGGGCGTGTTTAATGGGCCAGGAGGGAGTCGGGGTTGGGAAAGGACGGGAGCGACCGGTAGCTGGGGTACGAGTGGCGAAGCGGGCGGACCTGGAGTAGGGGTGAGAAGTGGGTCTAGCAGTCCGCAGGGCGCGACCCACGGCCTTGCGGGCAGCCTGAAAGCGGGCGGGAGCAGAGCGGGTGGGCCAGATGTCCTTAGACGCGTCCTTGACAGACTGCCAGGTGGGTCCAAAAAGCCATCCACCTCCGAGCGGGGCCTGGCGGAGCTGAGTCTTCACCGACGCGGGGAGGGTTGAACAACTCCTGAGGACGACGTCTCTGCGCATCAGGTCACAGTTAGCCGCGGCGGCCATGGTATTCACAGAAGTATGGTATGCAGCCCGGTTAGCAGCCACCGCTAAAGCGAGGATGTCTTCTAACAGAGGTGAAATAGAGGGGTGCCAAGAATCTTCCACACGTCTCACCATGGCCTGCGTCGCTAGGTCCAAAAATCCAGCACAGGAGAGAGCATTGCGGACGAGGACCGCTGTCTTGTCCAGCCCTCGAGGCATCCGGAGCTGCAGGGATCTGCGACCGCCCGCCTGACTTTCTGCTGCGATATCCACTGCTGGAAGAGGGCAACTAAAGGCCTGAGAATGCCCAGCATACCAACGCTGGCGAAAGGAGATATCCAACCCCTCCGGCCACTTGGCGTCTGCGAAGAAACTGGAGTCGCCGAAGGAGACCCGCTGTAAGTGCGCCGAAAATGCATCCGCAAGATTCCGGAATCCTGGGGGCTGTGGGAGGGACCTGAACCTCTTGGCTTATCCGGGGGCTGTGGGAGGGACTTGAACCTCTTGGCTTGTCTGGGGGCATCCACGAAAGCGGAAGCTTTTCGCTTGAGAGGGGGAGACGGGGGACAGGCGTCCGGAGGAAGAATGGACGAAATCAGCCGTGCGGCTTCATCTAAGGACCACAGAGTCTCTGTGCTCGGGGCTACAAAGGGAGCCTGTGTCGAGGAGCTGCCTGAAGTCCGAGAGACCAGAGTCATGGACCGACGATCATCGAAAAGCAGTGCCGAGACAGAATCCTCTGGCAGAATACTCAGGACCTCCTCGTCAGCAAGAGAAGCAGACCGCCGGGACCCGGGCAAGGAAGGAATTTGGTTAGGGGGTAGCCGTTGTACATCACAAGAGTGAGTTTGGGATGAGGCGATTTCCCTTGTAGTATGCGGTCGACGAGCTGTGTTTATGGGGAAAGAAAGATGGCTCACCTGATGGCTGGACCGACGAGGGAGAAGGCTGTGAAGCGAAGGAGAAGATTCCCTCGAAATGCAGCGGACAGATCGATCATTGTGGTGAGAAGATCGGCAACTACTGGGGGAACGACTGTGTCCGCATGGATCCGCTCGTCGGGTCCTGGTGCACTCGTCTTTAAAAGAGGATTCCCGAAAAGATTCTCGCACTGTCGTAGGTGAGCGGTGTCGCTTGTGCGATGAAGAATGCCGTGGGGGGCTTGAAGCTGTCCGCTTTCTAGGGGCGGCAAAACACGTAGAGGGAGAACCTGAAAAAGTGATGGACCGTGGGCTGTAATTTGAGCAACGCAACGTGCGATCTGGTGGCGCCATCGAGTGGGGAGTGGCTTTGTGTCGAGGATGCACTGGCACTGCCTTAGAGGCTAAATGACGAATTGGGGAGCTGTTGTTCACCGCGTTGCGGGGCGACTGAAGCCGCTGCCGGCCGCGCTCCGAAGTGGAGCGGGCGGACAAAGTGCCAGTGGAGTCGTGAGAGATAGGAGGTCTGTCGTTCACCGCGATGCGGGGCGACCGAAGCCGCTG
Organism: Semisulcospira habei; assembly: GCA_036245525.1. Taxonomy (NCBI): domain Eukaryota; kingdom Metazoa; phylum Mollusca; class Gastropoda; family Semisulcospiridae; genus Semisulcospira; species Semisulcospira habei. The sequence continues at coordinate 219,262,221 of BTPG01000003.1, forward strand.
CCGGCCGTGCTCCGTCATGGAGCGAGCGGACAAAGTCCTAGAGGACACGTCAGGGTGCAAAGAAAGTTCAACCGCGTAGCGGGGCGACCGAGGCCGCTGTTGGCCACGCTCCGCCATGGAGCGGGTGGACAAGGTTCGAGAGGGCATGACTGTCCTAGGTACATATTGGGCCCGACGAGAAGTCACATCTCCCAAGTCTGAGTATGCGCGCCGGACGATTCCATCTGCTGTAGACCGTGGGGGGGGGGGGGGGGGGGGGGGGGGGGAGGGGGGGGGGGGGGGCGGGAGTAGGAGGGTAGGTCTGGGAAAGTGCAGGTCGTTCGCGCCGGTAAAAACTCCATAGTCATTGTGACCATTGTTCCTCCACCCAGTCGGCGCAAATGTTACAAGTTTGTCCGGATGCACAGCCGGAACAGGGGAGGCATACAGCATGGGAGTCACTGGGCCACTGAAAGGTTCCACACTGCACGCAGGTCTTTACTTGTAAACTGCAACACAAAACAAAAGTGAAAGGTGACAGTGTGTGTACACCTGAAAATCTCGACCTCGATGGGGTGCTAACTTGGGTTACCTGCGTGGCGATAAAGTATCGTATCGCTGCACGATCGCGGTTACCCCCTCGAGGCCACGATATCCGAATGCACAAACAGAGGAGTCTATTATATCCGCTGTTCGAAATCAGAGGTCATTTTAAGCGAGTTCCCGAAAATTCGAGCAAGTTTCACGAAAATTCGAGCCATGTCCGACATTTGAGCAAAAATCCACGGAAAGTGCCAACGGCCGGTCCGCCATCTTGCCGGCTACGTGACAATAACCAAGGCCTTACCTTGCCACTGCGGCTCGTATCTCTGTAATTCCGTCAGGAATCTAGCCAAAGGCAAGATGAAACTCGTCAGGAATACAAGAAAAAAAAACACTGTCAGTTGATTTCCACGTAACACACCGGTAACACGACGAAACCGTCGAAGAAAATCCACCTAGGCTGAACACAACCGTTACGGAAGCGCTAAGCAAAAAAGACTGACAGGAAGGAAAGCACCGGATATGGAGGAAGGGGAGGCCACTCAGGGCTTGGTAACGACGCTCTGAAGTCGCCTCCTTGTTTGTATAGTATACACATCGGATGCTTAGGCTGAAATCGGTATGCTAAGTGTACCTTCCTATTAGTCATGCCATCGGTAAGAGTTTTGAGAAAACAACTTGATTTGTGCAGCTCTAAGGACTGTGTCTTCTGGGCAGCGATAGTGGTTATGTTCTTCGGACTGCTTCGGCGATCCAATCTTTTCCAAGAGGGTGCAGGCTTCGATCCTGGAAAACAACTCACTAGAGACTGCTTTGTTGAATGACAACAGTAGTGTCAAGATACTGTTTAGGTGGAGTAAGACAATTCTGAAACGCGAAAAAAATCTAGTGATCGCGTTACCGGCCATGTTGCGTCACCCTCTGTGCCCCGTGATGGCAGTGATCAGTATGTTTAGAGCGCTAGGTCCAGTGCCGCCTAAGGCACCGGCCTTCCCCATTCAGGGATCAGAGTTCAACAAACAGTTGCGAGAACTGACCTCTGCTGCTGAAGGGGTTTATACAAGTCACAGCTTGAGGCGTTGCGGGGCTACCTGGGCCCTGTCTTGTGGAATGCCTGGCGAGGTGGTGAAGTGTTTGGGGGACTGGAAAAGCACTGCATACCTATCATACTTGGACCAAATACCTCAAAATATTCAAGATTTCTACAGAAGCGTACTTATTCAGAAAATACCGACACCTTGAACACTCAACTTTTCTCTCAATTGGGTGAAAAAACTGGCGTTTTCCCATTAGGTTTGGGCAGGAAACTACCAGTAAACCTACTGGTTGGGTTAGATGTTGTCTTACAAGTTTGACAAGTGAGAGTCACGGGAATAAAACGCCTCCGTTATTTTTGCCCAACTGACAGGAAAGTGTGGTTCAGTATATAAGCGTGAGGAAGTAGTGTGGAGTTGAGCGTGAGACTGAAGTGTGACAGTGAGAGCGAGTGGATGGATGCAGAACGGGAGCCATGCGCGCTGTTCTGACAAAACCTCGCTCAAGTCTGGTCCGGAACTCTGGCCAGCCATTAATTGGCCGAGAGGGGCGATGATGTCAGAACAGGGGCGCACTGGTGGGAAGGAGAGACTAGTGAGGTCGGGGAAAGGGGAGGGAGGGGGGCATGAGAGTGACTGGAGTTTAAATATTAATAAATTGTGTTGTAACTATCTCTTCGAAGCGTGTTTCTTTCTCAATTAGGTTTCTTCTCTGCACATGCTGAAAGCAAACAATCCAATCCCATAATGCCCCTGAGCCTCGGCCAGTGAAGGAATACGATTAGCGTGTGCAACCCAGCATGACCACAAGTGACATGCGGAGAATACTGACCACAAGTCACATGCGGAGAACGTACTGACCACAAGTCACATGCGGAGAATGTACTGACCACAAGTGACATGCGGAGAACGTACTGACCACAAGTGACATGCGGAGAACGTACTGACCACAAGTGATATTCAGAGAATGTATGCACTTACGTGGAATTAAACTCTTTCCTAGATTTCAAACAAAATGAGAATCAAGATGGTGTGAGTGATACTCGGACCTGTAGTGTTTAAGTGACGAGTCAAACTGCTCACTCATTCCAAAGCCAAAGCAATTGCGGGGGCTCATGAGGATCTATGCCTCTTGCAGAATTGGTTGGCTACCAATTTTGCAAGAGGCATATATCCTCATGAGCCCCCGCAATTGCGGGGGCTCATGATGAGGATCTATGCCTCTTGTCCTAGTTTACATTTGTATTATCATTCATCTCATTCAGAGTAATGATAGGTCGACCCGATACAGATTCAACAAAAGCCCTCACTGTCATCATCTAAGTTCGACAATGCATGAAACTAAAAATGAACAATAGAGTACATCCGTGACGCTAGATGGCAGGCACACCCTGCACATGGCGTGACTTCAAGGTGTGCACAATCCAAGGCAGCGTCTAAGCGATAGCACATCAACACACTCTCAATGTGAGAGAACTGAAAATCTCTAGTGTGAAAACTCTGGAATTGTCTTGTGCGTGTAGCCATTGTGACTGTACACAGTATTATCACACACTCATACTGTCAACCATACAATCATCCACACTTTAAACAGTACAATCACACACACACACACACACACACACACTGTACACAGTACAATCACACACTCATACTGTCAAACATACAATCACCCACACTGTAAACAGTACAATCACACACACGCACACTTTACACAGTACAATCTCTCTCTCTCTCTCACGCACACACACACGCACACTGTAAACAGCACCAGTGGCTACTAGCACCAGAAGAGTAAAAGTGATTATCCCAGATTCAAAGGGCAAAACAATAATTGCCTATTACGGGGCATATATTGGACTTGAAGGCACATTACACACAATGGTCAACCCGTCTCTTGTTCTTAAGCTGGTAATAAGTGACAGGCCAGACTACGTACCTTCCTTTTTCTTTTTCCCCTCAGGAGAACTGTTAGCGGCTGTCGTTTTCGTCGAGGCTCCAGCAGCACCAATGTGAGACAAGGTGCTGAGCGTGTACGCCTTTAATGTCGCATCACAAGAGCTGGAACATAACATCAAGAGCCTCAATAGTGAGGGTTCCACGTTGGACACGGTGCTCATCGTGCATTTAAAGGTCCTGGTTCAGCAATTAGTCAGTTGAGGACAGCGAAAAAAAATTTCGAAGTCCCTACCTGACTTGAAGTGCAACCCTGACAGGGCCTCATCAGATGGGATCCCCGAACATTCACGTTACTATAGCTACTGTAGAGTGTCAGACGTCCTTGACGGCTGTCACAGTTCATGCAAACAGGTATACGCCACTCAGCTGCCAAAGGTCACTTCCAGTTGCATCTGTCCGTACACGGTAACACCCACAATTCTCGTGCAACAACAACGAAAGATGACTATCCAACTTCACTTCACTTCTGGGCCGGTACTGGGAAGCACTGAGCGACGTCCACAGCGTCTTGTGGTTTCAGGAAAATATGAGAAATACATTGTATCAGTGGCAAGCCAACTTACAATAGACCACTTATATACCTGATTGTGAGTTTCATAATGAATTATGCACATACATGTATTGCTCTATTTCATCACACTGAAATGTGCTGTTATTTTGTGAACAAATATATTTTAGTTGATTATAGTGGTATATTTTATCCTTACCTAGACCTGTTGATTATATTCTCATCCAGACAATTGCTGATGTTGTTTTCATACAGCGAGCAGCTGTACATTTGTTTTCATTCAGACAGCTGAACATTTTGTCTGTGTTCAGACAACTGCAGGTATATTTTGTTTTTTATTCAGACAGCTGTATATTTAATTCTATTCAGACAGCTGTATATTTTGTTCTAAATATAAGCCAGCTGTACATTTTGTCCCAAGCATACACACACACACACACACACACACACACACACACACACACACACACACACACACACACACACACATTTTAGGTTCACAACTTACCTTGCCACTGCGATTATCTGTTATGTATTGTGATGAGATTGGGCGTTGTTCCATTACTGATGCACCTTCACTTTGTACTAGCTTCACAAATGTATCCACAGAAATAACACCTGCTTGCTGCTCTGTGAGCTCATTTGGTGTGGCACTGAAAAAGAATCAAATGACTGGTATTTGTATAGTTATGTAATGCACACACGGGTCTTGTACTAGAAAATGGCGTGGCGTTCTGAAGATATTTACACAAAAACAACCACCACGAACCCCCAAAACAAATCGCAACTAAAAGTGGAAACTTCTAAATGTACATCAGACCAGAGCTCAGAATATATCGCATATTTCATTATGTATATAACACAAATATGTGTAATAGAAAATTGCCCAGAAACTATTACACTTATTTATAAAGGAGAGAAGATTTAAAAACAAAGTTTCAGGCTGTTACTATAGTGACGTATATATATAGTAACTACAGAGAGACGAACAGTGAGGCTAAGATTTCCAATCTATTCTTCGTCTTGTTCATTGATGTATTCTGCCTACTTCTCACCAGTGTCGTCTGCTGTTATTTCCTCAGTCATCATTTCCCCCGAAATTGGTGTCCTGTACACCAGAACACACATAACATTACGATCGCTAGGGCTTCTTGTTGTTGACAAGGAAGTGGTCATTAGAGTGGTGTCCCCTGATAATACATATTTACGAGTACCTTCCCTTTGTAATCACGACGTCAGCTACACGCGCATAGGTGTTTGTTGTTGTTGGAAATATACTTACCAACAAAAGTAATATTTGTACCACAAAAAGTGAAAAGACCACACCATATCATGTTGGACTTACCGCCACCATTCGCTGGACCTTTTTTGGACGCTCTGGACGTCGCGGCTCGGTGCAGGCTTCACCAGTGCGGCAAAACTTGAAAGTTGGATATTTTTCAGTCGTAGTTGCACGGGAATTGGATGTTACCGCGCACGGACAGATGCAACTGGAAGTGACCTTAGGCAGCTGGATGGTGTATACCTGTTTTCGTGAACTGTGACAGCCGTCAAGGACGTCTGACACTCTACAGCAGCTATAGTAACGTGCGTGCTCGGGGATCCTATCACACGGGGCCCTATCAGGGTTGCACTTTCTGTGTCAGGTAGGGACTTTGAACTTTTTTTTTCGATGTCCTCTACTGACTAATTGCTGAACCCGGACCTTTAACCCAGTTAGCTCCAACACTCTACAGCAGAAGATGGATCAACCATGATAATTCAAGGGTAGTGCCAGATGAGCTCATCTGGCACTAACCTTGAATTATCATGGTGGATCTATTATTTTGAATTATCATGATCGATCTATCTCCTGACACAGGTACGTAGTCCTTAAGTAGCACCTCTAAAATTTGGAAAATGTCTTGGGGTTATGTCACTAGAGGTGGAACATGTCATGTCACTAGAGGTGGAACACGTCATGTCACTAGAGGTGAAACACGTCATGTCACTAGAGGTGGAACACGTCATGTCACTAGAGGTGGAACCTGTCATGTCACTAGAGGTGAAACACGTCATGCCACTAGAGGTGGAAAATGTCATGTCACTAGAGGTGGAACATGTCATGTCACTAGAGGTGGAACACGTCATGTCACTAAAGGTGGAAAATGTCATGTCACTAGAGGTGGAACCTGAAATGTCACTAGAGGTGAAACACATCATGCCACTAGAGGTGGAAAATGCCATGTCACTAAAGGTGGAACACGTCATGCCACTAGAGGCGGAACACATCATGTCACTAGAGGTGGAACATGTCATGTCACTAGAGGTGGAACACATCATGTCACTAGAGGTGGAAAATGTCATGTCACTAGAGGTGGAACCTGTCATGTCACTAGAGGTGAAACACGTCATGCCACTAGAGGTGGAAAATGTCATGTCACTAGAGGTGGAACACATCATGTCACTAGAGGTGGAACACGTCATGTCACTAGAGGTGGAACACATCATGTCACTAGAGGTGGAACACATCATGCCACTAGAGGTGGAACACGTCATGCCACTAGAGTGGAAAATGTCATGCCACTAGAGGTGGAACACGTCATGCTACTAGAGGTCGAAAATGTCATGTCACTAGAGATGGAACACGTCATGTCACTAGAGGTGAAACACGTCATGTCACTAGAGATGGAACACGTCATGCCACTAGAGGTCAAAAATGTCATGTCACTAGAGGTGGAACACATCATGCCACTAGAGGTGGAACACGTCATGTCACTAGAGGTGGAACACATCATGTCACTAGAGGTTGAAAATGTCATGCCACTAGAGGTGAAACACGTCATGCCACTAGAGGTCGAAAATGTCATGTCACTAGAGGTGGAACATGTCATGTCACTAGAGGTGGAACAAGTCATGCCACTAGAGGTGGAACATGTCATGTCACTACAGGTGGAGCACGTCATGTCACTAGAGGTGAAACACGTCATGTCACTAGAGGTGGAAAATGTCATGTCACTAGAGGTGGAACCTGTCATGTCACTAGAGGTGAAACACGTCATGCCACTAGAGGTGAAACATGTCATCTCACTAGAGGTGGAACACGTCATGTCACTAGAGGTGGAACACATCATGCCACTACAGGTGGAACACATCATGTCACTAGAGGTGGAACATGTCATGCCACTACAGGTGGAACATGTCATGCCACTAGAGGTGGAACATGTCATGTCACTAGAGGTGGAACACATCATGTCACTAGAGGTGGAACATGTCATGTCACTAAAGGTGGAACACGTCATGTCACTAGAGGTGAAACACGTCATGTCACTAGAGGTGGAACACGTCATGTCACTAGAGGTTGAAAATGTCATGCCACTAGAGGTGAAACACGTCATGCCACTAGAGGTCGAAAATGTCATGTCACTAGAGGTGGAACACGTCATGTCACTAGAGGTGGAACATGTCATGTCACTAGAGGTTGAAAATGTCATGCCACTAGAGGTGAAACACGTCATGCCACTAGAGGTCGAAAATGTCATGTCACTAGAGGTGGAACACGTCATGTCACTAGAGGTGGAACATGTCATGTCACTAGAGGTGAAACACGTCATGTCACTAGAGGTGGAACATGTCATGTCACTAGAGGTGAAACATGTCATGTCACTAGAGGTGGAACATGTCATGTCACTAGAGGTGGAACATGTCATGTCACTAGAGGTGGAACACGTCATGCCACTAGAGGTGGAACACGTCATGTCACTACAAGTGGAACACGTCATGTCACTAGAGGTGGAACACGTCATGTCACTAGAGGTGGAACACGTCATGCCACTAGAGGTGGAACACATCATGTCACTAGAGGTGGAACACGTCATGTCACTAGAGGTGGAACACGTCATGTCACTAGAGGTGGAACACATCATGCCACTAGAGGTGGAACACGTCATGCCACTAGAGGTGGAACATGTCATGCCACTAGAGGTCGAAAATGTCATGTCACATGTCACTAGAACTGGATGTTACACTATCACAGTCAGCCCTAAGGTAGCCATTCCAAATTAGAACAAGAAAGGCAAACCATTATGGCTCACGTGTATGACCGATTTACACATGTGTGACCTTTGTGACAAGGGCTGGCTTCTGCAGCAGCAAAATCAATGTTTTCTGAAAATGTAAGCATTTTTGACACATCTGTCAACTCTCTGTGACCCTTGACCTTTGTGATAGGAAGGTCTTATCATCAGCTATCTTTGTACCAAATTTGGTTGAAAAATTTGCAAAAATTTGGGAATACCTACATTTATTTAAAAAAAATAAGCATTTTACACACATTTGCCAGCCTCTTGTGACCCTTGACCTTTTTTTAAGAGGTCATCCAAATTAATATGCATAGATAGGTCTTACCCTCAGGTATCTCTGTACCGAATTTGGGTTTTAAGTTGTGAATAGTATTTGAGAAAAAACATCTTTTGTCAAAATATGGCTATTTTTCACCTATTTCCTGAGCTCTTGTGAATCTTGACCTTTCTGAGGGATCAACCAAATTAGTACGTATAGAAAGGTCTTACCATCAGGTATCTTTGTACCAAGTTTGGGTTTGAAGTTGTGATAGTATTTGAGAACAAATAAATTATGTCAAAAAATAGCTATTATATATTATATATTTTCTGATCCCATGTGACCTTGACCTTTGTGAGAGGTCACTCAAATTGGTATGTTTAGAAAAGTCTTACCACAAAGTATCCTTGGGCCAAGTTTGAAGAATGTGGCTTGAATAGTCTCCGAGAAAAAGCCAATGTTAAAGTTTACCATGGACGACGGCGGACGGACGACGGATGGACGACCACTGGCCCAAAACATACTCACTTTTGCTTTGCACGTGAGCCAAAAATAGCGAATTAAAGATAACTAAAAGGCATGATAATAACAATAATAATAATTCAACTCACAGCGCCTCGTTCATGTCAGGCAATACAGGTATGGTGTCGGCCAGCGCCACGAACAGGTGAGATTGGGCCAGCGACAGGTGACAGGTCAGATGAGGGCCGAACAAGGTGGCCAGATTGGAGGACAGACGCTTGTCCAAGACATTCTCCATCACCTGAAAGCAATACAACATAAAGCAATGAATCAATGAATCAATGAAACTTTATTTTACGCTTCAGGCATTGTCATTGTCATTGACACAGCCATGGATGTGGGTAGCCAGGTTAGACAACAAGGTGCTTGTCCAAGGTGTTCTCTATCACCTGAAAGCAATACAACATGTACAAAATGCAGAAAGGACTTCACAATTCCCTCTTTGTGCGTGACAGTCAACAGTACCAAAGACTGCGGACACAAACGGCTTGGTGTATCGCTTCTTCTCTTTATACTTGGAGCAAAAGATGGCCAGCATTAATACATTACAGGTGCATCTGACTATAAGCCATTTAGCCCCATGCACAGCTACAAGAGGTGGACCAACCATGATAATTCAAGGGTAGTGCCAGATTAGCTTGGCGCCAGCAGGCGCCAAGCTAATCTGGCACTTCCCTTGAATTATCATGGTCCACCCATCTCCTGTAGCTGGTACGCAGTGGTTAGGTGACTCCACTAAAATACAGCCACGGAGTTACAAGGGTTAATATTCATGCATAAAATGTATACAGATCGGACAGTCGGGCAGGCAGGCAGGCACGCAGTCGGACAGGCAGGTAGTCAGGCAGGCAGTTTGACAGAAAGTACTACTACTACTAATAACGAGTATTTGGACAGCGCGCAACCTCAAACCAGAGCTCTATCTGCATCACATAAAAGTAAGGCAGAAAAATGCATTTTTCTTTAAAAGGTATTTTTTCGAAAAATACTTACCGATGACATGACCTTATGGAAGTGTCTACTACTTACTCAATTCTAGCCTAAGAGCTCGTTGTGTTACCACACAACCCGGGAGGCACTCGGGGAACCCCGAGGGGGCCGAGAGTTGTCTCCCGATACTGCCCGTCCGGAACCGAGTACCCATAATTCCTCAGTCAGGATACTTAGCTCACCAGCGGCAAGCGGGGCAGGTGGGAGGGTCGTCTGAGTCATGTCATCGGTAAGTATTTTTCGAAAAAAATACCTTTTAAAGAAAAATGCATTTGTTTCATCAAAAACATTACCGATGACATGACTTTATGGAAGAATTGCGAAGAGGAGGAGGGTGCCGCGCTCTAGCACACCTTAGGGCCCCGAGGGCCGTCCTCCCCACCGCAAAACTCCCGACGACCCTAGGTATGTGTACACCTACGGCGCTGATGCGCCAGGAGGGAGATGTGCCCCTGAGAAGTCCCCCACCAGAGCGAGTAGCCTCGCTGGGGTGCCATAACTCTGCAATAGAGGCGGGCAAAGTAAACCTGCCCGCCAGCACCCAGCAGCCACGATGTGTAAGACAGCCCAGTTCCTGACGACTGTGAAGTTCGTGGCCATGCACGTACGTTGAATGGACGTACTTAGCTTCTACGCTCCCTGAGGGGAGGGATCCTGGAATTCAGATCGTATGACCGAGCGTGGCCAGGAAGATCATCTGGCCTGTAGCGTCAGTGCTGCCGGGCACCGCCAAAAGGCGAGCGCGTCCGCTCCGGACGGCTATGTTGTCGTATATGTTGTCGTGAGGCTTGCTCAGGGCTTTGCTGCCTGGTTTCCTGGGGAAGAGAGGCCCCTCAGCGGCGGCAAGGTGAACCTGTGGCGTGGGCCAGGAGCCAAGGTCCAGGCAAGGCAGGGTCCGGGAGGAGCTGTACGGAACTGTTCCCTCGAACTGTATGCAGACAGGGCGAGTCGCAGCTCATGTAGTTCGTTAACCGGGCCACTGTGGTCACCGCCCTCCGGTACCGTAGGGTCACGTCCTCGACGGCACGCCTTGATCTCCGAAGCCAGGGGAGAAGTCTGCCAGCTGGGGTCAGCAGGGTCGGTGGGGGTGAGGTGACGAACGCCGTCCAAAAGCACAGTGCCTCGCCGACTTTATTTGTAGAGGTGTCACGTTGAGGGATGTGAGCCATAGCGAAGCTTCTACTGCCGCCCACGCGAAGACTCTAGTGTTGAGGGTCTGCCGCAACCTCCAAGGCGAAAGAGTAGGCTCTCCAGCAAGGCGGAACAGCGACCGTCGCGGCTGCACGAGCATCTTGTAGAATGCGGGAAGCAGTAGCGGGGGGTCTGGGCGAGCTGCGGCGATCAGTGGTCCAGGAACGGTTCCAAGGGAACGGGGTGACCAACAGGACGAGCGGTGAATCCTTCCCACGGATTGGCCAGAGCATCGAGCGCCGCGCCTCAGCCAGGGGGGCTGGAATCAGGTAGGCGATGGGTAAGCCTGTGATCCCACCTCGTGGTGAACAGGACAACTAAGCCGTCTCGCCAGCGCGCCGATCCTCCAAAGGTGTCCTGGTGTACTCCGTGTGTAGCAACTGGTTCCACCGGGGGGAAGGTCGACCCAGACCCCTCGTCGGCCAAGGCAGTGAGATGCACGGAAGGAAGTTGTGGTTCTCGCACCGACGCATCGGGGGTAGAGGAGCACGCACCGGTCGGGAGATCGCAAGCCGCCCTGATCCTGGATGTACGCCTCCGCTGACCCTTGCCGGATAGGACGAGCAGCTCCTGGAGACCGAGTCCTTCCTCCCACGAGATGTCCTCCTAGCTTGCGTCCGAACAAATCCGTAAACGCTCTTGCCCGCAAAGCCCGTAGGTCAGGGAGCCGGAGATCGAGAAGAACTGCGGAAGTAGGAAGCGTAGCTGAAGCAGCCGAGCCTAGAGATGATTGAAGAGGGGGGAGGGGGGTAGCTCCGACTTCCTTGTAGAGGCTAGGCAAACCAACCGCGAGCACAGCCGGAAAAGGACAACCTGTCCGAAGTCCGGAGTTCCCCAGGTGCGCCGAAGGAGGTTGTCGAGTTGGTTAGACGTCAGGGAGACGGGGCTGCACCTTGGTTCCACAGTGTCCAGGTGGCGGTTGAGGACCCCAGGAGCGTCCAACGGCTGGAAGCTCCAGAAGCAGTGACGACTCCTTCGCATGTGAACCGAGGAACTCTGTGGAGGCCGAGCGCACGGGTACCTGGCAACAAGGGTCGGCAGATCCGGAAGAACTCGAACTCCTAGATCTGGAGGCCGGACCGAGGACCACCTGCTAGGACCGCATCCTAAGGCTGGCCTGGGGTCAGAGAACGCGTCTTGCGAAGCCAAGTCGTAGAAGCATCGTCCGGTCTGCTCCCTGCGCTGAAGTCCTGGTCCTCCGAAGAAACCTGGTGCAGCAGAGTCGTCAGCACAGGGGGGTCTTCCGCGGTAGGTAGACCTGCAGGGGGCCAGAGGTCCTTGAACGGAGAACGAAGGCCAGGGTCAGGGGCTCCCCAATCCCACGTAGCGTAGGGCGTCACGGCCGAGCGAGGTCACTAGTCCAACTGCAGAGCCAAGAGCGGATCCACAGCAGGCTGGGGCAGACGAACTCCTGGAAATCCCGAGAGCCAATCTTGACGAGGGCAAACAGAACGACCGGAACTCCATGGGGGGTGAAGCAACGAAGACCCGAGAGAAGAAGCGCTGGGTAGTCGTAACGCCGGTCACGAAGTCCGGAAGCCGCGGCCGAACTCCTAGCTGTCTCCCAGCTTCCACCAGTGAAGATTCCTCTCCTGAGGGGGACGGCATGCCGTCCACCGCAGGAAGCGTAGAGTCGATGCGCAGGGCACTTTGATCAGGGCAAGGAAGGAGACCAATGCGACTAGCAGTCGGCTTGCGTGTGGGTCCTGAACGCTCGAAGTCCTAGGACACGTGCTAAGGTCTCCGCGAGCCGAGCTCTGTATCGAGGTGGGTTCGCTGCCAGCAAGGTGACTCCGCGTAGGATCCAGCAGGCTTCCGTGAAGACGGGTGGGGATCGGAAGTGGACCAGGGTCGGCGTGCAGCCCGTCTTACGAACCGAGCTCTGTAGGGCGGTGGGTTCTCTGCCTGAAACCAGGCTTTGTCCAGGCAAGTTCCCTCCTGGGAACAGCCGCATCGATTAGCCCACTCCGCGCCATAGTCTGTTGCGTCCGGCGTGGCGATCTGTCCAAGGTCGTCGAAGACTTGAGCGGTCGGAGTACCGGGAAGACGGCAAGGGCGTCGGCGGGTCTGGAACTCACAGGAGCTGGGCGCTCGCGTCGGCGAAGTTCCAAGTTGTGGCCAGAGCAGTGTAGGTGGAGCAGGCGCCGCAAGCGAGGTCGGAGGCACCTCCAGAGACAGAGCTTGTAGGTATGGACGGAGACTGGAAACTCTGCCTCGCTGGGCGGTCACCAACCGGCCCTGTAACCACCGGCCACCAGCTCAGCGTCCTTCGGCTAGCAGCGTTGTCCTGGTGGGGTCCCTCCAGGAAGCCTGCGCGGTGCCAGCATACCTGCTCCGAGCGCGAGATCCTGCGCTACGTCGTCGGCCGCCTGGACGGCTTCCAATCCGACCTTGAGCAGTGTGTGGATTCCGTACTGTGCGCCCAGCGGATTCCGTTTTGTGCTGAGACGATGCCTGCGTGCGAGAATGTCTCCGCGAACCGGGCTCTGTATCGAGGTGGGTTCGCTGCCAGCGAGGTGACTCCACGTAGGAGCCAGCGGGCTTCCGTGGAGACGATGTATGTGTGCGAGAATGTCTCAGCGAACCGGGCTCTGTATCGAGGTGGGTTCGCTGCCAGCGAGGCGACTCCACATAGGAGCCAGTGGGCTTCCATGGAGACGAGCGGGGATCGGCAGTGGACGATGGACGGCGCGAAGCACGTCTCTCCGAACCGGGCTCTGTAGCGAGGTGGGTTCTCTGCCTGTCACAAGGCTATGTCCAAGCGCATTCCCTCCTGGGAACGGTCACAACGATCTACCCACTCTGCACACTATACTGATGCGTCCGGCATGGTGATCTCTCAGTCATCTCGTCGGAAACTTGAGCGGTCGGAGTACTGGGAACAGCAGCCGGTATTCAGCAGGTCTGGAACCAGTCACAGGTGCCGGGCGCTCTCGTCGAAAGAAGCTCCAAAGTTGCGACCAGCGCCGTTCAGGTCATGTGGAGCAGACGTCACACGAACGTACAGAGGTACGTCCGGCACATGGTAGACAGACCTTGTGTGAGTCCGACGGTCACTGGAATCCTCCACGTCATGTGCAGGTCATCCAGAGGCCACTGCAACATACCAAAACCGAAGGCACGCGGGCGTGGGCCTGAGGGACCCTGCCCTGGTAAGGCTAACCTTCGCAACACAAAGTCACAACAGCGAGGAACAAACCTGTCAGCAAGCGCCTGGGCCTGCAATACATCCCCGCAAGCCAGAGAGTGCAGCCATACGGGCCCCGGCAAAGCCAAGGCAAGCACCCTACCTTTGCAACCCACCATCTGCGAAGAAGAGGAGTCACGGCTAACCTCTCTGTTTGTCCATCCTGCCAAGGCAAATCCCCAACCATCACCAAGTGTTGTACCTGTCTTCCCAGCGAATTCCTTCCTGCGCTGGGTACATCCCTGCCTACACACGCGTGGCAGTCACCCTTGGTCTGGAAGGCCATAGCCCGCCACGCTAAGGTGAGCATACAACACATCATGCACAAAAAAACTCAAGCATGTCATGACAAGCATAGGCCTGAAGCAAGCGGCAGGCACAGTAACCTTATCAATAAAGGCAGCAAGGCGTGGCCACAAGAGGCCCCGCCCTCAAGTGAGCAAATGCCTGATGCCCAAGAACTCAAACACGTGATGCCAAGAAAAGGCCCAAAACAAGCGTCTGGCACATCAACATTACCAAGTAATGGAGACAGGGGGCGAGCACGCTAAGGGGAATACACGATGCATAACCAGGCCTGTTTAGCCCCTGGGTGCAGTCAGTGTCCTTCCAACTGACTAATATAGACTTTGCACCTCACATGTGAATCCAATGTATAAACGTGCACATGAGACAGGGGGCGAGCATGCCAAGGGGAATACACGACGCATAACCAGGCCTGTTTAGCCCCTTGGTGCAGTCAGTGTCCTTCCAACTGACTAATATAAACTTTGCACCTCACATGTGAATCCAATGTATAAAAGTGCACATGTATGTTTACCCCCCAGCCAAACTGTGTACCTAAATACGCCAACGTGTATGGTAAACAGGTCTGCATAATGCACAGGGGTGTAGGGGGGCTCTGGATAGAGGTAGCACCTTTGCTGTTCGGCAGCTGCGTCCTACATAGGACGGACGGGCATCACTGGTCCTCATCCATCTCCTTAATCTCTCTCGTGTTGGCTCCAAGCGCCACACCCTGGCAAACCACCTCAGCTGGTGGGCTAAACCACGTGAGGGGGTGGTGTTCACATTGCACCACTAGGCGGATGAGCTGTTTCTGACAGCCAACGGCTAGAGGACGGAGGAGATCAGGTTGGATCCAACGGCCAAATGTGGGGGAGTAAACCCTTCAAATCAGGAGTGGAGCCCCGAAGGCAGACAGTTGCCTGTATTCACGCACTGTTCTGGCAGCTCCTGCAGCCAAACTGGTGCCAAACGTACTGCTTTGCATTCCTTTGGATACATCAGCGAGGCCGAGAGGGGGATCTTGACGACTGGGCACCCCATGATCTCCATACACTTTGCCCAGGCTTGCGCCCTGGAGAGGTCACTCCAGTGACTGACCCAGCAAGCGCATATACTCCATTGTCTTCCGAGACAGGATGCCAAACGATAATGCACAACCAAAACAAGCATTACATGACCGACTCAGTACCGAAGTAAGCGTCTGCTCTCGCCACATCCACCAACGTAATAGCGTCAAGGAATGGGCTGGAGCACAACACATTCCCTGAACCACACAAGGTACAAGTGAGTAGGTAAGGTACAAGTGAGTAGGTAAGCGCCAGAAATTAGGGTCGACTTAACTTTCGCCGATCTTTCACACCACTCCCATTCCATTAAAGGTTTAGCCGCGAGGCACAACGTGCCCTGCATCGCTAGACGCCATCTTGGAAAACGAATCTGACAACCTGTGGACCTGCGCCGTTTAAGAATGATCGTTTCAGATCTTAACGTCTTATTTCTTTTCCCTCAAGCGGAAATGCCTTCTTTTTAAACAGCGGAACTTTTTTTTTTTTTTTTTTTAAATAACGCTGCTATCCACGGAAAGAGGGAGATTTTGACCCTGAATAATGCCACACCAACAACCGAAGAAGAGTGGGGACGGGCGCGAGGCCCGCCAAGGTAAAAGTCAAGAATTTCGGCGCACCAGCAACAGCGCAGATGAAGACTGCCTCCGTGCCCGCTCAACCAGTTCCCAGCCCGGGAACCGGCCGAGGGCCAACCCAGCTACCTTACCTTTCCGCCGGAGTGAGAACGGGGGGAGAAAGTGCAAACACCCAAGAAATGACCGGCAAGGTCCCTGCGACGCTCATCACGTAGCCCAGGCACCCAAGCAGCCGAAGAGGGCAGCTGCCAACGCAGAGGGGACGACAGAGCCACGCAGTGGCACAGGCAGGGCCGGCGAAAGTCGAAGCCCAGAGAAGAAACCAAGTCCGGAAGACCGGTGAACCGGTCGAAATCCAAGTCCGTAGGCTAGAGCAACACATCTGCACAGCGTGAGCCTAAGTAGACTGACTAAAGAAATTATGGGTACTCGGTTCCGGACGGGCAGTATCGGGAGACAACTCTCGGCCCCCTCGGGGTTCCCCGAGTGCCTCCCGGGTTGTGTGGTAACACAACGAGCTCTTAGGCTAGAATTGAGTAAGTAGTAGACACTTCCATAAGGTCATGTCATCGGTAATGTTTTTGATAAAACAAATACACAGACTGATGGCCAGCCAACGAGACAGTCAGACGAACGGACCAACGTACAGCAATGAACTGCATACCTTGAGATTAGCCATGTCAGTGATGGGCAGCGTGGTGTTGAACCTCTGCGGACTGACTTTGGACTCCACCTGTCTGAAGCTGCTGTCGCCAGTGTGCGGGAGCCTCTCCCCGTGAAGCAGGCGCTGCAGCACGATGAACGCCTCCGAGAACAGGCCCAGGTCCGTCAGCACCCGCACCTTCAGGATGCGGCCGCCCACGGAGCGCTGGATGTCACGACACACGAAGGTCATGAAGAACTGGTATAGGGTCAGCAGTGGCAGCACCTGAAAAATTCGGCAGAACAGACATGGGCAACAGGCGGTCATTCTCTACTTTCCCTGCTGAGAGGGAACGTAAGAGGCATAGATCCTCATGAGCCCCCGCAGTTGTGGGAGCTCATGAGGATCTATGCCTCTTGCTGACACCACTTTGATCAATGTTTCTTGTGTGGCCGCGCTCTGTGGCGTTGACTAAGGAAACTGCACAAACAGTCTGTCACCTGGCAGTAAAGGTGTTATCGCACTGGACACAGCTCATGGGAAGGGGTTAACGCACTGGACACAGCTCATGGGAAGGTGTTAACGAACTGGACACACAGCTCATGGGAAGGTGTTAACGAACTGGACACACAGCTCATGAATATTATTCCACTGATCATACAAAATGTGAGTCGTGTGTCAAAGAAGGAAACGCCTGATGCAATAGGTACATAAACATTATATCCTGTGAAAATGTTATATTATGAAGAATATATACATCTGAGTTTGGACAATTTAATACCATGAAATGAAAGAGCGTCTTACAAACAGGTTGTGTCGGCCACGGGCCAGCTCCTCAGTCACCCAGCGCAGAGCGGCAGCCAGTGAACGGCCGTTACACCGCCACCTGTCTGACAGGAAGTCGATGCCTGGCACCAGGTTGGTGACCTCACAGCCCTCCCCCACGTCGTACAACGCATAGTCACGGTCAGACGTTGGGTGGGGCAGCGACGCGCGGAACAACGACTGTACATAATAATAAATAATAATAATTACGGTATTTATAATGCGCTTATCTTATAATAATTATAACTCTAAGCGCGCACTCAGAACTCGCGCACGCAAGCGCACGCTTTAGACAATGACTCATGTACCACAAATAGTGAAATACATTACGACAGTCAGCTTGGGATGGGGGGTGTGGTGATATAGTGCTAGAACTGTTGAAAGAGGTGAGTTTTGAGGGCGGACTGGAAGGAGGAGAGAGAGTGTTTCTGATGGAGAGAGAGTGGGAGAGTGTTCCAGGTGGATGGACCGTATACAGAGAAGGAGCGGGGGCCAAAAGTGCTGAGTTTGGTGCGGGGGATGTGGAGGCGGAGAGGGTCGGAGGCGGAGCGGAGGGAGCGGGGAGGAGTGTAGGGGTGAAGTAAGTTTGAGAGATAGGCAGGAGCGCAGTTGTTCAGGGATTTGTAGCAGAGAGACAGAATCTTGTACTGGATGCGTTGGAGGATGGGAAGCCAGTGAAGGAGTTTGAGCAGGGGAGTGATGTGGTCGGATTTTTTTTTCTTTCTGAGGACTAGGCGGGCAGCATTGTTCTGGACGCGTTGGAGAGTGAAAGTGGTGGAGTGAGGGAGGCCGGAAATTGTACACACAAACAATTAAAAGTATACTACACTGTTATGCACATTATTTGACAAGGAAAGGACCAGCAACCTTGGACTGACACAGCAAAATGACTAATGTTTGGAATCGTGCCCTCGCTATTCTACAGAGATAGAGATGATCCTAACCCCTTTAACCTTACGGCCGCAGTTCCCACATTTTGAATGAGTCACCTAACATCTACGTACCAGCTGCAGGCAATGGGTGGACCATGATAATTCAAGGGTAGTGCCAGATTAGCTTGGCGCCTTCAGGCGCCAAGCTAATCTGGCACTACCCTTGAATTATCATGGTCCACACATTTCTTGCGGTTGTGCTTCAGCGGCTAAATGGGCACAAAAGTAGTGTTTACTAAATTAATTAACACTTGCACTTGCTATTCTACAGACACAGAGAGGGCCTTGAGAGCACAAGAGTAGTGTTTAGCCAAGATAATTAAGAAATACCCTTGCACTTCAAGAGCAACGCTTGCACTTGCGGTTCTACAGACACAAAGAGGGCCTTGAGAGCACGTGAGTAGTGTTCACACATTTTACCCTCACACTTCAAAAACTACCCTTGTGCTATCAAGGCAAAGCCATACACACACACACACACACACACACACACACACACACACACACACACACCTTAAAGAGATACCCGGAGAGAAAGCAGCACTCCATTCTGAGGCCCAGGTCTGCCGTCAAGATGTACCTGCACAAAGATGAAATAAAGTTGACCGTAAAGCAACATACAATGTCATGAATAATAACATATTCAACAGGCCAGTTGTCCGCTGTCTATTTGTCATGTACTCTGTTGTTCATGCGGTCACCAAGTCATCCGTTATAAGCTTCACTCACCAACAAAACATCATCAACATACATCATCAATGCACATCCAGCCTCAATCTTTGCTGTCCTTTGTCGCCGTCATTACATCATACACCAATTTCAAACAATCAGCCTGCAAATTGTCTTACAGTACAAAACGTCTTGAGTGACCACACTACGACAGATCACATCATTGATGGTCTTGAGTGACCACTCTACCACAGATCACGTCATTGTTGACCACTCTACCACAGATCATGTCATTGTTGACCACTCTACCACAGATCACGTCATTGTTGACCACTCTACGACAGATCACGCCATTGTTGACCACTCTACGACAGATCACGCCATTGTTGACCACTCTATGACAGATCACGCCATTGTTGACCACTCTACCACAGATCACGCCATTGTTGACCACTCTACCACAGATCACGTCATTGTTGACCACTCTACCACGGATCACGTCATTGTTGATCACTCTACCACAGATCACGTCATTGTTGACCACTACCACAGATCACATCATTGTTGACCACTCTACCACAGATCACGTCATTGTTGACCACTCTACCACAGATCACATCATTGTTGACCACTCTACCACAGATCATGTCATTGTTGACCACTCTACCACAGATCACGTCATTGTTGAGCACTCCACCACAGATCACATCATTGTTGACCACTCTACCACAGATCACGTCATTGTTGACCACTCTACCACAGATCACACATCATTGTTGACCACTCTACCACAGATCACGTCATTGTTGACCACTCTACCACAGATCACGCCATTGTTGACCACTCTACCACAGATCACGCCATTGTTGACCACTCTACCACGGATCACGTCATTGATGGTCTTTGACCCATTTAGCCCTAACACACTACAGCAGGAGATGGATCGACCATGATAATTCTAGAGTAATGTCAGATCAGCTTGGCACCTGACAGTGCTATGCTAATCTGGCACTACCCTTAAATTATCATGGTCGATCTGTCTACTGCAACTGTTACATAACTGTCCGGCGGGCATTTCACTCTTCAGCTACGGCGCCGGAGACATTGGAACTCACTGTGCAATGTTGGAGGCGATGATGCCGCCCATGACGCAGGCCCACAGCCCGCAGCGCTCCAGGAGAAGACTACTCACATCCTCCGCGCTGTGTGTCTCATGTCGCCAGGTGTGTAACGCGTCCGTCATGCCAAGCACAAGGTCAAGGGCATCTGACCAGCATCGGTACGCAGCTCTGTGGGTGAAAATCAGTAAAGATAACATATGATTTTATAACATTTTATTTTACTTTACTGACAATATCAATTAGAAGTGCCCAATACACATACGCACAATTAGTAACCGTTGACAAAAAACATTGAACATATCTGACTGACTGCATGACGTCAGACATACCTAATGTACAACCAGCGTACCTCATGTACCCTTGTAGTGGATATACCTGATGTGCACCCTGGAAGCGGATATACATGTACACCCCTATAGCGTACCTGATGTTTGCGGCATGGTAATGCAGGTTGCCTAACTCCTGCAGGGCCTGAGCTGCCAAACCTTTCTGGTTCTTGGCCAGCAACATCTCTGTACACACACAAACACGGACAGGTTCGTCACGACATCTCAGTACACACAGCTGACAGATTTGTCACAACACCACACAAGAATGTCAAAGCCCTTATGGCTCACACCTCTTCGACTTTTCTGACAGGTCACTGAAATGAACAAGTGTTTAAGAGTCTTAAGAAAAGTGACGGGCTGACTTTTGTGCTGGCGAGATTCATGCTTTCGAAAAAATGTATTTTTCTTTAAAACAAAAATTTTCGAAAAATACTTACCGATGGTATTACTGATAGGAAATTGACAGGCTAAGTATCTCTTCCTATCAGTAATATCATCGGTAACGTTTTTGAAGAAATAAATGTAAGCACTTTTCACACTTGGTTTTCTTATGCTGATGTTGACGCTGCAATAGTACGTAACAGCATGTCCCAGGAGTTTTAACAAGTGTGACAAAAGTGTCCAGGTTTTCTCACCGATGGTTTTCTCGTAAGACACCACAACATGTCCGAGCTGTGAGCGCGGGATGGGAGATGTCTGCACGTCGTCCATGGACAAAAACTCTTCCTTGCTAAAGTCTGGCGGGGTGGTGGGCTGGGGGCGTGCCGTGTTGGGAACAAAGTCCACCTTGGTCGGCTGGCGACTCAACAGACTGTCCATGCCCGCTGGAGGAGAGTGCAAGGTAAATAAATGACCAATATTGTTTATCGCAACATGAATCAATGCAATCTTAAAAGCACTGGGACCTGATGAGAACAAGACGTGAACAAGGCATCCAAATGATTATAATTATTCTATTCACGATTCACACTGCTGTGTGCATCATCAGACATACTGAGTAACTTAGACATTTCTCTTAACCCATTTAACACTGACACACTACAGCAGGAGTTGGATCGACCATGATAATTCAAGGGTAGTGCCAGATTAGCTTGGCGCCATCAGACATACAGAGTAACTTAGACATTTCTCTTCACCCATTTAGCTCTGACACACTACAACAGGAGTTGGATCGAACATGATAATTCAAGGGTAGTGCCAGATTACCTTGGCACCATCAGATGCCAAGCTAATCTGGCACTACCCTTGAATTATCATGGTCGATCCATCTCTTGCATTTATTATGCAAGTCCTAACAAATTTGGGAATGCAGCCTTCTTGTTAAATGCGTTACTGTTCTTTTTAAACACTTTCAACCTCAGGCCTGAGTTGGGACACGTTCTTTAGCGTCCATCCAACAGATTGACTGGGCGCAACTTTCAATCAGTTGGTCAGTATGTTGATATTGAAGTGAACAAGACAAAAGGGCACTCACAGTTTTGCTGACCAGCCAGGTAGAGGACCAGTAGTTTGCGGGAGTGCTGCAGGGCGCGTGCAGTGTAGCGTGACTTGTCCAGCGTCTCTCTCAGCGTGGACAGACTCAGTGACGTGTCCAAGGGAACAGAAGACAAACGGAACGCATCCTCCTCTGGAAACAACAACACATGAATAAGATCAACTCGACTGGAACAAATGAGGCCAGTTTCATTAGGAATACGTCAACGGAATCATCCACAAATTGTCCCTCACCACAAACTCTGAAAAGGGAAGACCTGATATTTAAAACTAGAAAGTTGGACTCAGACGAGGCCTATCTAATGTCACAATTTACATTAACCACTTAGCCCTGACACACTACATCACGCGTTGGATCGACCATGATAATTCAAGGGAAGTGCCAGATTAGCTTGGCGCCTTCAGGCGCCAAGCTAATCTGGCACTACCCTTGAATTATCATGGTCGATTCATCTCCTGTGTCAGGACTAAATGGTTAATCTGTTACCATTACCCATGGGGTCAGCACAGTTTACACACAGTTTACACAATGGACAGACCACGATAAGACACAGCATGAATGTGTCACCATTACCCGTGTACACATTGTGTCCCATGGGATCGATCTGAGCGCCCGGCTTAATCAGCTTGGATCGCACGGGGTCAAAGTGCAGCCTGAGCTGTGCGGTGAGGTAGTCGCGGGCAGTGACAAGGTGACCCAGCTGAGCGGTGAGGGTTCGGTAATGGGGCTGGGGGACGGATGGACCGCCAACCTGCGCGATGCGAGCGGTGATTTTGCGCTGAGCCTGAACCAGGAGAGGGATGACTTGCTCGGCGTAGCGATCACTGGAAATTAGTGACAGAAATAATAATGATAATAGAGTGAAAAGAAAAGGGGAGACTGCCAGTGCTAATATTTTAGGAAGGTTACAAAGTAAAGTAGTTAAAAGCACTGTCAGGGGAGAGAAGTGTGCATGATCTACTGTGGCCAAAGTAGATCTATGATCACTGGTCGATCATGCACACTTGTCTCCCCTGACGGTGCTTTTACCTACTTTACTCTGTAACCTTCCTAAAGCAGACACCACAGTAAAATGTGGCTGTCATTGCAGGTAGACAGAATTTCCTGCCTCCTCCAGTTTTTGCCGATGATGTGCTGAAGAGGTCGCCACGACCAAAACAGCTGTCCACACCGGCTAAATATCTGGACCCCCCTTGGGGGACCTACATTTAAATTTGCATGCACTGAGTGGCTGGAACAGTGGGATATGTGATACGCCCCCCTTCGGGGGGGCTTTCATATGCATTGCTTCAAGTCACTTTCTTAGCGCCCCCCTCTTTCCTATTTTTTTGGTTTGTGTGTGTGTGTGTGTGTGTGTGTGTGTGTGTGTGTGTGTGTGTGTGTGTGTGTGTGTGTGTGTGTGTGTGTGTGCTTTGGCCACAGTAGATCTGTGATCACTGGTCGATCATGCACACTTATAATAGAAGAGTGTAATTAATAACAATAATGATAAATCATGGTAAAGGCATCCTTAGCCCAACTAAAGATCGACTCACGCACCGGCAATAGTTTCATGACTATTGCAATGACAGAGGTACTAGCCCCAGAAGTTATCGCCGGTTCAGTCTTCACCAGAAACAAACCTTCACTTTGAAAAACATAACCATTTCATCCTTCCCCTAGAAAAAAAAAGTCTCTGGAATTATGCAAGATGTACTAATAATAATAATAATAATAATGATTTCTATGGCACCTAACCTCATGCACGCACGCACGCATGCACACACACACACACACACACACACACACACACACACACACACACACACACACACATTCCAGGCACCACAGCAAAACTACAACAGAATCCTCAGCAGTCAATGATTAATCAGTAGGGTAATGGAGTTGGAAAAGGTGTGTTTTTAGCGCAGATTTAAAAACGTCTTTTGAAGCACTGTGGCGGACATGGGAGGGGAGTTCGTTGCAGTACAGCGGCCCAAGATATGAAAAAGATCGCTGGCCAAAAGACTTGGTACAGACAAAAGGTACACGCAAAATGCGGCTGTCAGCAGAGGATCTGAGTTGTCTTGAGGGAGTGTACAGCTGCAGGAGAGAGTACAGGTACGGGGGGCTTGATGTGGAAATGCAGCTGAAGCAGACAGAAGAAAGTTTATACCATGGGTTAAACCAGTCAGCTTAACCCATTTAACCCAAACGCAGTACACCTGGGGGTGTATCAACCATGATAATTCAAAGGTAGTGCCAGATTAACTTGGCACCATCAGGTGCCAAGCTAATGTGGCACTACCCCTGAATTATCATGGTCAATCCTTCTCCCGCAACTGGTACATAGTCACCAGGTGACATCTCCAAAATTTGGGAAATGTGCCTGTTACGTGGTAGTCGTAGTATGATATCACACCAGACGCACGCACGTAGGGTTCTTGTAAAGAAACTTCACCCAGCTGCAACTCGTCACACGTGGCACAAGGTTGTAGACCACACTGGAGAAACAGTTCCAACACAACAATATGTTATTGCAGCGATGCGATCTCCACACAATGCATCCACAAATGCACCAACACTGATACACTGTCTCCTCTACAATGCATCAACACTTTTGACACACTGCGTCTCTCATACAACGTGCAGACATATTGCCTAACATTCTCATTTATACTATTACAGATTTCCAGAATAATCCAGCAGATTCACACAACACAACCAATCAGAGAAGAAAACATAACCAAAACTTATTAATATTTATGAAAAAGAATGCTGTAGAAATAACTACAAATTTCAACTACCATCCAAGCACCTTTGATACAATGTTGCAAAATGTTGCTGACAAATTTGACTCATATCTGAGGTCACTAGAAAGATCGCAACCCTGCTCGAACCTTCCAGTCTAATGTAGGTCAAACTTTACACTATTGTAGCGAAACTACCCGTCACAACAAAAAATCGATCGCAAATATCCATGCAAAAAAAAAAAAAAAAAAAAAAAAAAAAATCCTACTAAAAAGGTACGTAATTCTTATCCAAAATAACTCAAATGAATATGGGATCTTTTCTATGATTAACACACACACACGCTCTCAAAGAATAACACAACCACAAACGTAACAGTGGCCTTGGGGTGAAATGGGTAATGACAAACAACAATGACTAGAATAGTACGAGGCCTAGATCTACATCAGCCCCCTATCTGTAGAACTCATGTAGATCTACATCAGCCCCCTATCTGTAGAACTCATGTAGATCTACATCAGCCCCTTATACTCATGTAAATCTACATCAGCCACCTATACTCATGTAGATCTACATCAGCCCTCATACTCATGTAGATCTACATCAGCCCCCCCATGCTCATGTAGATCTACATCAGCCCCTTATCTGTAGAACTCATGTAGATCTACATCAGCCCCCCATACTCATGTAGATCTACATCAGCCCCCAATACTCATGTAGATCTACATCAGTCCCCTAAACTCATGTAGATCTACATCAGCCCCCTAAACTCATGTAGATCTACATCAGCCCCCATACTCATGTAGATCTACATCAGCCCCCTATACTCATGTAGATCTACATCAGCCCCCTATACTCATGTAGATCTACATCAGCCCCCTATACTCATGTAGATCGACATCAGCCCCCTCTACTCATGTAGATCTACATCAACCCCCTTATACTCATGTAGATCGACATCAGCCCCCTCTACTCATGTAGATCTGCATCTGTTCCATGAGGGGTTGCTGGCTGTCATTGATAAGGAAATGTTTCTCTCTCTGGTTAGCTTCACTTTCACTCACAAACCTGTGTACATTCACTGCAAAAAAAAATGATGATCATTGGACGCTTGAAGAAAGATGAAGTCTCAAACGCGCGTCCCATACGTCAAGATCCACAGGAACCTTACTTCTCGGCCCTGTTTACTGGTTCACTTCAGTTCGGGTCAAGATCCCAATGCACAAAAGGCCATTGGGCTGACGTCGGCCACCATTGGCCCGCGCAGGCCAGCGGCACCCGATCTCAGCCCAATGGCCTTTTGCACATTGGGATGTGATGTCTGTGCTGGGAAGGCCCATACGCGCCCACCCCACAGTCTCTGTCGAGGCAAAACAAAAGATGTCACACTTACTTGGAGAGAGCGCTGAAGCGTAGCGCAATGTCAACCAGTTTCTCCCACTTCTGCTGGTAGTACAGCATCTCCAGGCACCGCAGCACCATCCTCCGCACCCAGCGAGCGTCCACCGTGCTCAGGTCGTCCAGGGGAACCTCAAACTTCAGGCTGGACCCCCCGCGCTCGTCCTTAATCCCCCCCATCCACGACTCAAAGTAGCTGCCTAGCTGTTTCCCTTTGCTCTTGGCCTGCAGACAGTCAACTATGATTAGCCCCTGTTGTGTCTGACACCCGCACACTGACCAATATTCGCATCAAGAACACAGATGTAAATGCTTAGTTAGTTATTGGGGTTTAACGCCGAGCAGGCGTCTAAGGCCATCTCACGGCGGAGATGTAAATGGACACAACTAGACATTAAGAATATAGAACAAAGAGATATCAATCCTTGTGAGCACCCACAACTGCAGGGGCTGATGAGGATCTAGGTCTCTTGCAGCAGGGTAGTGTTTGCCTTGCCCCAGCAGTTAAAGGGTTAAAGGCCATCAATGCCAGTCAGCACAGACTGTGTTTCTGAAATGTGTTAATTTCATGACAACGAGCTCCACCCACGCAAGCAACATGGTGATGTCAGCAAGAGACATAGATCCTCTTTGGGCCCCCGCAACTGTGACTACCACATAACATGCGGCAACTGCGGCTACCACGTAACATGACAACGAGCTCCACCCACGCAAGCAACATGGTGATGTCAGCAAGAGACATAGATCCTCTTTGGGCCCCCACAACTGTGACTACCACGTAACATGCGGCAACTGCGGCTACCACATAACACGCAGCAACTGCGGCTACCACGTAACACGCGGCAACTGCGGCTACCACGTAACATGCGGCAACTGCGGCTACCACGTAACACGCGGCAACTGCGGCTACCACGTAACACGCGGCAACTGTGACTACCACGTAACATGCGGCAACTGCGGCTACCACATAACACGCAGCAACTGCGGCTACCACGTAACACGCGGCAACTGTGACTACCACGTAACATGCGGCAACTGCGGCTACCACATAACACGCAGCAACTGCGGCTACCACGTAACACGCGGCAACTGTGACTACCACGTAACATGCGGCAACTGCGGCTACCACATAACACGCAGCAACTGCGGCTACCACGTAACACGCGGCAACTGCGGCTACCACGTAACATGCGGCAACTGCGGCTACCACGTAACACGCGGCAACTGCGGCTACCACGTAACACGTGGCAACTGCGGCTACCACATAACACGTGGCAACTGCAGCTACCACTTAACATGCGGCAACTGCGGCTACCACGTAACATGCAGCAAAACTGTGGCTACCACTTAACATGTGGCAACTGCGGCTACCACGTAACATGCAGCAAAACTGCGGCTACCACGTAACATGTGGCAACTGCGGCTACCACGTAACATGCAGCAAAACTGCGGCTATCACGTAACATGCGGCAAAACTGCAGCTACCACGTAACATGCGGAAAAACAGCAGCTACCACGTAACATGCGGAAAACTGCGGCTACCACTTAACATGCGGCAAACCTGCGGCTACCACGTAACATGCATCAAAACTGCAGCTATCACGTAACATGCGGCAAAACTGCGGCTACCACTTAACATGCGGCAACTGCGGCTACCACGTAACATGCAGCAAAACTGCGACTACCACTTAACATGTGGCAACTGCGGCTACCACGTAACATGCAGCAAAACTGCGGCTACCACGTAACATGTGGCAACTGCGGCTACCACGTAACATGCAGCAAAACTGCGGCTATCACGTAACATGCAGCAAAACTGCGGCTACCACGTAACATGCGGCAAAACAGCAGCTACCACGTAACATGCGGAAAACTGCGGCTACCACTTAACATGCGGCACAACTGCGGCTACCACCTAACATGCATCAAAACTGCAGCTATCACGTAACATGCGGCAAAACTGCGGCTACCACTTAACATGCGGCAAAACTGCAGCTACCACGTAACATGCAGCAACTGTGGCTACCACGTAACATGCGGCAATTGTCGCTACCATTTAACATGCGGCAACTGCGGCTACATTTAACATGTGGCAACTGCGGCTATTACATAACACGCGGCAACTGCGGCTACCATTTAACACGCGGCATAAGGATCTATGTCTCTTGTTTGGATCGCGTTCAGTTTTTCTCAGCAGCCAGGTGCCATACAGGTAACCACCCATCCCCACCCTAGCCACACACCTGAATATGACATTTACCTTGGCCGCCTGGTGGCGCTGTTCACTCTCCTGTAGAAACAGCATGTCTAGCAGGCAGTCCGTCGCCATGTACAGCGGTTTCCATGCCAACTCCCCCAGTCTGGCCATCGTCAGCAGGCCCGGCTCCTGACCTTCAGGTGCCAAGGTCAACGCTCTCAGCATGGCCGTGTGCAAGCAGTTCCACAGGCCTCGCGCTCCGTTCTGCAAGAGGGTCCAGTGCTGACCGCGATAAGCAAGGACCTGGGAAGAGAAGGTCAGTAGGCAGATATTAAGGGTGAAAACCAGTGTGGCCGAGAACACAGACATCACACATGGAAAAAAAAAAGCAGCATGGCCTCTTTAGGTGCCACACTAATCAGGCACTTCTCTGGATATATCATAGTTCGTCCATCTTCCACAAACTGGCTGGGAGTAATATGCGTTTTAGAGCCAAACGGATGAACTGAGAAACACTGCACCAGTCCGGCTTGTCCGTAGTTTTGGGATGCTCTGCAAATTCAAAGATTCTGTCCAGACAATATATGCATGCTAACACTTAGTCTCAACCCATTTAGCCCGAACACACTATAGCAGGAGATGGGTCGACCATGATAATTCAAGGGTAGTGCCAGATTAGCTTGATGGCGCCATGCTAATCTGGCACTACCTTTGAATTATCATGGTCAGTCCTTCTGCTGCAACTCATACATAGGTGACACTTCCAGAACTTTGGAAATGTGGTTACATGAGGTTAACATGCAGTGCTCATCCTTCAATGAAACTCTGGCCAGACAACTTAGAGCTGTGTGAAAACAGCTCATCAACAACCACACCATGCTGAGAGTTCGTTATGAGCATCTTGCCTGACATCTTAGAGCTGTGTCAATACAGCTTGTCAAAACCACTGAAATAGGTGCACGCAGGCTAGAAGTGGACCCAGGATTCAAATTTAGTGTAGATGTAACAAAAATTCATTTTTCTCTAAAAGGTATTTTTTTGAAAAATACTTACCGATGACATGACTTTATGGAAATGTCTACTTCTAGCTCAATTTTAGCCTACTTACCCGTTGTGTGCCCACACAACCCGGGAGGCACTCGGGGAACCCCCCTAGAGGGGCCGAGAGTTGTCTCCCGTTTCCCGCCTTACCGGCTCCGGTCACGAGACCGGCCAGTTTTTTTGTGATACTTCGCTCGAAAGCGGCAAGCGGGGCAGGAGGGAGGGTCCTCCGAGTCATGTCATCGGTAAGTATTTTTCGAAAAAATACCTTTTAGAGAAAAATGAATTTGTTTCCTCAAAAACATTACCGATGACATGACTTTATGGAAGAATTGCGATGAGGAGGAGGGTGCCGCGCAACTCTTAATGGTAAACAGCGCCGTCCTCCCAGTCGCAACCTCCCGACAATTTTAGCGAAGTGCATAGATAGGCGCCGGTGGCGCCGGGAGGGAGTGTTGCGCCGCGGCGATGTCCCTCACTAGTGCGAGATTCTCTCTTTGGCCTGCCAGGTCCCTGAGGTAGAAGCGGGCGAATACAGATTCAGTCTGCCAGCCCACGGCTGCCACGATGTCCTTGACAGCGCAGTTTCGAGCAAATGCGAGGCTCGTGGCCATGGCTCGTACCTCATGTGCGCGAACGAATGTGCAGCCTCTTCGCTCCCTGCGGGGAGATATCTTGATACGCGGAGCGTATAACCCAGCGGAGCCAGGACGAGATCGTCTGGGCTGTTATGTCATTCCTGCTGGGTCTCAGAGGTAGGAAGAGGCGCGAACGCCCTCTGCGGAAGGCTTTAGATCGTCGCAGATAAACTCTAAGGGCGCGCACGGGATCCTGTTGCCTGGTCTCCTGAGACAGAGGGTTGGTTCTTAGCGGCTGTAGGCGATAACCTGAGGTGCCGTCAGAGGAGACCTGTTCTTGGCCAGGAAGTCAGGGTCAGTGAGGAGTTGAACAGACCCATCCGCTCGGAACTGTAGGCAGGTAGGCCGCGCCGAGAGTGCGTGTAGCTCACTCACCCGAGAGGCGGTAGCAAGGGCCAGCAGGAAGCACGTCTTCGTGTCACATCTGCGAAACGGGCCAAGGTAAGGGTTCAAATCTGTCAGAAATTAACCACGTTAGCACCCAGGGCAGGTCCCAGCGGGGAAGGAGTGAGCGGTGTGTTGGGCGCTGGATGCCGAAGTGACCCATAAGGTCGGCTAAGTCTTTGCAGGCGCCCGGGTCTGGGTGTCCAAGGTGTCGATAAGTGTCAGCGATCATGGACAGGTAACCCCTCACGGTGATGGGGGCCAGGCCTAAGTCTCGAAAGAGCCAGAGGAAGAAGACCGCCCGCTGAGGATTAGTCAGTTCCGTGGGTGACAGGCCGTGCTCAGAGCACCAGGAACACAGGACTCGCCACTTTCCCTCGTAGCCTCGGATGGTGGAAGGTCTGCGGGCCGAAGCGATCGCCTCCACTGCTGCACCCGAGTAGCCTCTAGCTCCGAGGGCTTGCCGCACAACCTCCAGGCGTGAAGGAGGAGCCGCTCCGGGCAGGGGTGGAACAGCGGCTGACGCGGTTGCTTGAGCATGGTGCGTGGGGCGGGAAGCAGCAGGGGCGGGTCCGTGGCGAGGCTGAGAAGGTCGGTGGTCCAGGAGCGGTTCCAGGCGAACGGCGCAACTAACAGCAGGACCGCCGAGCAGCCCCGCAGCTTGAGAAGGACTTTGGGTACGAGAACCGTCGGGGGGAAGGCGTAAGCCACCAGGCCGTCCCAGGGAATGGAGAGTGCATCGACCGCCCAGGCAAGTGGATCGGGAATCGGGGAGACGAAGAGCGGCAGCTGATGGTTCCACCTCGTGGCGAACAAGTCGACCTGGGGAGTCTCCCACCGGGAACAGATCATCCGAAAGATGTCCTGCCGAAGGGTCCATTCCGTGTGCAGGAGCTGGCCGCAGCGAGACAGCGAGTCGGCTAAGACAATCCGGTGTCCGGGGATGTGTCGGGCTCGAATGGTAATACCCCGGTCCTCGCACCAACGCAACATCCGGTAGAGGGGCCTACAAAGGTCGGGAGCGTGTGCCACCTTGTTTCTGGATGTAAGCCACCATAGTCGTGTTGTCCGAGAGGACGAGTAGCTCCTGGTGTCTGAGGAGATCCTCCCAGAACTGCAGGGCTTGCCACACAGCCTGCATCTCCAGCCAATTGATGTGAGTGTGCGCTAAGTCCGCGGGCCAGGGCCCCGAAGTCGAGAGGAACCGAGGAAGGAAATGGGCGCCCCACCCAGTGAGGCTGGCGTCGACACAAGCGAGGTCTGGGGTGGAGGGGCGGCCAGGGGAACTCCCGACGCTAGCCACGAGTGGTCGGTCCACCGACGAAGATGAGGCAGCAGCATCTGGGGCACCGGAACCAACGTCGTTAAGTCGCCTGACGACGGGCGCCAATGGAGTAGGAGATGCAGCTGGATCGGCCGGGAGTAGAGACGACCTAGGGGGATAAGGTCCGCTGCGGCGTTCAGCAGGCCCAAGCTGGAGCCAGACTCTGGCGGGGGCCACGTCCTGTCGTGCTAACTGACCGGCTAGGTCCGCAATCTTCTGGATCCGGGGGGCTGGGAGGCGCACCGTGTTGAGGTCGGTCGCAATTCCATGCCCAGGTGCACGAAGCAGCGGGACAGCGAGAGATCCGACTTGCCGTCGTTCACTAGGAAGCCCAAGTGTGCCAGAAGCAGTAGCAGCGCATCCCTGTCCGACGCGAGCGAGGTCTCTGACTGGTTGCGTAGGAGGAGGTCGTCTAGGTAATTCGACGTCGGACTGGAGGAGGACTGTCGGGCCTTGGCGACTACGGCGTCCATCAGCCGGGTGAACACCCAGGGGCTGAGGTTGAGACCGAACGGGAGCGCGCGAAACTGGTATACCACGCCGTCGATCGCAAAGCGGAAGAACCTCCTGGAGGCCTGGTGCATCGGGACATGCAGGTACGCATCTGAAAGGTCCAGGCTGACTGCGAAGTCCAGAGGCTGGACCGCGGCTTACAGGGCTCATGCAGTCTCCACCCGGAAGGAGGGGGCCGTAATGTACTTGTTCAGGGCCGAGAGATCGATCACCGGTCGCCCTCTCCCTCCAGGCTTCGGAACGACGAACAAGCGGCTGTAGAAGGCTGGGGAGTAGGGGACGCATACCACCTCCGTGGCTGCTTTCCTCAGGAGGGAGGAGACCTCTCCCCGAAGAGCGGAGGCCTTCAACGGGTCGCTGGGGATCTCGGTCCAAAGGGGGGAGCGACGCAAAGGAGGCGGGCTGCGAAAGGCGATCCGGAGGTCGGCCGAGACGGTGTCGCAAATCCAGGGGTCGTCGGGAAAGAGTGTGAGCCAATTTCCGCTGAAAAAGGCTAGCCTCCCACTGACCGGAGACCCCGAAGTGGTCGGTGGGGCCAAGGCTGGGGGGCAGTCAGGTAGCCCGCCCGCGACCCGGTCGCCGGGCGGGACGGGGCCAGGCAGGGACACAGGCCCTGGAGGGTCTAGGACGGCCAAGGCGGGGGCCTGCTCAGGGCCGAAGCAGGGCTGACGCAGCAGCGGGTCTAACCGACCGCGAGGCGCGACCCCTAGCCTGTCGGGAGGACGGAAAGCGGCGGGGAGGAGGAGCACTCACAGGCCAGCGGTCGGGGTTGGAGGCTCGAACGGATGACCAGGTGTCGCCGAAAAGCAGGGGGCCACCCAGCGGAGCACGACGAAGCTGCGCACGCAGGTCAGGTGGTATCCCTCGGCAGGCAAGCAGAAGTGCGTCTCGACGCATCAGGTCACAGTTGGCGGAGGCAGCCATAGCATTAACGGATGAGTGGTAGGCGGCTCGGTTGGCGACTTCCGCTGAGACGAGTAAATCCCCAAGGAGAGGCGTGATAGAAGGCTGCCAAGCGTCTTCCACACGACGAACCAGGGCTTGAGTGAGCAGCTCCAGGAACCCAGCGCAGGCTAAGGTGTTCCGCACCAGAGACGCAGTCAATCCAGGCCACAAGGGAAGGAACGGCGAAGGAGGGCGGAGCCGCCAGCTTGCGACACGGCCGGGGGGTCGATCGCAGGAAGAGGGATGGAGAAAGCCTGGGAATGACCGGCATACCAATCCCGCCGGAAGGCGATGTCCAGGCCAGCCGGCCAGCGACGATCGGAGAAGAACACCGGCTCTCGAGACGCGGGAAGTTGCAGGAGCGCTGAGAAGACATCTCGCAGCTCCTTAAATCCAGGCGGCTGGGGAAGCGACTTGAACCTCTTCACCTGACGCTCGGCATCCACAAAGGCCGAGACCTTCCTCTTCAGGGGGGGGGAGAGGCTGGGCAGGAGTCCGCTGGCAGAGTGGCCGCGATGATCCTGGCGGTTTCATCCAAGGCTAGGAGGGTCTCCGCCCGGGACGACGACGGAAGGGACGAGGGGACATCATCACCGACGTCGGAGGGCGAAAGGGAGCGAGCATCCTCCTCCAACAGGGCTGAGACGGAGTCTTCGGGCAGCACGCTGAGGGCTTCTTCGTCCAGGGGGTGGCGAGAAGGCGGGTGAGGCACCAAGGAAGGTCGAAGCTTGGGCGGGGGCGCATCTCGAACCTCACGGGAAGCCCGGGCACGAGCCGGCAGCGACGACGGAGGCGGGGATCGCCGAGGCGACCGCGGGAAGGAGCGAGGAGGGGTCCTGTCCGGTGCGTGGCTTCTTCTGGGTGAAGTACGGCGGACAACCGAAGAGGAGTGCCGATCACGGGAAGAAGGTCGACGATGGCGGTGACGCGGCGAACGCATCGAACTGCGAAGGCGAGCGCGACCGAGCGCGCGACGAGGAGTGGCGGGGGGAGCGGCGACGCTCCCGGCGGGGGGAACGATCCTTCCGGCGGCGCTCGCGGGCGAGCGCGAGTGTCTAGCACTGACGGTGGAACGGGAAAGGTCGGGGGCGCGACTGTGTCGCGTAGGTTGAGGCTGATTGTCTCTCCTGGCCGGACTCAGTGAGAAGGGCTCTATGCCGGTGTACAGATCCTCCGGAAGGATCAGCAGGCTTATCGTGGAGAAAGAGAGGAGCAAGGCCCGTCAACGTGGGACGGCTCGTGGCGAACTGCTGCAGGCCGGGCTCAGTGAGGCGGGCGCTTTGCCGGCAAACAGACCCTCCGGAAGGGTCAGCGGGCGTGGCAGCAGTGGCAGTCCTCTGGTCAGCGAACAACGCAGAGTCCCGACGATCAATCCGTTCCGAGAGGCCGAGGCGAGGAAGAGCGGTCGTTACCACAGGGGCGACGTCAACAGGAGTGGGACGAGAGATAGCAGACGGAGGTCGCTCTCGCCGGTAAAAAACTCCAGAGGTCAGACCAACGGAACTCCGGCCAGGTCGCACAGACATCGCAGAGATGGTCGAGGCGCAGCCCGAGCAGGGGAGGCAGACCGCATGGTCGTCTGTCGGCCACTTGAAGTCGCCGCCTTGAGCGCAGGTAAGCATTTGGTTCCTGCAACAGACAAAGAGCACAAGGTCGCAAAGGCGGACAAGGGAGCCTAGCCCCACACCAAGGTACTCCAAGCGCCGTGACCACCGGCGCGTAAATAGTGGCTACAGTCTCCCAGAGCTAAAGGGCCTTTAAGGTAGACGAACGGCGTGTGGGTGCCCGAAGGCCCTACGAGAACAGAAACCCTA
The DNA here is from genome assembly GCA_036245525.1 of Semisulcospira habei. NCBI lineage: Eukaryota > Metazoa > Mollusca > Gastropoda > Semisulcospiridae > Semisulcospira > Semisulcospira habei. The sequence goes on from BTPG01000003.1 coordinate 219,297,382, forward strand.
GTCTACAAGGCAACGTCTTCTCGTAACAGTGAAATACCAAAGGAGAGAAGGCGACGTCCCTCGAGGAGGTTCGTAAAAAAGGTCGTGCAAGGCGCCGAAGCGTAAGCTCAACAACTGGCGCCCACGTAGTAGCAAAGCCGAAAGGAAAGCCCAACGGTAGCCGGCTCTCGGCCCGAGGGCCGGCTGTGGGAAACTACCGCTACCTTACCTCCGAGACGAATCGGGAACAGGGGGAAGGGTAGTCATACACCTCCACAGCGTAGAGGAGAGCAGCAGAACGAAGCCAGCAGAGGCAGGGCACATGAAGAGGCAACGAGCGTAGGCAAGAGAAGGACCGGTCGAAGCGGCGCGAGCGCAAGGCCAGACACGTCTTCTCTGTACGAGCGAAGTAGCAAAACTGGCCGGTCTCGTGACCGGAGCCGGTAAGGCGGGAAACGGGAGACAACTCTCGGCCCCTCTAGGGGGGTTCCCCGAGTGCCTCCCGGGTTGTGTGGGCACACAACGGGTAAGTAGGCTAAAATTGAGCTAGAAGTAGACATTTCCATAAAGTCATGTCATCGGTAATGTTTTTGAGGAAACAAATCCCACTGCAGTGCTCTCCACAACTGACAACTGACGGACATACAAACTGTTTGTTGGCACGTGCACCTGGTGTTTCTCTAGGTAGGGGATCTTTGTACACTAACAAAAGCTTAGGACAATCCATGCTGCTAAACACTTTGATGACTGAAAAACGTACCACTGATTGTTTGAAGTAGCTAAACGTTTTGGTCAGGGCCTCGATGGTGGCCGCTGTGGACAAGGGAGATGACTCTGGGTCCACTTGTTTTATCTCGGGCACTTTGTGTTCTAGCTCTGAACGGTACGTGCGCGGTGTGTCCTCGATCTCCGGTGGGATGGGGTACATGGGTGGGGGTGCAATGCCTGCACACAACACAAACAGGAGAATAAGCCAGAGACAAAGTGGTGCAACATACACCCACTTCAAACACGATAGTAAGCCAGCAAGAGAGCCTGCAACATCTACACCCAATAATACATGTTTAAAGATGAGAGAAAGCCAGTGATAGGTTGTCCATGATCACCCCAGGGCAGGGGGACTGTAAAATCAAATAAAGAACAGTGATATGGGGAGGGGGGGAGGGGGGGTGTGACATCTACAAACAAAACAAACATGAAGGCAAGCCAGTGTATGGTGGGTGCGATGTTTACGCACGACACAAACATGAACAGAAGGTGAGAGCACACAAAGAGGAAGACTGAAAGCCAGCAACAACAAATAAGGGCAGTGAAAGTATGTCTGTGTATTCTGTGTATGGAAGAGGGGGAGGGGGGGGGGGTAAGGGGGGGGGGGAGAGAGTACAATGTACTTGTAAAGCCTATTTTAGCCCTACAGCAAGAGATGGACTGACCATGATAATTCAAGGGTAGTACCAGATTAGCTTGGCGCCTGAAGATTTTCCATGCTAGTTCATCATTGACCAGTGTGTTTGTGCGTCAGTGTGTTTGTGCATCTGTATGTCAGTGTGTTTGTGCGTCAGTGTGTTTGTGCGTTTGTGTTTCAGTGTGACCAGTTGAAGGTGTACGACCTGTTGCGGCAGCTGCAGCGAACTCGATGCCCGTAGTCTTGGGCCGTTCGTCCTTGGCCAGGTCAAGGTGCTGCAAAGTGTCCATCTCCAAATCCTCCTCCTGCTCCCCCTCCATCTGAGGCAGGTTCCGCCCGGATGAGCGCCGCACTGGGCCCCCCTCCCACCCCACCACCAGTGTGCCCGCGGTCTCAAACGTGAAATACTCATGGTCCAGAAAGCTGGTCCTGAAACAAGGAAAAGATGGGCTGGAATGTGATTTGGAATCTTACGGTTCTGGTCTGTACATACAAATATAAGCAAAAGCCATTTTGGGAATCATCAGAACATGATATATTTTGATTCATGAAAAACACCAGTGTTTCCAATGATTCCAAAAATGACATGTTTCTTTTGCTCATCAGTAGTGTTTCCCATGATTAAAAAAATGTCACATTTCTTTTGGTGGTCAGTATCTGTTGACCTTACAGCTCCAGGTCATAAGGTCCAGAATCATTGACCAGCGCACAAATAATGCTGGCACTACCCTTGAATTATCATGGTCGATCCATCTCCTACAACTGGTACATAGTCAACAGACATGCATATTACCTGCTTGCACCTTGTGCCTGTCATGGTGATGCTATCTGTGTGCTGGTCCACCAGGACACACTAACCCATGGTGATGCTATCTGTGTGCTGCTCCATCAGGACACACTAACACATGGTGATGCTATCTGTGTGCTGGTCCATCAGGACACACTAACCCATGGTGATGTTGTGTGCTGGTCCATCAGGACACACTAACCCATGGTGATGCTGTGTGCTGCTCCATCAGGACACACTAACCCATGGTGATGCTATCTGTGTGCTGCTCCATCAGGACACACTAACCCATGGTGATGCTGTGTGCTGGTCCATCAGGACACACTAACCCATGGTGATGCTATCTGTGTGCTGCTCCATCAGGACACACTAACCCATGGTGATGCTGTGTGCTGGTCCATCAGGACACACTAACCCATGGTGATGCTGTGTGCTGGTCCATCAGGACACACTAACCCATGGTGATGCTGTGTGCTGGTCCATCAGGACGCACTAACCCATGGTGATGCTATCTGTGTGCTGGTCCATCAGGACACACTAACCCATGGTGATGCTATCTGTGTGCTGGTCCATCAGGACTCACTAACCCATGGTGATGCTATCTGTGTGCTGGTCCATCAGGACACACTAACCCATGGTGATGCTATCTGTGTGCTGGTCCATCAGGACACACTAACCCGTGGTGATGCTGTGTGCTGGTCCATCAGGACACACTAACCCATGGTGATGCTATCTGTGCTGGTCCATCAGGACACACGAACCCATGGTGATGTTATCTGTGCTGGTCCATCAGGACACACGAACCCATGGTGATGTTATCTGTGCTGGTCCATCAGGACACACTAACCCATGGTGATGTTATCTGTGCTGGTCCATCAGGGCACACTAACCCATGGTGATGCTATCTGTGCTGGTCCATCAGGACACACTAACCCATGGTGATGCTGTGTGCTGGTCCATCAGGACACACTAACCCATGGTGATGCTATCTGTGTGCTGGTCCATCAGGACACACTAACCCATGGTGATGCTATCTGTGTGCTGGTCCATCAGGACACACTAACCCATGGTGATGCTGTGTGCTGGTCCATCAGGACACACTAACCCATGGTGATGTTATCTGTGCTGGTCCATCAAGACACACTAACCCATGGTGATGTTATCTATGCTGCTCCATCAGGACACACTAACCCGTGGTGATGCTGTGTGCTGGTTCATCAGGACACACTAACCCATGGTGATGCTATCTGTGTGCTGGTCCATCAGGACACACTAACCCATGGTGATGCTATCTGTGTGCTGCTCCATCAGGACACACTAACCCATGGTGATGTTATCTGTGCTGGTCCATCAGGACACACTAACCCATGGTGATGTTATCTGTGTGCTGCTCCATCAGGACACACTAACCCATGGTGATGCTATCTGTGTGCTGGTCCATCAGGACACATTAACCCATGGTGATGCCGTGTGCTGCTCCATCAGGACACACTAACCCATGGTGATGTTATCTGTGCTGGTCCATCAGGACACACTAACCCATGGTGATGTTATCTGTGCTGGTCCATCAGGACACATTAACCCATGGTAATGCTATTTGTGCTGGTCCATCAGGACACACTAACCCATGGTGATGCTGTGTGCTGGTCCATCAGGACACACTAACCCATGGTGATGCTGTGTGCTGGTCCATCAGGACACACTAACCCATGGTGATGCTATCTGTGTGCTGGTCCATCAGGACACACTAACCCATGGTGATGCTGTGTGCTGGTCCATCAGGACACACTAACCCATGGTGATGCTATCTGTGTGCTGCTCCATCAGGACACACTAACCCATGGTGATGCTATCTGTGTGCTGCTCCATCAGGACACACTAACCCATGGTGATGCTATCTGTGTGCTGGTCCATCAGGACACACTAACCCATGGTGATGTTATCTGTGCTGGTCCATCAGGACACACTAACCCATGGTGATGCTGTGTGCTGGTCCATCAGGACACACTAACCCATGGTGATGCTATCTGTGTGCTGGTCCATCAGGACACATTAACCCATGGTAATGCTATTTGTGCTGGTCCATCAGGACACACTAACCCATGGTGATGCTGTGTGCTGGTCCATTAGGACACACTAACCCATGGTGATGCTGTGTGCTGGTCCATCAGGACACACTAACACATGGTGATGCTGTGTGCTGGTCCATCAGGACACACTAACCCATGGTGATGCTATCTGTGTGCTGGTCCATCAGAACACACTAACCCATGGTGATGCTATCTGTGTGCTGGTCTATCAGGATACATTAACCCATGGTGATGCTATCTGTGTGCTGCTCCATCAGGACACACTAACCCATGGTGATGCTATCTGTGCTGGTCCATCAGGACACACTAACCCATGGTGATGCAATCTGTGTGCTGGTCCATCAGGACACATTAACCCATGGTGATGCTGTGTGCTGGTCCATCAGGACACATTAACCCATGGTGATGTTATCTGTGTGCTGGTCTATCAGGACACACGAACCCATGGTGATGTTATCTGTGCTGGTCCATCAGGACACACGAACCCATGGTGATGTTATCTGTGCTGGTCCATCAGGACACACTAACCCATGGTGATGTTATCTGTGCTGGTCCATCAGGACACACTAACCCATGGTGATGCTATCTGTGCTGGTCCATCAGGACACACTAACCCATGGTGATGCTGTGTGCTGGTCCATCAGGACACACTAACCCATGGTGATGCTATCTGTGTGCTGGTCCATCAGGACACACTAACCCATGGTGATGCTATCTGTGTGCTGGTCCATCAGGACACACTAACCCATGGTGATGCTGTGTGCTGGTCCATCAGGACACACTAACCCATGGTGATGTTATCTGTGCTGCTCCATCAGGACACACAAACCCATGGTGATGCTGTGTGCTGGTCCATCAGGACACACTAACCCATGGTGATGTTATCTGTGCTGGTCTATCAGGACACACTAACCCATGGTGATGTTATCTGTGTGCTGGTCCATCAGGACACACTAACCCATGGTGATGTTATCTGTGTGCTGGTCCATCAGGACACACTAACCCATGGTGATGTTATCTGTGTGCTGGTCCATCAGGACACATTAACCCATGGTGATGTTATCTGTGCTGGTCCATCAGGACACATTAACCCATGGTAATGCTATTTGTGCTGGTCCATCAGGACACACTAACCCATGGTGATGCTATCTGTGTGCTGATCCATCAGGACACACTAACCCATGGTGATGTTATCTGTGTGCTGGTCCATCAGGACACACTAACCCAAGGTGATGTTATCTGTGTGCTGGTCCATCAGGACACATTAACCCATGGTGATGTTATCTGTGCTGGTCCATCAGGACACATTAACCCATGGTAATGCTATTTGTGCTGGTCCATCAGGACACACTAACCCATGGTGATGCTATCTGTGTGCTGATCCATCAGGACACACTAACCCATGGTGATGCTATCTGTGTGCTGGTCCATCAGGACACACTAACCCATGGTGATGCTATCTGTGTGCTGGTCCATCAGGACACACTAACCCATGGTGATGCTATCTGTGTGCTGCTCCATCAGGACACACTAACCCATGGTGATGCTATCTGTGTGCTGCTCCATCAGGACACACTAACCCATGGTGATGCTATCTGTGTGCTGCTCCATCAGGACACACTAACCCATGGTGATGTTATCTGTGTGCTGGTCCATCAGGACACACTAACCCATGGTGATGCTGTGTGCTGGTCCATCAGGACACACTAACCCATGGTGATGCTATCTGTGTGCTGGTCCATCAGGACACATTAACCCATGGTAATGCTATTTGTGCTGGTCCATCAGGACACACTAACCCATGGTGATGCTGTGTGCTGGTCCATCAGGACACACTAACCCATGGTGATGCTGTGTGCTGGTCCATCAGGACACACTAACCCATGGTGATGCTATCTGTGTGCTGGTCCATCAGGACACACTAACCCATGGTGATGCTATCTGTGTGCTGCTCCATCAGGACACATTAACCCATGGTAATGCTATCTGTGCTGGTCCATCAGGACACACTAACCAATGGTGATGCTATCTGTGCTGGTCCATCAGGACACACTAACCCATGGTGATGCTGTGTGCTGCTCCATCAGGACACACTAACCCATGGTGATGCTATCTGTGTGCTGGTCCATCAGGACACACTAACCCATGGTGATGCTATCTGTGTGCTGGTCCATCAGGACACACTAACCCGTGGTGATGCTGTGTGCTGCTCCATCAGGACACACTAACCCATGGTGATGCTATCTGTGTGCTGGTCCATCAGGACACACTAACCCATGGTGATGCTATCTGTGTGCTGGTCCATCAGGACACACTAACCCATGGTGATGCTATCTGTGTGCTGGTCCATCAGGACACACTAACCCGTGGTGATGCTATCTGTGTGCTGGTCCATCAGGACACACTAACCCATGGTGATGCTATCTGTGTGCTGGTCCATCAGGACACACTAACCCATGGTGATGCTATCTGTGCTGGTCCATCAGGACACACTAACCCATGGTGATGCTATCTGTGCTGATCCATCAGGACACACTAACCCATGGTGATGCTATCTGTGTGCTGGTCCATAAGGACACACTAACCCATGGTGATGCTATCTGTGTGCTGGTCCATCAGGAAACACTAACCCATGGTGATGCTATCTGTGTGCTGGTCCATCAGGAAACACTAACCCATGGTGATGCTATCTGTGTGCTGCTCCATCAGGACACACTAACCCATGGTGATGCTATCTGTGTGCTGCTCCATCAGGACACACTAACCCATGATGATGCTATCTGTGCTGGTCCATCAGGACACACTAACCCATGGTGATGCTATCTGTGTGCTGCTCCATCAGGACACACTAACCCATGATGATGCTATCTGTGCTGGTCCATCAGGACACACTATCCCATTCAAGCCTCAGGCTAATTTTTCTTTCAGATTTGTGAGTTGTTCTATGAAATTCACATCACAGTTGAGATAGATCGACTAAGATAGTTGAAGGGTGGTGAAAGAACAGCTTGGCGCTGACAGGCACTAAGCTGTCCTGGCACCAGCCTTGAACTATCATGGTCAAATTTATCTCATGGTCGAGCATATCCGGATTTAAAGGGTAAACTGGCTGTCTGATTACTGCAGCACATTTTGCTTGTGAAACATGTTTCTGTGTGTGTACTAGTCCATCCCCACAGATGTTTCATGGGAGTGTACTGGTGTGTTTGATAGCTTGTGACACATACGTGGCTGTTTTATCTCTTCAGCAAAACTAATCAAACAGTAAGAATGTGCAGCGGGCGGGACTGACCTGTACATGTTGAAACAGTAAGAATGTGCAGCGGGCGGGACTGACCTGTACATGTTGAAACAGTAAGAATGTGCAGCGGGCGGGACTGACCTGTACATGTTGAAACAGTAAGAATGTGCAGCGGGCGGGACTGACCTGTACATGTTGAAACAGTAAGAATGTGCAGCGGGCGGGACTGACCTGTACATGTTGAAACAGTAAGAATGTGCAGCGGGCGGGACTGATCTGTACATGTTGAAACAGTAAGAATGTGCAGCGGGCGGGACTGACCTGTACATGTTGAAACAGTAAGAATGTGCAGCGGGCGGGACTGACCTGTACATGTTGAAACAGTAAGAATGTGCAGCGGGCGGGACTGACCTGTACATGTTGAAACAGTAGGAATGTGCAGCAGGCGGGACTGACCTGTACATGTTGAAACAGTAAGAATGTGCAGCAGGCGGGACTGACCTGTACATGTTGAAACAGTAAGAATGTGCAGCAGGCGGGACTGACCTGTACATGTTGCTGGACGACGAGCCCAGGACTTTCTCGCGCTTCTCCAACTTCTGCAGAAAAACTCCAAAGTGACTCAGGCCCTGCACCATGTTCAGCTGCGACAAACCAGTCAAACACACCGGTACATTTCCATACACAAGCAATCAAACACACCGGTACATTCCCATACACAAACAATCAAACACACCAGTACATTCTCATACACAATCAAACACACCAGTACATTCCCATACACAAACAATCAAACACACCTGTACACTCCATACACAAACAATCAAACACACCGGTACACTCCCATTCACAAGCAATCAAACACACCAGTACATTCCCATACACAAGCAATCAAACACACTAGTACACTCCCATTCACAAACAATCAAACACACCAGTACACTCCATACACAAACAATCAAACACACCAGTACACTCCCATTCACTCACAACTCTTCCGTGTAACTCCACTCCATGTTGCACAGGTGACCGTGTGAAACTTGGAAATGAATGAAAACGGTTCGTGGACTACCTCTGTCCCATGATCCAAGGCCAACACATGGATTACCTCTGTCCCATGATCCATGGCCAACACGTGGACTACCTCTGTCCCATGATCCATGGCCAAAACGCGGACTACCTCTGTCCCATGATCCATGGCCAACACACGGACTACCTCTGTCCCATGATCCATGGCCAACACGCGGACTACCTCTGTCCCATGATCCATGGCCAACATGCGGACTACCTCTGTCCCATGATCCATGGCCAACACGTGGACTACCACTGTCCCATGATCCATGGCCAACACGTGGACTACCTCTGTCCCATGATCCATGGCCAACACGCGGACTACCTCTGTCCCATGATCCATGGCCAACACGCGGACTACCTATGTCCCATGATCCATGGCCAACACGCGGACTACCTCTGTCCCATGATCCATGGCCAACATGCGGACTACCTCTGTCCCATGATCCATGGCCAACACGCGGACTACCTGTCCCATGATCCATGGCCAACACGCAGACCACCTCTGTCCCATGATCCATGGCCAACACGCGGACTACCTCTGTCCCATGATCCATGGCCAACACGCGGACTACCTCTGTCCCATGATCCATGGCCAACAAGAGTTATAATTCTCATGAGCCCTGCATTTGCCGGGGTTTATCAAAATGTATGTCTCTTACTCAGGGAACACAAAGGGCTGTTTTGTCTGAACGAAAAGGCTGAAAATCAGTTTTCTGAGATTTTGCAAAAGCTGAATCAGTCTCCATGACTGCCGATTGTCACCAATGAAGTTGTTCTCTGCTGTACATTATTTATCAGATTCTGAAAGCTGCCAACACCAAGCTACTGCCAGATGAACTGAGCCTCATTATTTATGCCTTTTGCTCGTTCCAATGGTATCCATGTTTCTCACGCAAAACGGTGTTTGGGCTGCAGTCTGTGATGTTTTGAGAGATGATTCATGGCCACTGGCGGTGAAGGAGTTACAGAACCAGAGGAAAGTGCACGCGCACTGTCTCACCTGACATCTCCATGGCATTTCATCCACCGTGATATGACGCACACGTCTTTTCCTGGTCATCCCGTTGTACATGTCCAAAAAGTAGAGGGTCAGCCTGTCCAGGGCCTGAAGCAAACACAAACCATCCCATCACACCCTGAGGCCAAATTATTACAGTTTTAAGACACAGCTGAAACTCTGTGTCACAGATCTGAGAAACATCGACCATGATAGTTCAAGGGTGGTGTCCACATAGTTTTGAGCCTACAGGCAGTATTATCTAACCGCCTGCAGGTGTCAAGCTATTCTGACACCACCTTTGAACTGTCATGTGTGATTGACATTCTGGCGTAACGTGTCAGGGCGTAACATGTCAGGGCGTAACATGTCAGGGCGTAACATGTCAGGGCGTAACGTGTCAGGGCTTAACGTGTCAGGGTGTAACGTGTCAGGGCATAACGTGTCAGGGCGTAACGTGTCAGGGCGTAATGTGTCAGGGTGTAACGTGTCAGGGCGTAATGTGTCAGGGCATAACATTTCAGGGCGTAATGTGTCAGGGCGTAATGTGTCAGGGCGTAATGTGTCAGGGCGTAACGTGTCAGGGCGTAACGTGTCAGGGCGTAATGTGACAGGGTGTAACGTGTCAGGGCGTAACATGTCAGGGCTTAACGTGTCAGGGCGTAATGTGTCAGGGCGTAACGTGTCAGGGCGTAACGTGTCAGGGCGTAATGTGTCAGGGCGTAATGTGTCAGGGCGTAACGTGTCAGGGCGTAATGTGTCAGGGCGTAACGTGTCAGGGCGTAACGTGTCAGGGCGTAATGTGTCAGGGCGCAATGTGTCAGGGCGTAATGTGTCAGGGCGTAACGTGTCAGGGTGTAATGTGTCAGGGCGTAACGTGTCAGGGCTTAACGTGTCAGGGCGTAATGTGTCAGAGCGTAACGTGTCAGGGCGTAACGTGTCAGGGTGTAACGTGTCAGGGCGTAACGTGTCAGGGTGTAACGTGTCAGGGTGTAACGTGTCAGGGTGTAACGTGTCAGGGCGTAATGTGTCAGGGCGTAATGTGTCAGGGCGTAACATGTCAGGGCGTAACGTGTCAGGGCGTAACGTGTCAGGGCGTAACGTGTCAGGGCGTAAGGTGTCAGGGCGTAACGTGTCAGGGCATAACATTTCAGGGCGTAACATGTCAGGGCGTAATGTGTCAGGGCGTAACGTGTCAGGGCGTAACGTGTCAGGGCGTAACATTTCAGGGCGTAACGTGTCAGGGTGTAACGTGTCAGGGCGTAATGTGTCAGGGCGTAACGTGTCAGGGCGTAACATGTCAGGGTGTAAGGTGTCAGGGCGTAACGTGTCAGGGCATAACATTTCAGGGCGTAACGTGTCAGGGCGTAATGTGTCAGGGCGTAACGTGTCAGGGCGTAACGTGTCAGGGCGTAACATTTCAGGGCGTAACGTGTCAGGGCGTAACGTGTCAGGGCGTAATGTGTCAGGGCATAACGTGTCAGGGCGTAACGTTTCAGGGCGTAACATGTCAGGGCGTAACATGTCAGGGCATAATGTGTCAGGGCGTAACGTGTCAGGGCGTAAGGTGTCAGGGCGTAAGGTGTCAGGGCGTAACATGTCAGGGCGTAACATGTCAGGGCGTAACATGTCAGGGTGTCACGATCCCAGTAAGGAAAGGTCCTCAGGCCCATGATGGCTGCAGTAGACATTTTGCTCCCTCCAGTCACAGGGGCACGAGACAATCCATCCCTCGTTGTCAAGCAAGACTGGCTCAAGCTGTTCTTCAAAACAAAGCCCCAAACATACACAAAATCTTTTTAGAAAAAAAACAACATTTACTGGTGGTTCTTGTAATCGGAACTAAATTCTGCTGACATGATACTAGTCTGACTAGGAGAGATATTTTTTGTGAAAACACTGCATGACTTAGGACATTTTACTTGTAATCAGACTAAAAAAAAAAAGGGTTGCGTAAACTTGTGAGCATGAGTTGATAAGTATTGTTTGTTTCATGAGTTGATAAGAGTATTGTTTGTTTCATGAGGCTATATTGTTTGTTTCATTAGTTTATAAGAGTATTGTTTGTTTCATGAGGCTATAAGAGTATTGTTTGTTTCATGAGGCTATAAGAGTATTGTTTGTTTCATGAGGCTATAAGAGTATTGTTTGTTTCATGAGTTGATAAGAGTATTGTTTGTTTCATGAGTTTATAGAGTATTGTTTGTTTCATGAGTTTATAAGAGTATTGTTTGTTTCATGAGTTTATAGAGTATTGTTTGTTTCATGAGGCTATAAGAGTATTGTTTGTTTCATGAGGCTATAAGAGTATTGTTTGTTTCATGAGGCTATAAGAGTATTGTTTGTTTCATGAGGCTATAAGAGTATTGTTTGTTTCATGAGGCTATAAGAGTATTGTTTGTTTCATTTCATTTGCCTATTTAACCCCTTTGGAGGCGTCACCTAATGACTATGTACCAGCCTGAAGGCGCCAAGCTAATCTGGCACTACCCTTGAATTATCATGGTCGATCCATCTCCTGCTGCAGTGCATCAGGGCGAAATGGGTTAGACTACATATGATATAGAGATAGATACTGATGATAAATTGACTACCTTCAGCTCGGCTTGTTCCTGCGCTTGCTTGGCAGCATCGCTCATGCTGGCCGTTATTCCCAGCGGCTACAGAGAGAAATCATCGTCTTTATTATTATAACTGCAGTAACAATTGTTGTGATGACGACAAACATGAGACAGAACATAAATTGACAGAATGTGATACATGACGAACTGATAATACATGTATAATCCAATGACAGAGCGCGATGCAAGCCACATTATCCAAGTGCAGCAAGCGAGGGCAGTGAAAATGGCCACCCGGTTGTGCACGGGGACTCAAAAGGCTTTGGGAGACTTACACTCCATAAACGGTAGCCCGGCTAGTGACCCCATAATGTGAAGTGCAGAAGAACATTGTCGTTGGATGGGTGCGTGAATATTGTCTTGGGCTTCAATCTTTTGAATCTTAGTTTTCATCCCTTCTGGCAGGTGATGCAATGTGAAATGTTGAAACTCCTAAAACTAAATGACTTCAATGATAGTGCCTGATACAAAGTGGCAAGACACAACAACCAATGATAGTGCCCGATACGAAGTGGCAAGACACAACAACCAATGATAGTGCCTGATACAAAGTGGCAAGACACAACAACTAATGATAGTGCCCGATACAAAGTGGCAAGACACAACAACCAATAACAGATTGTGATAGAATGCAGCATGCATACTTTGTATTTCTGTTTCTTGCCACCTCCCGGCTTTTTGGGCGGTGCTTTGCGCTCCTCCGGGCCGCGAGGTGATCCACCCTGTCACAGACAGACACAGATGTGAACACAAACAACAGCATCCACTGTCAACATTGCTGGTCGATCCACCAGCAATGTTGACAGTAACGATGGCTGCACAAGGGCGTTACATAATATCCTGAAATTCAAAATGCAAGTGTGGTTGTGATTGAAAATGCAAGTGTCGGTCTGTCCTTGAAGAAACATCAAGCAACTTAACATACAACAGTTGGTCTGTGACAGAAAAACACCAAGCAACTAAAGCACCGTGAATCTGGACCTTACCACTAAAGCACCGTGAATCTGGACCTTACAACTAAAGCACCATGATTCTGGACCTTACCACTAAAGCACCGTGAATCTGGACCTTACCACTAAAGCACCGTGAATCTGGACCTTACCACTAAAGCACCGTGAATCTGGACCTTACCACTAAAGCACCGTGAATCTGGACCTTACCACTAAAGCACCGTGAATCTGGACCTTACCACTAAAGCACCGTGATTCTGGACCTTACCACTAAAGCACCGTGAATCTGGACCTTACCACTAAAGCACCGTGAATCTGGACCTTACCACTAAAGCACCGTGAATCTGGACCTTACCACTAAAGCACCATGAATCTGGACCTTACCACTAAAGCACCGTGAATCTGGACCGTACCACTAAAGCACCGTGATTCTGGACCTTACCACTAAAGCACCGTGAATCTGGACCTTACCACTAAAGCACCGTGAATCTGGACCTTACCACTAAAGCACCGTGAATCTGGACCTTACCACTAAAGCACCGTGAATCTGGACCTTACCACTAAAGCACCGTGAATCTGGACCTTACCACTAAAGCACCGTGAATCTGGACCTTACCACTAAAGCACCGTGAATCTGGACCTTACCACTAAAGCACCGTGATTCTGGACCTTACCACTAAAGCACCGTGAATCTGGGCCTTACCACTAAAGCACCGTGAATCTGGACCTTACCACTAAAGCACCGTGAATCTGGACCTTACCACTAAAGCACCGTGAATCTGGACCTTACCACTAAAGCACTGTGAATCTGGACCTTACCACTAAAGCACCGTGAATCTGGACCTTACCACTAAAGCACCGTGAATCTGGACCTTACCACTAAAGCACCGTGAATCTGGACCTTACCACTAAAGCACCGTGATTCTGGACCTTACCACTAAAGCACCGTGAATCTGGACCTTACCACTAAAGCACCGTGAATCTGGACCTTACCACTAAAGCACCGTGATTCTGGACCTTACCACTAAAGCACCGTGAATCTGGACCTTACCACTAAAGCACCGTGAATCTGGACCTTACCACTAAAGCACCGTGATTCTGGACCTTACCACTAAAGCACCGTGAATCTGGACCTTACCACTAAAGCACCGTGAATCTGGACCTTACCACTAAAGCACCGTGATTCTGGACCTTACCACTAAAGCACCGTGAATCTGGACCTTACCACTAAAGCACCGTGAATCTGGACCTTACCACTAAAGCACCGTGAATCTGGACCTTACCACTAAAGCACCGTGAATCTGGACCTTACCACTAAAGCACCGTGAATCTGGACCTTACCACTAAAGCATCGTGAATCTGGACCTTACCACTAAAGCACCGTGAATCTGGACCTAACCACTAAAGCACCGTAAATCTGGACCTTACCACTAAAGCACCGTGAATCTGGACCTTACCACTAAAGCACCGTGAATCTGGACCTTACCACTAAAGCACCGTGATTCTGGACCTTACAGCTTAACCTTTAACCCATTTAACCCCACACTGAGTTGTATGTCACCAATGTTAGGGGTGTTGCCCAACGATTATGGACCAGCTGCAGGACACGGATTGACCATGATAATTCAAGGGTAGTGGCAGATTAGCTTGGTGAAGCTGATGGCGCCAAGCTAATCTGGTACTACCCGCAAATTATCATGGTGGGGGGGGGGGGGGGAGAGGGGGGGGGGGCTAAATAAAAGCACAGAGCAGCACACATACACAGGTAGGCCATAGCCTTTCATATTTCACCATCTACAATCTTCAGGCCAAGTGCAGAATCCCTGTCAGCAATCAGCATACATGTGTGTGTGTGTGTGTGTGTGTGTGTGTGTACAGGATGATCTCTCATCCTCACCTTTTTGCTGTACTCCACCATGGCTGCAGCAAATTTGCGTGGGTCATCCCCGGCAACTGTGATGGCCCCCGGCTGTTTGCTCATGAAGGCGCGCGGCCCCAGGATCGACTCGTTCCTCCTGTACACACGCAGCAGACAGCAGAGACAATTGTACAGATACACGTCATCAGATATCCATCAGAGAAGAGTTGGGCATCTGGGGTCAGTTGCATGAGACAGCTTAGTCCTGTGCCAGCCACTAAGCAAGGTGCTCCACTACAATAATATCAATATCATAATAATATTGTCAATTACAACCAAGGTTCCACAGCATCCACTGCATCAAAAGCAATTGTTTTTATGAATGGCTACGTAAACAATTTCTTACTCCCCCCACCCCCCCCCCCCCCACCCCCCACCTCAACATACACGAATGGGTGTAGATATGGTTGACTTACTTTGTGAGCCACTGAACCGTTTCCTCACACCAATCCACCACTGTGGTCACCTCGCCCTCCGTTAGCCCCTTCTGGGCACAGTGTACAAAAAACTCCAGGTAGCGAGCACGACGCTTGAACTTGGACACTGAAAGAGTGAAATTAACTCATTGGAGATGTGCTGCATATGGATATGCGGTGAATAGCTGTGTATCCATATGCAGTACGTCTCCAATGAGTTAATAAAGAGATGAACACTAAGAGATGTCAGCCTGACTTCCTGCACTGACTGAGGTTACAGTCAGTCACAATATCACATGCAGCAATAGGTCTGTGGGCCACCGTCAGTCTTTGTTGTCTAGCATGCATCTGACTGAGGTTACAGTCAGTCACAGTATCACACGCAGCAATAGGTCTGTGGGTTACCGTCAGAGGTCCGTAATGTTTATGTCAGTCAACACGAGGTCCATAATGTCAATGTCAGTCAACACGAGGTCCATAATGTCTATGTCAGTCAACACGAGGTCCGTAATGTCTATGTCAGTCAACATGAGGTCCGTAATGTCTGTCAGTCAACACGAGGTCCGTAATGTCTGTCAGTCAACACGAGGTCCATAATGTCTATGTCAGTCAACATGAGGTCCGTAATGTCTGTCAGTCAACACGAGGTCCATAATATCTGTCAGTCAACACGAGGTCCGTAATGTCTGTCAGTCAACACGAGGTCCATAATGTCTGTCAGTCAACACGAGGTCCATAATGTCTGTCAGTCAACACGAGGTCCGTAATGTCTGTCAGTCAACACGAGGTCCATAATGTCTATGTCAGTCAACACGAGGTCCGTAATGTCTGTCAGTCAACACGAGGTCCGTAATGTCTATGTCAGTCAACACGAGGTCCGTAATGTCTATGTCAGTCAATACGAGGTCCATAATGTCTGTCAGTCAACACGAGGTCCGTAATGTCTATGTCAGTCAACATGAGGTCCGTAATGTCTATGTCAGTTTATGTCAGTCAACATGAGGTCCGTAATGTCTATGTCAGTCAACACGAGGTGCGTAATGTCTATATCAGTCAACATGAGGTCTGTAATGTCTGTCATTGAAAGACAGAACCAAAGGAAATGGACAGATGGGATGAGAGATGGCCACAAGCTTTCACACGTGAAACAGCAAACAAATGACTAAACGAGTAACTAAATAAAAAGTAAACAAGCAAAAACCCAAACGAACCCAAGCAAACAAACAAACACAGTCTACTGGACTTACCCTCCCTGAATGCTAGTTTGCTGGGTAGGTACGCGATGTAGACGTGCAAAATGCTGGGGTCTTCATTACCAGTCAGTTCATGTTCGCCGTGCGCTGTCGACACAAAACATAACAACAGTTCACCCCTGTTAGTTAGTGAGGAGATTTCTGCACTAGGCCAAATTGACACACACTCCACTCTCTCTCTCTCTCTCTCTCTCTGCCAGAAGCACAACTAAATGCTTAACACATTAAATCCTGAGGCTGAATTTGTAAAAAACGAATTGCTTATTGTCATATGAGGGCTTTATTACAGATTGGGAGACAAATGCACCATTTTAGTTCAAGGGATGTGCCAAAAATAGCTTGGTGCCTCAGGCGCCAAGCTATTCTGGCACAACCCTTGAACTATCACAGTAAAATTTATTTCACGCAATCATGTATCAGGATGAACGGGGTTGTTTCATGTCATATTTCTCACACTATGATCTTGGCAGGCTCTTTAAAGCTCTGCTGACAAATAACTAACAAAAATGTTCTTATGTAATAGCAACAAAAACATCAGTGCAATAATACTGTCAAAATAGCTTCCACTTCAACACATATATACACAAAATACAAACACACACATATAAAATATGTCTCACACACACACGCACACATAAACATACAGAAAGAAATTCCTCAGTGAATATAAAATGCACAGGCCCACTTCAGCCTTAGCCCATGTAGCTCTAATGTATACAACAGGAGATGGATGGGCCATAATAATTCAAGGATAGTGCCAGATTAGCTTGGCGCCTGATGGCGCCAAGCTAATCTGGCACTGTCCTTGAATTATCATGGTCCATCCATTGCCTGGATTGTTGAGGGACACCTGTAACGTTTGGGAAAGGTGACCATGGGGTAAATGGGTTAACCGGCCTTGGAATACGCAGCTAAGTGCAGGACAAACAAGGCCATTGTCAGCCCAAGCACCTTCTGCTAACAGGATACGATACCTGCACGATTGACGGTCATCATGTGGGCTTCCAGCGCACGCAACTCCTCGTTCACCATGCCTTCATCGTCCTTCACTCCTTTCTTTCCTCCTCCTCCACCACCACCAGCACCGCCACCGCCTCCGCCACCACCGCTACCCTTTTTCTTCTTGAGGGCGGCCAGTGAAATGGATCCTGCGTCAGTGCCAGCATCAGTAGCGCTGTCGGCAGCTTGGTCATCAGTGTCCTGTTTGGCGTCATTGTGGGCATCCACGGCAAGCAAGCGCCGGCCAGCCTCATTGATACTGTTGGCCAGGGATTTCTGTCCCCACGTTCTCAAAACCTACACAGACACCAGGACAATAATGACAGTGACAAGGCCAGGGCTTTTTGTCCCCACCTTCTTAGAACCTACAGACACCAGGACAATAATGACAGTGACAAGGCCAGGGCTTTCTGTCCCCACCTTAAAACCTACAGACACCAGGACAATAATGTGACAAGGCCAGGGCTTTCTGTCCCCACCTTCTTAGAACCTACAGACACCAGGACAATAATGACAGTGACAAGGCCAGGGCTTTCTGTCCCCACCTTCTTAGAACCTACAGACACCAGGACAATAATGACAGTGACAAGGCCAGGGCTTTCTGCCCCCACCTTCTTAGAACATACAGACACCAGGACAGAAACGACAGTGACAAGGCCAGGGATTTTTGTCCCCATGTTCTCAGAACCTACACAAACACCAGGATAGAAATGAAATGACAACAGTGCCTTAAATCTCTTATCACAGTTTAGTTCAAATGAGATCTCTGCACTCAGAAAAATAAGCACTTGATTGCATCCTTCAGAAGTCATCCCAGAGTTCCTGTTGACTGTATCAACATTGGTCTGTTGATCACATTCAGGCCTAAACTGGAATTCTGGGAGTTGTCCACTGACAACTACATTACAAGGCGACCTGACGGTTTAGGGGACGGGTGGTGACAGGCTATCACTGACAACTACATTACAAGGCGACCTGACAGTTTAGGGGACGGGTGGTGACAGGCTATCACTGACAACTACATTATAAGGCGACCTGACAGTTTAGGGGACGGGTGGTGACAGGCTATCACTGGCAACTACATTACAAGGCGACCTGACAGTTTAGGGGACGGGTGGTGACAGGCTATCACTGGCAACTACATTACAAGGCGACCTGACAGTTTAGGGGACGGGTGGTGACAGGCTGTCACTGGCAACTACATTACAAGGCGACCTGACAGTTTAGGGGACGGGTGGTGACAGGCTGTCACTGGCAACTACATTACAAGGCGACCTGACAGTTTAGGGGACGGGTGGTGACAGACAAACCTCGCACCTAGAAGCACTTGGCTATCACGACATCACCCTTGTGAACCCTTTGGCTGTCTGTAGTGTTTTTGTCACGATGATTCCTTTAGGATGATGGTGATCTAACCGCACTCAGTGACTGGGTGTAGGCGACTTAAATAGTTTATCAGATAGACAAAAACTGCCCATCTAATACAGTACTCAAGTGCCTACAGAGTTTAAGTCCGAATTCCTTTTGTGGTCTAGGGAAGGACTGGAGATTGCAGTGGAGAGTAGATAAATCTACTCTAGTCTCGCATACGCACAACTGAAATCCGTCAGTGTTTACTCTTGCCTCGCGTTGTGTTCAAAAAGCCAAAGTTGCTTGCGCAATGGACCGACCACAGTATCCAGAAAAACTCTATTTTGACTGGACTTGTTGTTATCGTTCCTACTGAGCTGCTAGTAACGTGCGCTCGCACGATCAGTCACACCGTCATACATGCACGGACGTACACACACACACACAAACCTCTCGCACGTACACACGCACAGTCTCAGTCTCGCTCTCACTCTAGCCGCTGAGCATCATAAGAGAAGTAAGGTTCCAAGATTTATTTGTACCAGAAAAGCATTCATAATAAAACAAACAACATGATCAAAATTAGTCGAACCAGTGCAAGTGCCAATAACCTTAAACACCTTAGGCCTAACACCTATACCTTCCGACACGATACCTAGCAAACCTATCTCCTATGCCTGACACCTACAACGATGAATACGATTCCTAGTGAACCTAGCTCCTAGGCCTAACACCTATACGCACTTACCAATAAAACCTACGCGCTGTCCTAACGCATCCTAAACCCTATTTGGGTGAACTAAACCGAAACACTACTGTCCCTATAGGATAGGGCCGGGGTGGTTCGAGATGATCATTATTCACAACCGTCTCGTGGGGTAGGGTCGGGGTGGCTCGAGGTGATCATTATTCACAACCTCCTCGTGGGGTAGGGTCGGGGTGGCTCGAGGTGATCATTATTCACAACCGCCTCGTGGGGTACGGCCGGGAAGTGTGAGAGATCATTATTCACAACCGCTCACAGGGGAAAAGGGACTGGAATGTGAGAGATCATTATTCACAACCGCTCACAGGGGGAAAGGGACTGGAATGTGAGAGATCATTATTCACAACCGCTCACAGGGGGAAAGGGGAGGGTGATCATTATGCACAACCACCAACGAGACTGAGAATCGGCCGCTTTATATAGGCTCCCAGCCTCTGGGTCCGGAAACTACGTCACAGCTTCGCGCGTGTAGTCCGCTACACACTAACTAGCTAAGTCAGCAAAATTCTCGCTCACAGTGTGCCCAGCGTGCACTAAACCACTGAAATCTGACTCGCTGGTAGTAACTAGCGATAGCGTTAGCAGAGGGCTCCTCTGCTACAGTGACAAAAACCACTACCAACAGACAAAGGTTTAGTAACACTGACGCTACCTTAGCCAGGTGGTAGGTGATGCAAGCGGTCATGTGGTTGAGACTGTCGGTGACATGCCCCGGGCGTTTCTGCAGCAGTCCTGTGGGTATCTCTTGCAGGACTGCGTGGCAGTGTTGCAGAATCTGAAAGCAGGAAACAGCCATGAAGGGCGTCCGTCATCAAACACCTTCTTCATTAACCCTTTTCATTCTGATACACTATGGCTTGAAATAAATGTGACTTTGATAGTTCAAGGGTGGTGCCAGAATAGCTTGGCGCCTCAGGCGCCAAGTTATTCTGGCATCACCCTTGATCTAAAACAGTTGGTCCGTTTTCTAATCTGTACTGCAGCCTTCACAGGACAAAAAGCAAATGTTGACAAAAACAGACTCAGGATGTAATGGGTTAACCCTTGGCCTGACAGTTTACAGCAGAGATTGGCACAGTATCATGCCAGTATAGTTTACAGGTCATAGATTGGCACAGTATCATGCCAGTACAGTTTACAGGTCATAGATTGGCACAGTATCATGCCAGTATAGTTTACAGGTCATAGATTGGCACAGTATCATGCCAGTATAGTTTACAGCTCATAGATTGGCACAGTATCAGTCAGTACAATAAAGTTTACAGCATAGATTGGCACTATAAACTTTACTGTTTAGATTGGCACCCTCGCGCTGGGACCATATGGCGTTGAGGCGCGTCCCCTGGGTGGTGGACAGGGGGTCCCTCGCGAGAGGGGTGCACCGAATGAAATAAGGTGCCGTGAACCAACATGGTCTAAGGGAAGGTGACCCCGACAGAAAACCCCTGGTCCTCCTTGTAAGGGGGTTGGGCGTGGGGGTAGCTTCCCCACCCTGCAAATAAGGAAATAGCTACAAAAACGCTGACAAAAAGACAAACAGCAATTCCTTTCCTGGAGGAGGAAGGTTCTTCTACCAGAAGATTTATGACGTCCTGTGGTGAAAGCCGGAAGTCTTCGGAAGCCACAGGACCGAGCCACCTCTCTCTATCCAGGGACACAAACATGGGCACATGGAATGTCAAGACCATGTACCAGAGCGCAAGGCCGCCCAGATAGCTCTCTCTTGGCTTGACTTCGCGAACGAAGATTTTATAGGAGTTGCCCACGACGTCTGCAGGCTTGTTCGTGGCTGCGGAGGCCAATCCGAGACAGGCAGGTTCGACCGCAGTGGCTGCAGGGGAAGGTATGGCCAGGGTTCTGAGCTGCGGCATCTCTGTTTTTTCTCCTGAGCCGCTTGTCCTTAAGGCTAGCTCTGTGAGAGTCCTCAAAGGAGACAGCTGCCTTGTGAATGGTGGAGCGCCAGGTGTCACGGTCCGCAGCAAGCGAAGACCACTGGTGGTGGTCGATTTGGCAGGCACTAAGTGACTTCTTGAGACAGTCTTTGTATCTCTTCTTTGGTGCCCCTCTGTCACGGTGTCCAGTAGCAAGCTCGCCGAACAGGGTGATCTTTGGTAGGCGATGATCCTCCATCCTGGAGACATGCCCCGCCCAGCGGAGCTGTGTCCGCAGCAGCAAAGCCTCGATGCTCACAGTTTCAGCCTGTTTAAGGACCTCGACGTTGGTGACATAGTCACTCCAGTGAATGCCCAGGATGGTACGCAGGCAGCGCTGGTGGAAGCGTTCGAGGAGTCGTAGTTGGCTGCGGTAGAGGGCCCAGGACTCGGAACCATACAGCAGGGTGGTGAGGACCACAGCTCTGTACACGCTGATCTTGGTGCCTGTTTTCAGCTGATGATTGTGCCACACCCGCTTGAAAAGTCGCCCGAAAGCGCTGTTTGCTTTTGCCAGCCTGCTGTCAAGCTCCTTGTCCAGCTTGGCGTCCGACGTGATAATGCAGCCAAGGTAAGTAAACTGGTGCACTGACTTTAGTTCAGACTCGCCAATGGTGATGTGAGGAGGGCGATACACTGTCTTGGGTGCCGGCTGATGGAGGACCTCTGTCTTTTTCAGACTGACCTCGAGTCCAAAGAGCTGGGCAGCATCTGCGAAGCAAGACGTGATGCGCTGCAGGGCTCTCTCTGTGTGTGCAACGAGGGCAGCATCATCAGCAAAAAGCAGTTCACGAATCAGTTGGTCTAGGGTTTTCGTGTGGGCCTGCAGTCGTCTGAGGTTGAACAGGCTGCCATCGAGACGATACCTGATGTACACTGCATCGTCAACATCGAGGTCCACTGTGGCCTGCTTCAACATCATGCTAAAAAAGATGGTGAAGAGGGTCGATGCCAGCACGCAGCCCTGCTTTACGCCGTTGAGAATAGGGAATGGTTCTGAGAGGTCATTGTTGAGTCTGATCTGGCCTTGCTGGTCCTCGTGTAGCTGGACAATCATGTTGAGGAACTTTGGGGGACAGCCAAGTCGCTCCAGGATCTGCCACATGCCTTGCCTGCTCACAGTGTCGAACGCTTTTGTTAGGTCGACAAATGTTACGTACAGCCCTTTGTTCTGCTCGCGGCACTTCTCCTGTAGCTGTCTCAGCACGAAGACCATATCGGTGGTGCTCCTGTTTGCTCTGAAGCCACACTGGCCCTCTGGGAGTTGGTCTTCAGCGATGGCAGGTACCAGCCGATTCAGGAGCAGCCTTGCAAGGATTTTCCCAGCAATGGACAGCAGGGTAATTCCCCGATAGTTGGAACAGTCAGACTTCTCGCCTTTGTTCTTGTACAGGGTGATAACGACTGCATCACGGAGATCTTTTGGTAGTGTTCCTTCCTCCCAGCAGCAGAGCACACCCTGAACGACCCAGATAGCAGTGGAAATGCAAAAGTACAACCTTTCCCTGCTAGGTATCAGTGAAGCCAGATGGACGCAGTCTGGCCAGAAAAGGCTGTTAAGTGGGGAGATGATTCTGTATTCAGGTCATGAAGAGGAGAATGCCCGCCATACAGAAGGAGTAGCATTCATGCTGTCACCAGTGGCACAGAGAGCACTGATGGGCTGGGAACCTCTTGGGCCAAGAATTATCACAGCAGCCTTTAGAACCAAGAAAAAAATCAAGCTGAATGTCATCCAGTGTTATGCGCCCAGTAATGACAGTGACGAGGAAGAGAAACAAGAGTTCTACGACCAACTCCAGAGTGCTGTGGACAAATGTGCGGAGCGAGACATCACCATCATCATGAGCGATTTTAATGCCAAAATAGGGGAGGACAACACCGGATACGAAGAGGTGATGGGGAGATAGGGACTAGGGGAGATGAGTGAGAACGGGGAGAGGTTTGTAGACTTTTGTGCTCTAAACAGACTTGTCATTGGAGGCAGCATCTTCCCACACAGAAGAATACACAAAGCAACTTGGGTCTCACCTGACCATACTACAGAGAACCAAATAGGCCATATCTGCATTAGCAAGAAATTTAGAAGATCCCTTCAAGATGTTCGAGTGAGGAGGGGAGCAGATGTCGCCTCAGACCACCATCTGCTTACCTTAAGAATAAAGCTCAAGTTAAAGAAAAGCTGCACAGAGACAACAAGAAGACAGCGCTATAATGTAGGCCTCCTGAGAGAAACTGGAGTTAGAGAAGAGTTCAAACTGGTGCTGTCCAACCGGTTTCAAGCGCTACAGGAGCTAGTAAATGAAGAGGAGGCGGTCACCACAGAGCAGCAGTGGAAGGCAGTTAGAGAGGCGCTGAACTCAACCTGCAAAGACACTGTAGGGTTCAGGAAACACCATCACAAGGACTGGCTGTCCGCACAGACCTTGAAGAAGATAGACGTCAGGAAGCAGAAGAAAGCAGTTGTCAACAACAGTCACACGAGAGCATCCAAAGCAAGGGCACAGGAGGAATACTCGGAAGTCAACCACGAGGTGAAGAGGAGTATCAGGGCAGACAAGAGGGCCTACACAGACAGCCTGGCAGCAGAGGCAGAAAAGGCAGCAGGCAGCGGCAACATGAAACAGCTCTACGACATTACCAGAAGATTGTCGGGCAAGTATGGCCATACAGAAAGAGCAGTAAAAGACAAAGAAGGCAAGCCTATTGCAGACAGAGGAGACCAACTCGACAGATGGGCCGAGTATTTTGAAGAGTTACTGAACAGACCCAGCCCACCCGACCCCCCAGACATCCAGCCAGCAGAGACCGACCTACCCATCAGCTGTGACAGACCCAGCTGGGAAGAGATCAGAAGAGCAGTGGCATTTTTGAAGAACGGCACAGCAGCAGGGCCAGATGGCATCCCAGCGGAATCTTTGAAAGCAGACCTAGAGACAACAGTAGAGATGCTGTACCCACTGTTTGGAAAGATCTGGGAAGAGGAGGTGATGCCGGCTGACTGGAAGGAGGGGTACCTAATCAAGCTTCCCAAGAAAGGCGACCTCAGCAAGCGTTCCAACTACAGAGGAATCACCTTGCTGTCAGTACCAGGGAAGATCTTCAACAGGATCATCCTGGAGAGAATGAAGAGCTCCGTTGACCCCCAGCTGAGAGACCAGCAAGCAGGATTCAGGAAAAACCGATCATGTACAGACCAGATCGCCACTCTCCACATCATCGTGGAACAGTCTCTGGAGTGGAGCTCCCCGCTGTATGTCAACTTTGTGGATTACAAGAAAGCATTTGACAGCATGGACCGAGAGACTCTGTTGAAACTCCTACGACACTACGGTGTACCCACAAAGCTCGTCCGCCTGATCAAGAGCAGCTACGATGGCATGACATGTCGCGTGATCCACGAAGGGCAGTTCACCAGGGAGCTCCAGGTCAGAACCGGTGTCAGGCAGGAGTGTTTGCTGTCTCCGTTCCTCTTCCTACTGGCCATAGACTGGGTCATGAAGAGGACGCACTAGGACATAGTCGATAAGGTGCCAGTGTTTGGAGCGAGGATGCATCCAGGTGGTCTTTCGACTGTCCTTTTGCTGAAAAGTAGTGTTGGTGATGACCAGTTGCTGCTCCGCACAGAACTCCAACAGTAGGCGGCCATTGTCATTGCAGTTCCCCACGCCATGCTTGCCGAGGACTCCTTTCCAGGCTTCAGAGTCCTGGCCCACTCTGGCGTTGAAGTCGCCAAGGATGATGACTTTGTCGTCTGCAGGGGTACTCTGTAGGAGGCTGCGCAGGTCAGTGTAAAACTTGTCCTTTTCAGCAGGCTCTGCCAGGAGGGTTGGGGAGTACACACTGAGAAGGGTGACGTGCTGCTGGTGTCTCAGTGGGAGGCGCATGGACATGATGCGGTCTGAGTGGCCCGTTGGTAGGTTTTCCAGCTTAGTCGCAATGGATGTCTTGACCATGAAACCCACGCCTGAAAGCCGTCTTTCTGATGCAGGCCTGCCTGACCAGTAGAGGGTGTACCCAGCACCAAGTTCTTGGAGGCTGCCTTCGTCCGGAAGGCGTACTTCGCTGAGCGCGGCGATGTCGATGTTTAACCTCCGCAATTCATGGGCAATGAGGGCGGAGCGACGTTCAGGGCGTCCGCTGTCTGCTTTGTCGAGCATGGTACGGACGTTCCAGCATGCTACGTTGAGTCCGGTCGTGGTCGTCATGAGAGTGGATCCGTTATTCTTTCTTGTTTTTTGACCGCAGGAGAAGATGCCCGTTGACCGCGGCTAGCCAACTGGGGTTGCGAGGGGACGAGCTTTGGTTAGGCCACCTTTTCTAGGCCCCTCTCCGTGTGGAGCAAGCAGTGCTGTCCCTAGAGAAGGCTGCTTGGTCGTTCAGGGTGTGCTGAGTGATGTTGTCATCCCCAGGTCAACATCAGGCGACCAATATCCTGAACCGCCTGCATGCAGGTTTGAGACTGCGGCTTCCAGTGACATCTTTCACCTGCCGTTTCGCCCCTCGCCCGTCGCTACAGGACTTGGAATGGTCAGTGTCATGGTCTGTGGACGTTTCCTAAAGCCTGCGCGGTGGAGCTTTTTGGTGGAGTGCAGTGTGCGCAGTACTGGCCCCACCCTTTAAACCCTTGGTTCATCTGCCATGGCCTAGCAAGCTGGGACGATGGCATCGAGGTCCTCGGGTCGTAGGTTTTATATCAGACTGTCCTTGTCCTAGTCTCTGGCTCAAAAGCCTTCCCCGGAGACACGGGGGCTTTGATGTCAGGGGTTTCCTCCCTTAGCCTTTCCGCAGCCAAGCGGCCAGGCCTGCAAGGCAGCAGGCGACTCGTGGAGGGCGGGGTCGTCTATGTCCCGTGCAGATGTGAACATCTGCCCACTGCCCACAAAGCACACACGAAGTGGAATACAGTGGATACTGTGGACACAGCTTGACGACCTCGATTTTGCAGACGACTTGGCTTTACTGTCCCACACTTATCAACAAATGCAGGACAAGACCACGAGGCTTGCAGACATCTCGTCCCAAGTGGGCCTCACCATTCACAAACAGAAAACAAAGACAATGAGGCTGAACGCAACCAGGGAAGAACCAGTCTTGCTTGCTGGCACCCCGTTGGAGGAGGTGGAGTCCTTCACCTATCTCGGGAGCATCATAGACAAAAAAGGCGGCACTGATGCAGATGTCAGAGCACGAATCGGTAAAGCCAGAGCAGCCTTTCTCCAGTTGAAAAAAGTGTGGAGTTCCAGAGAGCTATCACAACAAAGTCCAGATTTTCAACTCTAACGTAAAAGCAGTTCTCCTATATGGAGCAGAGACTTGTAGATTGACAAAAACCACAGTCAACAGAGTACAGATCTTCATAAACAGTTGCCTTAGAAGAATTTTGAAAATCCACTGGCCAGAGAAGATCAGCAACGTCAGACTCTGGGAGAGAACAGAACAGATAACAGCAGAGAATGAAATTGAGAGAAGAAGATGGGGATGGATTGGTCACAGTCTGAGAAAGCCAGCTTCCAGTATCACTAGGCAGGCATTGTCATGGAACCCCTAGGGAAAGAGGAAAAGAGGCAGGCCGAGAAACACCTGGCATCGAGACCTCCAAGCAGACATCAAGAGACTGGGAACCACCTGGAGTAAAATCGAAGGAAAAGCACAGGACAGGAGTCGCTGGAGGTCTCTCGTCGATGGCCTATAACTGGGGAGGGATGACAGGTGTAAGTAAGTAAGTAAAGTAATAGACTGGCACAGTATCAATCAGTACAGTATAGTTTACAGCATATATTGGCACAGTATCAGTCAGTCAGGGTTGGAAGATTTAACGATAGCATAGGACAGGAGTGGCTGGAGGTCTCTCGTCGATGGCCTATAACCGGGGAGGGATGACAGGTGTAAGTAAGTAAGTAAAGTAATAGATTGGCACAGTATCAATCAGTACAGTATAGTTTACAGCATAGATTGGCACAGTATCAGTCAGTACAGTATAGTTTACAGGTCATAGATTGGCACAGTATCAGTCAGTACAGTATAGTTTACAGCATAGATTGACACAGTATCAGTCAGTACAGTATAGTTTACAGCATAGATTGGCACAGTATCAGTCAGTACAGTATAGTTTACAGCATAGACTGGCACAGTATCAGTCAGTACAGTATAGTTTACAGGTCATAGATTGGGTCAGTACAGTATAGTTTACAGCATAGATTGGCACAGTATCAGTCAGTACAGTATAGTTTACAGCACAGATTAGCACAGTATCAGTCAGTAAAGTATATTTTACAGCATAGATTGGCACAGTATCAGTCAGTACAGTATAGTTTACAGCATAGATTAGCACAGTATCAGTCAGCACAGTATAGTTTAAAGCATAGATTGGCACAGTATCAGTCAGTACAGTATAGTTTACAGGTCATAGATTGGCACACTATCAGTCAGTACAGTATAGTTTACAGCATAGATTGACACAGTATCAGTCAGTACAGTATAGTTTACAGCATAGATTGGCAAAATATCAGTCAGCACAGTATAGTTTACAACATAGATTGGCACAGTATCAGTCAGTACAGTATAGTTTACAGCATAGATTGACACAGTATCAGTCAGTACAGTATAGTTTACAGGTCATAGATTGGCACAGTATCAGTCAGTACAGTATAGTTTACAGCATAGATTGACACAGTATCAGTCAGTACAGTATAGTTTACAGCATAGATTGGCACAGTATCAGTCAGTACAGTATAGTTTACAGCATAGACTGGCACAGTATCAGTCAGTACAGTATAGTTTACAGGTCATAGATTGGGTCAGTACAGTATAGTTTACAGCATAGATTGGCACAGTATCAGTCAGTACAGTATAGTTTACAGCACAGATTAGCACAGTATCAGTCAGTAAAGTATATTTTACAGCATAGATTGGCACAGTATCAGTCAGTACAGTATAGTTTACAGCATAGATTAGCACAGTATCAGTCAGCACAGTATAGTTTAAAGCATAGATTGGCACAGTATCAGTCAGTACAGTATAGTTTACAGGTCATAGATTGGCACACTATCAGTCAGTACAGTATAGTTTACAGCATAGATTGACACAGTATCAGTCAGTACAGTATAGTTTACAGCATAGATTGGCAAAATATCAGTCAGCACAGTATAGTTTACAACATAGATTGGCACAGTATCAGTCAGTACAGTATAGTTTACAGCATAGATTGACACAGTATCAGTCAGTACAGTATAGTTTACAGGTCATAGATTGGCACAGTATCAGTCAGTACAGTATTGGTGGCTGGACAGGTCATGATAGTTCAAGCAAAGTGCCCAACATGAACCTTCAAGACACCACAGTGGGAGAAAGATCAGCCACACAGGGTGCCTGAGAAGGCGCCAAGCTAATCTTGCATTAACCCCTACCCTATCAAGACCTACCAGCCACTTGGTCTTTTCTGCCTGTGAAAGTTGCAAATGTCATTGTGAGACGTCTTCACCCATCACTCACCTTTAACCTTTTTAGCCCCCAGTCCCTACAGCAGGAGATGGATTAACCAGGCGCCAAGCTCATCTGGCACTACCCTTGAATTATCATGGTCAATCCATCTCCTTCAACTGGTACATTGTTTAGGCAACACCTCCAAAATTTGAGAAATGGGACCTTGGGGCTAAAACCATTTCAAATACTGTGTTTGTCTGTGTGTGCGCATGGGTGCATGTGTATGTGTGTTTATCTGAATGTGTGTTTACCTGAATGGGTGTGTGTTTACCTGAATGTGTATGTTTACCTGAATGTGTGTGTGTTTACCTGAATGTGTGCGTGTTTACCTAACTGTGTGTGTTTACCTAAATGTGTGTGTTTACCTAAATGTGTGTCTGTTTACCTGAATGTGTGTGTTTACCTGAATGTGCGTGTTTACCTGAATGTGTGTGTGTTTACCTGAATGTGTGTGTTTACCTGAATGTGTGTTTGTGTTTACCTAAATGTGTGTGTTTAACTGAATGTGTGTGTTTACCTGAATGTGTGTGTTTTACCTGAATGTGTGTTTGTGTTTACCTGAACGTGTGTGTACCTGAATGTGTGTTTGTGTTTACCTGAACGTGTGTGTACCTGAATGTGTGTGTGTGTACCTGAATGTGTGTGTTTACCTGAATGTGTGTGTTTACCTAAATGTGTTTAACTAAATGTGTGCGTTTACCTGAATGTGTGTGTTTACCTAAATGTGTGTGTTTACCTGAATGTGTGTTTACCTGAATATGTGTGTTTACCTGAATGTGTGTGTTTACCTAAATGTGTATTTACCTAAATGTGTGTTTACCTGAATGTGTCTTGGGCTTTGTTAGAAAGAGGAACAAAGACTGGTTTGACGAAAACGACGTGGAGATCCAGGAACTTCTAGCAAACAAAAGAGCCGCCCACCAGGCCCACCTAGCCCAGCCTTCCTGCCCTGTGAAGAAATCTGCCTTTCGCCTCATCTGCAGCAGTCTCCAGCTCAAGCTTAGAGAGCTCCAGAACGAGTGGTGGTCGAGACTGGCACAGAGGACCCAGCTTTGCGCTGACAACGGTGACTACAGGGGCTTCTATGAAGCACTGAAAGCAGTGTATGGCCCTAGGCACCTGGTACAAAGTCCCCTGCGAAGCGCCGATGGACAGGCACTCCTCACAGATAATACCTCCATCTTGAACCGCTGGTCAGAATACTTTCAGGACCTCTTCGGCGCTGAGCGCACTGTTCAAGAAACAGTCATCCTCCAAATCCCACAGCTCCCACTAAAGGTTGAATTGGACGAACCGCCCACCGCCGAAGAGACCCACACAGCCATCCACCAGCTCAAGAGTGGCAAAGCAGCAGGCATTGACGGAATCCTGCCAGAGATCTGGAAACATGGAGGCCCAGCACTGCACAACAAGCTCCATGACCTCTTTCTCTGCTGCTGGGAGAAAGGAACACTACCAAAGGATCTCCGTGATGCAGTCATCATCACCCTATACAAGAACAAAGGAGAGAAATCTGAATGCTCTAATTATCGTGGAATTACCCTGCTGTCCATTGCCGGGAAAATTCTCGCAAGGCTGCTCCTGAATCGGCTGGTACCTGCCATCGCTGAAGACCACCTCCCAGAGGGCCAGTGTGGCTTCAGAGCCAACAGGAGTACCACCGACATGGTCTTTGTGCTGAGACAGCTTCAGGAGAAGTGCCGCGAGCAGAACAAAGGGCTGTACGTAACGTTTGTCGACCTAACAAAAGCATTCGACACTGTGAGCAGGCAAGGCATGTGGCAGATCCTGGAGCGACTTGGCTGTCCCCCAAAGTTCCTAAGCATGATCGTCCAGCTCCACGAGGACCAGCAAGGCCAGGTTAGACTCAACAGTAACCTCTCAGAACCATTCCCCATTATCAACGGCGTGAAACAGGGCTGCGTGCTGGCACCAACCCTCTTCACCATCTTCTTTAGCATGATGTTGAAGCAGGCCACAGTAGACCTCGACGATGACGATGCAGTGTACATCAGGTATCGTCTCGATGGCAGCCTGTTCAACCTCAGACGACTGCAGGCCCACACGAAAACCCTAGACCAACTGATTCGTGAGCTGCTCTTTGCTGATGACGCTGCCCTTGTTGCACACACAGAGAGAGCCTTGCAGCGCATCACATCCTGCTTTGCAGATGCTGCCCAGCTTTTTGGACTCGAGGTCAGTCTGAAAAAGACAGAGGTACTACATCAGCCGGCACCCAAGGTAGAGCATCGCCCTCCCCACATCACCATCGGCGAGTCTGAACTGAAGTCAGTACACCAGTTTACCTACCTTGGCTGCATCATCACGTCAGATGCCAAGCTGGACAAGGAGCTTGACAGCAGGCTGGCAAAAGCGAACAGCGCTTTTGGGCGACTTTTCAAGCGGGTGTGGCACAATCAACAGCTGAAAACGGGCACCAAGATCAGTGTGTACAGAGCTGTCGTCCTCACCACCCTGCTGTACGGTTCCGAGTCCTGGGCCCTCTACCGCAACCAACTACGACTCCTCGAACGCTTTCACCAGCGCTGCCTGCGTACCATCCTGGGCATTCACTGGAGTGACTATGTCACCAACGTCGAGGTCCTTGAACAGGCAGAAACTATGAGCATCGAGGCTTTGTTGCTGCGGACACAGCTTCGCTGGGCGGGGCACGTCTCCAGGATGGAGGATCATCGCCTACCCAAGATCACTCTGTTCGGCGAGCTTGCTACTGGACACCGTGACAGAGGGGCACCAAAGAAGAGATACAAAGACGGTCTCAAGAAGTCACTTAGTGCCTGCCAAATCGACCACCGCCAGTGGTCTTCGCTTGCTGCGGACCGTGACACCTGGCGCTCCACCATCTACAAGGCAGCCGTCTCCTTTGAGGACTCTCGCAGAGCTAACCTTAAGGACAAACGGCTCAGGAGAAAAAACCGAGTTGCCGTAACTCAGAACCCTGACCAGACCTTCCCCTGCAGCCACTGCGGTCGAACCTGCCTGTCCCGGATTGGCCTCCGCAGCCACGAAAATGCCTGCAGACGACGTGGGCAAGCCCTATAGAATCTTCGTTCGCGAAGTCAAGCCAAGATTAGTGTTTACCTAAATGTGTATTTACCTAAATGTGTGTTTACCTGAATGTGTGTGTTTACCTGAATGTGTGTGTTTACCTAAATGTGTATTTACCTAAATGTGTGTATTTACCTGAATGTGTGTGTTTACCTGAATGTGTGTGTTTACCTGAATGTGTGTGTTTACCTGAATGTGTGCATGTTTACCTGAATGACCGGCAGGGCAGGTATCTTGTAGTAGAGAAGTGGTGCCAGAAGTCCATAAGACTGCACCACGGCCTGCAGCGCCAGATTGGCTTCATTCAGCCAGCCAGCCAGCTCCATGGCAACCAGCATCTTCTCACACTCCGCAAGCCGCTTCATCTGATCAACACACACACACACACACACATACACACACACACAAACACTATGCAATAATCGTGAATCTAAAGTCGTATAAAAAAAAAAGGTCATAGTTCAAGACATATAGAGCGTTTCAACCCATTATGCCCTGACATGCTGCGACAGGGTGTAGATTGACCATGACAGTTTAGGGGTGGTGCCGGAATAGCTTGGCACCTGTAGGCACCGTGCTCTTCCGGCACGACCTATGAACTTGTATGGTTGTTTTACCTCCTGTGACCTTGCATGAATTAACCCATTTAACAGTGCAGCCGCTTGACCCAACATTGTGGAGGCGTCAGCTATTGACTATGTACCAGTTGCAGGAGATGGATTGATCATGATAATTCAAGGGTACTGCCAGATTAGCTTGGCGCCGTCCGGCGCCAAGCTAATCTGGCAGTACCCTTGAATTATCATGGTCGATCCATCTCATGCTGTAGTGCATCTGGGCTGAATGGGTTCCAAAACAGGTTGGAATAAGTTATAGGAATGTGACAGGAATATCTGGAACAAGTTATAGGAATGTGACAGGAATATCAGGAACAAGTTATAGGAATGTGACAGGAATATATGGAAAAAGTCACAGGAATGTGACAGGATTGATTGTACATTGCTTAACGTCCCGACAGCAACAAGGCTTTCTCAGGACGTGCCTGCACTGCTTGTGAAAAACAATAAACAGAACATTGAATGTATGTCGCCAGCCGGTCAAATACATTAAATAAACCTAACACATGGGGCCTAAATAAAGCTAAGACCATTTAGCAACACACATCCAATATCAAGAGCTACAGGCAGTGCAGACAGTAGGGAGAGTTTTAAAAAGGCAAATACAGGTGAATGGACAAAGGGTAGACAGAAACAAATGCCCCAGAATAGAGAGAAAAACCCACCCTGTGGGGCTGACCAGGGTGACCCTGGGAACTAAAAAATACCTAACCCCACCCAAGTCCCCCAGGGCAGACCCGGGTGGGGAGGAATGTGACAGGAATATCTGGATCAAGTTATAGGCATGTGACAGGAATATATGGAACAAGTTATAAGAATGTGACAGGAATATCTGGAACAAGTCATAGGAATGTGACAGGAATATCTGAGGCAAGTCATAGGAATGCGACAGGAATATCTGAAACAAGTTATAGAAATGTGACAGGAATATCTGTAACAGCTATAGGAATGCTACAGGAATATATGCAACAAGTTATAGGAATGTGACAGGAATATCTGAGGCAAGTCATAGGAATGCGACAGGAATATCTGAAAAAGTTATAGAAATGTGACAGGAATATCTGTAACAGTTATAGGAATGCTACAGGAATATATGCAACAAGTTATAGTTATGTGACAGGAATATCCGGAACAATTATAGGAATGTGACAGGAATTCCTGGAACATGTCATATGAATGTGACAAGAATACCTGGAACAAATTATAGGAATGTGACAGGAATGTCTGGAACAGGTTATAGGAATGTGACAGGAATATCTGCTGTTTTTGAATGACACACATGAATCATGACTAGCAAAGTGCGTCTACAACAGACAGTGCTTTCCTACCTGCCCTGGGTACAGGGGTCCCTGGTCACACAACACGTCACAAAACAGCCCTTGCTGTCGGACGCTGATGTCCACATTGATGAAAATACTCGTCAGAAATTGTCGCAGCAGCACGGGGGACGACAGGCAGACTGCACGCTTGTTCAACCTGCACCGGCAATGTTCATTGGCACACAAGACACAAAACAATATTTGCATTACGGTGTTACAGCCAATCACTGAAGCCGAAATGAGTCCACTTCATTATATTTAAGTGTATATCCAGTGTGAATCTACCCAGCGTGAATCTACCCACTGTGAACACAACAAGGAGTGAGTCTGCACAATGTAAGTCTGTGCTGCAAAAAATCCACCCAGATTTCTGAGTTGTGTGTGTCTGGGTGGATACACAAGGACAGGATGGACACAGGGTAGACTGACATATAAATATGGATGGATCCATGGCAGTTCATGTCTACAATGATTGACGCCTGTGCGTACTGACGCCTAATACAGCAAAGTTTGACCTCTCTAACATTGTCTGGCTCCATCATCTGTAAAAAGCATAAACATTCCCATGAGCCCTTGCAGACGCAGAGGTTCAAGAGAGTCAATACCTTCTGCTTGGTGAGACAAGTAATGATTTGCCTGTAAACAAAGGCCAGAGCAAGATACTTTAAAACAGTGACTGAAGAAACCATCAAAACACTGAGGTCACTAACGTGTTTTGATGGTTTCTTCAGTTACTGTTTCAGAACGTGTTGCAGCCAAAGAATCCTGACATACAGCAGTATTGAATCAGAACAGAAGGAAGAGACGCCCTTACTTGAGCAGCGTGAGCTTGAAGTCCCTCTTGGCCTCCGCAATGAGCGTCACACCCGCTGGTGGTGGGGGAGGAGCGATGAAGTGATTCCACAGAACCTCACAAGCATGATGGGCAGTCGGGTAGTGGCCCACTTGGTAGGAAAACTGCAATAAACAGCAGCAGGAATGTCAGTCCACTTACTGTGACCTGCCCATGTCATGCTACAGCACCAGCAGGTCAGGTGGGCCCAAAGGAAGACTAAGGAAACTGACCTGATTAGGAGTCACAGACTCAGGTCAAGAGATGGGCATGGTATCAGAAGTGAGGATGGACTTTCTGCATCCCCCCCCCCCCCCCACACACACACACACACACAACTGATTATAAGTGATAAAGTTAGGAAGGCCCAGGTCACGAGGATGGGCATGGGGTGGTAAGACAGGCTTTCCGGCCCCCCCCCCACCCACCCCCCCCCCCCCCACACAGATTATGGCGTGACAGACAATGTACCTGACTGAGGAAGGCCCAGGTCACGAGGACAGGCACGGGGTGGTAGGACAGGCTTTCCGGCCCCCCCCCCCCCACCCCCCCCCCCCCCCACACAGATTATGGCGTGACAGACAATGTACCTGACTGAGGAAGGCCCAGGTCACAAGGATGGGCATGGGGTGGTAAAACAGGCTTTCCGGTCCCCCCCCCCCCCCCCCCCCCACACACACAGATTATGGCGTGACAGACAATGTACCTGACTGAGGAAGGCCCAGGTCATGAGGACAGGCACGGGGTGGTAGGACAGGCTTTCTAGTCCCCCCCCCCCCTCCCTCCCACACACACAGATTATGGCGTGACAGACAATGTACCTGACTGAGGAAGGGCAAGGCTTTCTGGTCCCCCCCCCCCCTCACACACACAGATTATGGCGTGACAGACAATGTACCTGACTGAGGAAGGCCCAGGTCATGAGGACAGGCAGGGGGTGAGAAGCCAGGATGGGCTTGGTTGTCTCTCCCACACACCCCCCGATCAGCGTCCCGTCTGCAGTGTAGGCAGCCACCGCAAACACGTAGCTGACATTGGGCTCCAGGCCCGACACCTTCAGTTCACAGCCGTAGGCTGGCACCTGCAGGGATGAGACAAAAATGTAGAAACATATTTGTTAATGATTCGGTATCACTTCCAAAAATGCATTTTAAAACATGTGTAAATTCTGATTTATATCCGGATAAGAAAATATTACTGTACCAAGAAAATATTACTGTACCAAGATAATAATACTGTACCAAGACAGGGGCATGTGATCAAGATAATAATACTGTACCAAGACAGGGGCATGTGACCAAGATAATAATACTGTACCAAGACAGGGGCATGTGATCAAGATAATAATACTGTACCAAGACAGGGGCATGTGACCAAGATAATAATACTGTACCAAGACAGGGGCATGTGATCAAGATAATAATACTGTACCAAGACAGGGGTATGTGCGTACTGATCTGTGGTACATACATGTACATGTTAATGTCTGAGTCTCTTTTGCTGGCAATCACTCGGCATTAACCCCCTGCCTGCTACTGACTGCATGATGAAATGTGTGTACATTCAATGAATGAAATGCCACACTCGTCCAAGGAATGACTGCATGATTTGTTTCCGCGAAATGTGTGTACATTCAATGAATGAAATGCCACACTCGTCCAAGGAATGACTGCATGATTTGTTTCCGCGAAATGTGTGTACATTCAATGAATGAAATGCCACACTCGTCCAAGGAATTGGTCTCTGCAAAAGGCATAGATCCACATGAGCCCCCACAGTCACAGTCGCTCATGAGGATCTGTGTCTCTTGCCATTGGATTGAGTTCACTGTTTCTCAGCAGCGGAGAGGTTAAATGTCGTATGGAACTGTCAGTACACTTTCCAATGCCCACCCTCAGTTTCTACCCTGACACAGTGTCACGTAACGGATGTGACATGTTGTTTTATTTTTCGCCAAGTCGGGTTTTTTTGTTAATAAATGTAGGTCGCCGACTTCTGTAAATAGCCTTAGGTTAGGGAAGTTAATAAATGTAGTGTGAGCGTAAGCGTAAAGCCCGTGCAGCAAGCTTAACGGTGAGCGAGTACAGCGGTTGCACGCTTTCGCCGGGTAGCGTTAACCGAGGAGTGTTCAGAGTAAAGTTAAACTGCGAGGTAGCAGAGGGATATTACAGTCAGTCAGCGGAGCTAGCTAGCGCAGTGAGAGTCTGGGTCAGGGTGCGGCCTCGTTTGGAGCCCTTGACAAGCTGTGTGAGGGTTGTGTTACCCTCCCTGCAAGACCACGGCCAGTGTTCCTGGGTGTGGATGTCCGAGAGACTATAACCACGGCTGCTACTCAACAGAAGACCCCTCCGGTTCGTGTTCGTCTTGTTTGTCTCGTCCTGCCGGAGGACTCACCAGTGACAGGTAATTATTCATGCCATTTTTCTCAGTTAGCTGCTGTGCTCTCGGGTGTGTGAATGTGTACATAGGTTCGGAAGGGTATGTTCGTTTAGTTTTTTAGTGGTGTTTTAATCGAGTCTTTAACCATGTTTTTTAGGTTGGGTTGTAGTGTGGTGGGTGTCGGATTTAGTTGTTTATGTTCAGCTGTCGCCGAGTGTGTATATTTAAAGGGCCATGTTGTCAAAATGAATTGAAGTGGGTATCCTTTCAAATATATTTGTATTAAGTCCTAGATGTAATGTAATAAGATTGTCACGTGGGGTGGTTGCTGGTGATTATTTGATATCTTTATATGTACATGTGAATATTTTGATAATGTTGGTTTTAGCAGTGGCAATGTTATTATACAAAAGTAGTTGTGCTAGCTTAATGTTAGCGTAATGGAATAGTACAGGCCTGGTAAATGTGGAATGTACATAGGAATCCTTTTTATCCACGATTGTATATTTAATATGGCCAAGGCGGGTATTAGGATGAGATGAGACACAACTCACGTGGTTTGTGAGTAGATGCGTGTTGGGCCAGAATTAACTGTGTTGGCACTTTGACTGACAATGCACCCTTTTCCAGTGCACTTCGAAGATTTCGTCGTTCTTCGATCTCTTCATCTTCCGTGACCAACGGTGACGCATCATCGGGAGTCGGAACGCCTTCGCTAGCCAGTCCTGTTGGACAAGTACTTTGACGTTGGGCTACAGCAGGCTGATTCTACGTTCTGCGTGTCGGTCACAGGCGTGCGTGGGCAAGCGCGGCTACGGTGCTCTGCGGTGTAGGGGTAGTACTCTTACGTTACGAGCCACCCTGTCTAGTGTGGGACAGAGGACACTGTACAGGGACAAAGTACCCGCCTTGTATAGCCATTGCCGATTTTCGCCTGTTAGTCATTTTCACCTGTTAGTCATTTTCACCTGTTAGTCATTTTCACCCGTTAGTTATTTTTACCTGTTAGTCATTGTTATCTGTTAATCTTTTTTATGTATTAATATGTTATATGAGTGCATGTGTGGGTATGTGTGAGGGTGTGGGGCGTTAGTGGGTTGGGGTGGGGGTTAGAGTAAGAGTAGGTAATAAAAGTTTGTTTGTTGTTTATCACTGGCGTTGTGTGATTTATTTAGAGTGGGTGGGCTTCTCGAGCGTTAGCGCTTACATTGTCCACGGCGCCCTGACTCTGTCAGGCGTGTCGTAACACACAGATTCATCCTGTGGGCAAAATGCTAGAAATATTGGACACAAAACATATGACGACAATAGTTTACAGACAACTGGTCAGCACGTCCAAAGAGAAACAAGACGCTAATGACCTCATCCCGTGTCTCTAACAGGCTGTAGTTGATGAGTTTACTGACAATTGGTCAGCACATCCAAAGAGAAACAAGACGCTAATGACCTCATCCCATGTCTCTAACAGGCTGTAGTTGATGAGCACAATCAGAAAACTGTCTGCAACAGATACTGCTGTTAAAGTTACTTTCCCCAGGATCAAGCATCTCAGCACAATCAGAAAACTGTCTGCAACAGATACTGCTGTTAAAGTTACTTTCCCCAGGATCAAGCATCTCAGCACAATCAGAAAACAGTCTGCAACAGATACTGCTGACAGTATGTGTATGGGTCCTTTGTGTACTGTCTTAGAGCTTTATGGTGTAAGTACAATGCCAAATGTCGAAATTCATCGTTTGCAGGGTGTATTATTTTTGTACCCGAGTCGTGGATTTATTGTTTGCATCGGCCTTGTTTTGAATTAATATGCATATGTATGAGCCTACATCACAAGGCAGAATCTGGCCGACTATCAGTGTATCGCAATACTATAGGTCATGAAGTCATCGGTGTGATGTACACACGTGTCAGTGTACACGTGTACTGATGTTTTCCGGCATCCCTTTGACATAATTTTTCACGAGAAAGTGGATTAAACCTTCCATACTCGCTATGTGGGTTCCGCTCGACCAGCTAGTCAGTACTTACTAGTAATGATTGTGCGTACAGTAGTGCACCGAGGGCGTGACCTTTGATCTTTTACCCCTCGGAAACATGCACCTTCTTCCACAATTGAAACAGAACATTGGTATTTATACCCACTTTCTGCACTGCAGTCAATTTCACATCTCACACATCGAAGTCTACGTAACTGAAATCATCATTGGAAACGACAAATCCATCATCGCAGCAGAAACACTACCTCTCTGAATCGAGTGAATGAGAGCCTCCACATACAAAAACATGTTACCACCAGCAATGTGCAACTTTGACACACACCGTAGTTTTCAGATATCTGCAGCATAAAATGTGATAACTAGCGCATAACTATATGAAAAAACAGTTTTAAAATCTTGCGCAATCAGTAAGAGATAAATTTTACTGAAGATCATGAATTCTGAAAATCACTAGCGCACGCGGAACTATAGGAAGATCGACAAAGACCATAGATTTACTTACTGATTCAGCAGGAAAGCAACAAATTCCGGGTGGGTGGTCAATCCAAGCTCTTGTTTTACGCTTTGCCACATGTCTATATTCCCTTGGCCGATGTCAGTTCTACTCAGGGGTATCTTGTCTCTCTTCCTTTTTCTTCTCTTCAATTCCAAGTCTGTCATTGTCGGCGCAAGTCGATGATACTTTCTTTTTTTTTCCCGCTGGTTCATCCGCCATCTTGTCTCTTATTGGTTATAATTATGCAGATGACCTAAGGTTGTATAGAATAGTTATGACCAGCTACCATATCAGAAGCAATCTTTTTACGTATCCATCAGAAGATTCCGGTGGGCCTATTTTCGCTTTGAACGGACGAAAGAAAGCATTTGGTGGGACAATAGGGTGGTCACTGTATACTGAAGCCCAGTATAAGCTTTTTGCGAACTAAAGCCTTAAAAACGGTCGGGAGTAAAACAAAAGGCACTCGCTCGTCCCTAGCAGTCACTGAAAACTGGTCAATATATTGAAGCGAAACAAAACGCTTATCTCGTCCCCAGTCTCTGGCAGGTTGTAGTCACTGAAAACTGGTCAATATATTGAAGCGAAACAAAACGCTTATCTCGTCCCCAGTCTCTGGCAGGCTGTCGTCACTGAAAACTGGTCAATATATTGAAGCAAAACAAGACGCTTACCTCGTCCCCAGTCCCTAGCAGGTTGTTGTCACTGAAAACTGGTCAAAATATTGAAGCAAAACAAGACGCTTACCTCGTCCCCAGTCCCTGGCAGGTTGTAGTCACCAAGTCGTGCCTTCACATTACTGCCTGCCGCATTACGACCAAAGATACGGTACCATGCCACCTGCAACACAGCAGTGAAA
The DNA here is from genome assembly GCA_036245525.1 of Semisulcospira habei. Taxonomy (NCBI): domain Eukaryota; kingdom Metazoa; phylum Mollusca; class Gastropoda; family Semisulcospiridae; genus Semisulcospira; species Semisulcospira habei. The sequence goes on from BTPG01000003.1 coordinate 219,338,212, forward strand.
TATAGTGTGACCTGATGGACATCTAAATGCAGCAAACCTGTCGAGAAAGAAAAGACTGAGTGTCTATCTGTCAGTCTAGACCTCCAATTAAAACGAAGGTCCGTGGGCCCACAATGGCCAGAGTGGGCCCACGCATGGCAGTTTGTGGGCACGTGACAATGCGGCCGTCGTGGGCTCGTAGACGTTTGCTTACTGGAACTTGTGGCTCCCATGTTGTCCAAAGAGCTTTCTCCTCACTGTGTTGGCACCAAATTGTCCCAATCTATTACACGGACATGGGCACAAATGGCTTCATTCTCATCATCTAGCTATCAACGTACATCATCTAGCAGCTATCAACGTACGTCATCTAGCTATCAACGTACATCATCTAGCTATCAACGTACGTCATTTAGCAGTCATCAACGTACGTCATCTAGCTATCAACGTACATCATCTAGCAGCTATCAACGTACGTCATCTAGCTATCAACGTACATCATCTAGCTATCAACGTACATCATCTAGCTATCAACGTATGTCATCTAGCTATCAACGTACGTCAGTTTCAACGACTTAACCTATTTAGCTCCGAGGCACTACAGCAGGAGATGGATCGACCAAGATAATTCAAGGGTAGTGCCAGATTAGCTTGGCGCCTTCAGGCGCCAAGCTAATCTGGCACTACCCTTGAATTATCATGGTCGATCCATCTCCTGCAATTGGTACACAGTCTTTTGGTGACACCTCCAGAAATGGGTTAAATGGGTTAATTAAATCATGGCCACTGGCAGTCAAAGAAGGTTTATCATGAAACCACAAGATGGGGCCTACCTTCTCCCCTGACATGGGCACAAAAGGCGCAGGGCGGAAGACCATGGCGCGGTCGGTGCGACAGAGTAGAACAGGGGGCGGTGGAGCGCGACACTCCCCAGGTGGCCGGTCGCACACGCCGGTGTTGCCATAATACACGCGCTGCTCCTCCAGCTGGCCTTGCTGGACCAGGGACATGGCATCCTGGGAAAACAAGAAAAACATGCGCTGGCGCGTGATTTTAGACCTTACAGCTTCATTCACACAGGAAGGCATTTTCAGCGGGTATCTCTGTACCAAGTTGGACTTTAGCCCCGGGGCCCTGCAGCAGGAGATGGAACGACCATGATAATTCAAGGGTAGTGCCAGATGAGCTTGACGCTTGAAGGCGCCAAGCGCATCTGGCACTACCCTTGAATTATCATGATCAATCCATCTCCTACAACTGGTACATAGTCGTTTGGCAACACCTCCACAATGTGAGAAATGGGACCTTGGGGCTAAAAAGCATTAAGGTTAAAATATTATTTTTTAAAACTCAATCTTTAGAACCTTTTATTTTTTTGTCTACGTATTGAAAATACGGTAGACTTTGAAATGGGGCTGGTCAGAGTGCATTCCGGAGCATGCACATGATGTTTTTGGCGTGCGGGGCAGAAATTCTGGCAAAGAAGTAACAAGATAAAAATGATGTCACGTCTAGCTACGCAAACCTTGCTAGAGAACGCCAAAGTGTCGTTTGTGTGCGTGTGTGTGTGTGTGTGTGTGTGTGTGTGTGTGTGTGTGTGTGTGTGTGCGTGTGTGTGTGTGTGTGTGTGTGTGTGTTCGTATGTGACAGCGACTAGAGCCTGTGTTTGAGGACGGACAAGGTTGAAATTTCAGGATATTGTCCATTAAAAGAATTATCTCCAGACCTTTCTTTTGACTTTTTTTTATTAAGATGCTGATTGGCGAAAAAATGGCCGTTTCACAAAAACCTGTTGATCCACACTGGAGTCCGTAAATTTCTTATCATTACTAGATATTTTGCATATAGCCAGATAAAAAGGAGATATTGAATGAGTTCGTTAACCAGCATTGTACTTTTAGAACCTTTTGAGTGATAATTAAATATTTTAACAAATATATATTTTCATCTTTTGGGGATTAATTTCACGAATTATATGGGTTAATCTTAAGACAATTGAATCTTTTTTATGAAAAAAAACAATTTTCTCATTAATAATGGCATGATTTTTCATATAGGGTATTTACATAAGCCTACAGTTTGTCTCGGCTGTTGGGTACGACTAGGTCAATTGTGACCTGTATGCCCTAGGTGTGAAAATCAGACAATTTTCTGCACCACTTTATCGGAGTCACTTGTAAAACAGCTAACATAACTTACATTTTTCTTTTACGAAAAAAAAATATCTTCTCATTAATACTAGCATGATTTTTCATAAACAGTGTTTGCATAAGCCTGCTGTTTGTCCCGTCTCTGAGGTAGGATTAGGTGAAATTGCGACCTGTAAGCCCTAGGCGTGAAAATCAGCAAGAAAATTGCAAAGTCTGATACGTCAAATGTTAGTACTGCGATGAGTGATGTATAACATCGAGTCGTCACTATGAACACGGCGTCATGGGACTAATGATGCCATGACGTGAAGCTTGAAGTGACATCATTTCGCTGCTCGTGCTATTATTCTTCTTCAGAATAGATGCTACGTCAGACCACAGAGCTTACAAATGGCGGGAATCGCCGTGTGTCCGTCTTTATTTCTGTGTGCCAGTGTGTGTGGATCAGAGGGTGGGTTAGAGTAGGAGATGGGTTCCTGTCGCTAAACGAGCCCACAGAGAGTACTAATGGCGGGAAGCGCCGTGTGTCTGTCTTTATTTGTATGCGCCGAGCAGAGGTTGGCTTAGAGAGGAGGGGAATGGATCAGCATAATAAGCCTAAAAATATTCATTTTTCTCTAAAAGGTATTTTTTCGAAAAATACTTACCGATGACATGACTTTATGGAAATGTCTACTTCTAGCTCAATTTTAGCCTACTTACCCGTTGTGTGCCCACACAACCCGGGAGGCACTCGGGGAACCCCCCTAGAGGGGCCGAGAGTTGTCTCCCGTTTCCCGCCTTACCGGCTCCGGTCACGAGACCGGCCAGTTTTTTCTGATACTTCGCTCGAAAGCGGCAAGCGGGGCAGGAGGGAGGGTCCTCCGAGTCATGTCATCGGTAAGTATTTTTCGAAAAAATACCTTTTAGAGAAAAATGAATTTGTTTCCTCAAAAACATTACCGATGACATGACTTTATGGAAGAATTGCGATGAGGAGGAGGGTGCCGCGCAACTCTTAATGGTAAACAGCGCCGTCCTCCCAGTCGCAACCTCCCGACAATTTTAGCGAAGTGCATAGATAGGCGCCGGTGGCGCCGGGAGGGAGTGTTGCGCCGCGGCGATGTCCCTCACTAGTGCGAGATTCTCACTTTGGCCTGCCAGGTCCCTGAGGTAGAAGCGGGCGAATACAGATTCCGTCTGCCAGCCCACGGCTGCCACGATGTCCTTGACAGCGCAGTTTCGGTCAAATGCGAGGCTCGTGGCCATGGCTCGTACCTCATGTGCGCGAACGAATGTGCAGCCTCTTCGCTCCCTGCGGGGAGATATCTTGATACGCGGAGCGTATAACCCAGCGGAGCCAGGACGAGATCGTCTGGGCTGTTATGTCATTCCTGCTGGGTCTCAGAGGTAGGAAGAGGCGCGAACGCCCTCTGCGGAAGGCTTTAGATCGTCGCAGATAAACTCTAAGGGCGCGCACGGGATCCTGTTGCCTGGTCTCCTGAGACAGAGGGTTGGTTCTTAGCGGCCGTAAGGTGATAACCTGAGGTGCCGTCAGAGGAGACCTGGTCTTGGCCAGGAAGGCAGGGTCAGTGAGGAGTTGAACAGACCCATCCGCTCGGAACTGTAGGCAGGTAGGCCGCGCCGAGAGTGCGTGTAGCTCACTCACCCGAGAGGCGGTAGCAAGGGCCAGCAGGAAGCACGTCTTCGTGTCACATCTGCGAAACGGGCCAAGGTAAGGGTTCAAATCTGTCAGAATTTAACCACGTTAGCACCCAGGGCAGGTCCCAGCGGGGAAGGAGTGAGCGGTGTGTTGGGCGCTGGATGCCGAAGTGACCCATAAGGTCGGCTAAGTCTTTGCAGGCGCCCGGGTCTGGGTGTCCAAGGTGTCGATAAGTGTCAGCGATCATGGACAGGTAACCCCTCACGGTGATGGGGGCCAGGCCTAAGTCTCGAAAGAGCCAGAGGAAGAAGTCCGCCCGCTGAGGATTAGTCAGTTCCGTGGGTGACAGGCCGTGCCCCGAGCACCAGGAACACAGGACTCGCCACTTTCCCTCGTAGACTCGGATGGTGGAAGGTCTGCGGGCCGAAGCGATCGCCTCCACTGCTGCACCCGAGTAGCCTCTAGCTCCGAGGGCTTGCCGCACAACCTCCAGGCGTGAAGGAGGAGCCGCTCCGGGCCGGGGTGGAACAGCGGCTGACGCGGTTGCTTGAGCATGGTGCGTGGGGCGGGAAGCAGCAGGGGCGGGTCCGTGGCGAGGCTGAGAAGGTCGGTGGTCCAGGAGCGGTTCCAGGCGAACGGCGCAACTAACAGCAGGACCGCCGAGCAGCCCCGCAGCTTGAGAAGGACTTTGGGTACGAGAACCGTCGGGGGGAAGGCGTAAGCCACCAGGCCGTCCCAGGGAATGGAGAGTGCATCGACCGCCCAGGCAAGTGGATCGGGAATCGGGGAGACGAAGAGCGGCAGCAGATGGTTCCACCTCGTGGCGAACAAGTCGACCTGGGGAGTCTCCCACCGGGAACAGATCATCCGAAAGATGTCCTGCCGAAGGGTCCATTCCGTGTGCAGGAGCTGGCCGCGGCGAGACAGCGAGTCGGCTAAGACATTCAGGTGTCCGGGGATGTGTCGGGCTCGAATGGTAATACCCCGGTCCTCGCACCAACGCAACATCCGGTAGGGGGGCCTACAAAGGTCGGGAGCGAGTGCCACCTTGTTTCTGGATGTAAGCCACCATAGTCGTGTTGTCCGAGAGGACGAGTAGCTCCTGGTGTCTGAGGAGATCCTCCCAGAACTGCAGGGCTTGCCACACAGCCTGCATCTCCAGCCAATTGATGTGAGTGTGCGCTAAGTCCGCGGGCCAGGGCCCCGAAGTCGAGAGGAACCGAGGAAGGAGATGGGCGCCCCACCCAGTGAGGCTGGCGTCGACACAAAGCGAGGTCTGGGGTGGAGGGGCGGCCAGGGGAACTCCCGACGCTAGCCACGAGTGGTCGGTCCACCGACGAAGATGAGGCAGCAGCATCTGGGGCACCGGAACCAACGTCGTTAAGTCGCCTGACGACGGGCGCCAAAGGAGTAGGAGATGCAGCTGGATCGGCCGGGAGTAGAGACGACCTAGGGGGATAAGGTCCGCTGCAGCGTTCAGCAGGCCCAAGCTGGAGCCAGACTCTGGCGGGGGCCACGTCCTGTCGTGCTAACTGACCGGCTAGGTCCGCAATCTTCTGGATCCCGGGGGCTGGGAGGCGCACCGTGTTGAGGTCGGTCGCAATTCCATGCCCAGGTGCACGAAGCGGCGGGACAGCGAGAGATCCGACTTGCCGTCGTTCACTAGGAAGCCCAAGTGTGCCAGAAGCAGTAGCAGCGCATCCCTGTCCGACGCGAGCGAGGTCTCTGACTGGTTGCGTAGGAGGAGGTCGTCTAGGTAATTCGACGTCGGACTGGAGGAGGACTGTCGGGCCTTGGCGACTACGGCGTCCATCAGCCGGGTGAACACCCAGGGGCTGAGGTTGAGACCGAACGGGAGCGTGCGAACTGGTATACCACGCCGTCGATCGCAAAGCGGAGGAACTTCCTGGAGGCCTGGTGCATCGGGACATGCAGGTACGCAACTGAAAGGTCCAGGCTGACTGCGAAGTCCAAAGGCTGGACCGCGGCTTTCAGGGCTCGTGCAGTCTCCATCCGGAAGGAGGGGGCCGTAATGTACTTGTTCAGGGCCGAGAGATCGATCACCGGTCGCCATCTCCCTCCAGGCTTCGGAACGACGAACAAGCGGCTGTAGAAGGCTGGGGAGTAGGGGACGCGTACCACCTCCGTGGCGGCTTTCCTCAGGAGGGAGGAGACCTCTCCCCGAAGAGCGGAGGCCTACAACGGGTCGCTGGGGATCTCGGTCCAAAGGGGGGAGCGACGCAAAGGAGGCGGGCTGCGAAAGGCGATCCGAAGGTCGGCCGAGACGGTGTCGCAAATCCAGGGGTCGTCGGGAAAGAGTGTGAGCCAATTTCCGCTGAAAAAGGCTAGCCTCCCACCGACCGGAGACCCCGAAGTGGTCGGTGGGGCCAAGGCTGGGGGGCAGTCAGGTAGCCCGCCCGCGACCCGGTCGCCGGGCGGGACGGGGCCAGGCAGGGACACAGGCCCTGGAGGGTCTAGGACGGCCAAGGCGGGGGCCTGCTCAGGGCCGAAGCAGGGCTGACGCAGCAGCGGGTCTAACCGACCGCGAGGCGCGACCCCTAGCCTGTCGGGAGGACGGAAAGCGGCGGGGAGGAGGAGCACTCACAGGCCAGCGGTCGGGGTTGGAGGCTCGAACGGATGACCAGGTGTCGCCGAAAAGCAGGGGGCCACCCAGCGGAGCACGACGAAGCTGCGCACGCAGGTCAGGTGGTATCCCTCGGCAGGCAAGCAGAAGTGCGTCTCGACACATCAGGGCACAGTTGGCGGAGGCAGCCATAGCATTAACGGATGAGTGGTAGGCGGCTCGGTTGGCGACTTCCGCTGAGACGAGTAAAGCCCCAAGGAGAGGCGTGATAGAAGGCTGCCAAGCGTCTTCCACACGACGAACCAGGGCTTGAGTGAGCAGCTCCAGGAACCCAGCGCAGGCTAAGGTGTTCCGCACCAGAGACGCAGTCAATCCAGGCCACGAGGGAAGGAACGGCGAAGGAGGGCGGAGCCGCCAGCTTGCGACACGGCCGGGGGGTCGATCGCAGGAAGAGGGATGGAGAAAGCCTGGGAATGACCGGCATACCAATCCCGCCGGAAGGCGATGTCCAGGCCAGCCGGCCAGCGACGATCGGAGAAGAACACCGGCTCTTGAGACGCGGGAAGTTGCAGGAGCGCTGAGAAGACATCTCGCAGCTCCTTAAATCCAGGCGGCTGGAGAAGCGACTTGAACCTCTTCACCTGACGCTCGGCATCCACAAAGGCCGAGACCTTCCTCTTCAGGGGGGGGAGAGGCTGGGCAGGAGTCCGCTGGCAGAGTGGCCGCGATGATCCTGGCGGTGTCATCCAAGGCTAGGAGGGTCTCCGCCCGGGACGACGACGGAAGGGACGAGGGGACATCATCACCGACGTCGGAGGGCGAAAGGGAGCGAGCATCCTCCTCCAACAGGGCTGAGACGGAGTCTTCGGGCAGCACGCTGAGGGCTTCTTCGTCCAGGGGGTGGCGAGAAGGCGGGTGAGGCACCAAGGAAGGTCGAAGCTTGGGCGGGGGCGCATCACGAACCTCACGGGAAGCCCAGGCACGAGCCGGCAGCGACGACGGAGGCGGGGATCGCCGAGGCGACCGCGGGAAGGAGCGAGGAGGGGTCCTGTCCGGTGCGTGGCTTCTTCTGGGTGAAGTACGGCGGACAACCGAAGAGGAGTGCCGATCACGGGAAGAAGGTCGACGATGGCGGTGACGCGGCGAACGCATCGAACTGCGAAGGCGAGCGCGACCGAGCGCGCGACGAGGAGTGGCGGGGGGAGCGGCGACGCTCCCGGCGGGGGGAACGATCCTTCCGGCGGCGCTCGCGGGCGAGCGCGAGTGTCTAGCACTGACGGTGGAACGGGAAAGGTCGGGGGCGCGACTGTGTCGCGTAGGTTGAGGCTGACGTCTCTCCTGGCCGGACTCAGTGAGAAGGGCTCTATGCCGGTGTACAGATCCTCCGGAAGGATCAGCGGGCTTATCGTGGAGAGAGAGAGGAGCAAGGCCAGTCAACGTGGGACGGCTCGTGGCGAACTGCTGCAGGCCGGGCTCAGTGAGGCGGGCGCTTTGCCGGCAAACAGACCCTCCGGAAGGGTCAGCGGGCGTGGCAGCAGTGGCAGTCCTCTGGTCAGCGAACAACGCAGAGTCCCGACGATCAATCCGTTCCGAGAGGCCGAGGCGAGGAAGAGCGGTCGTTACCACAGGGGCGACGTCAACAGGAGTGGGACGAGAGATAGCAGACGGAGGTCGCTCTCACCGGTAAAAAACTCCAGAGGTCAGACCAACGGAACTCCGGCCAGGTCGCACAGACATCGCAGAGATGGTCGAGGCGCAGCCCGAGCAGGGGAGGCAGACCGCATGGTCTTCCGTCGGCCACTTGAAGTCGCCGCATTGAGCGCAGGTAAGCATTTGGTTCCTGCAACAGACAAAGAGCACAAGGTCGCAAAGGCGGACAAGGGAGCCTAGCCCCACACCAAGGTACTCCAAGCGCCGTGACCACCGGCGCGTAAATAGTGGCTACAGTCTCCCAGAGCTAAAGGGCCTTTAAGGTAGACGAACGGCGTGTGGGTGCCCGAAGGCCCTACGAGAACAGAAACCCTAGTCTACAAGGCAACGTCTTCTCGTAACAGTGAAATACCAAAGGAGAGAAGGCGACGACCCTCGAGGAGACTCGTAAAAAAGGTCGTGCAAGGCGCCGAAGCGTAAGCTCAACAACTGGCGCCCACGTAGTAGCAAAGCCGAAAGGAAAGCCCAACGGTAGCCGGCTCTCGGCCCGAGGGCCGGCTGTGGGAAACTACCGCTACCTTACCTCCGAGACGAATCGGGAACAGGGGGAAGGGTAGTCATACACCTCCACAGCGTAGAGGAGAGCAGCAGAACGACGCCAGCAGAGGCAGGGCACATGAAGAGGCAACGAGCGTAGGCAAGAGAAGGACCGGTCGAAGCGGCGCGAGCGCAAGGCCAGACACGTCTTCTCTGTACGAGCGAAGTAGCAAAACTGGCCGGTCTCGTGACCGGAGCCGGTAAGGCGGGAAACGGGAGACAACTCTCGGCCCCTCTAGGGGGGTTCCCCGAGTGCCTCCCGGGTTGTGTGGGCACACAACGGGTAAGTAGGCTAAAATTGAGCTAGAAGTAGACATTTCCATAAAGTCATGTCATCGGTAATGTTTTTGAGGAAACAAATGAACAACTCTGAATGTTCCTAAAAGATAAACGCATCTGAGCTCCAAACAATACGGTAGACTTTGGGATGAATCCTCATCTTGTTTACTCATTTATCTACCCTTTGTGGCCTTGACCTTTGAGCGAGGTCTGTCTAGATGGTATGTTCTGAAAGATCTTGCCACAAGGTATCCTTGACCCAAGTTTGAAGTACATGTATGTGGCGTGAGCTGTGTCCCAGCGGAGCTGGGCGGGGCACGTCTCCAGGATGGAGGATCATCGCCTACCAAAGATCACCCTGTTCGGCGAGCTTGCTACTGGACACCGTGACAGAGGGGCACCAAAGAAGAGATACAAAGACTGTCTCAAGAAGTCACTTAGTGCCTGCCAAATCGACCACCACCAGTGGTCTTCGCTTGCTGCGGACCGTGACACCTGGCGCTCCACCATTTACAAGGCAGCTGTCTCCTTTGAGGACTCTCACAGAGCTAGCCTTAAGGACAAGCGGCTCAGGAGAAAAAACAGAGATGCCGCAGCTCAGAACCCTGGCCATACCTTCCCCTGCAGCCACTGCGGTCGAACCTGCCTGTCTCGGATTGGCCTCCGCAGCCACGAACAAGCCTGCAGACGTCGTGGGCAACTCCTATAAAATCTTCGTTCGCGAAGTCAAGCCAAGAGATGTGGCGTGAATAGTCTCCAGAAAATGCCAATGTTAAAGTTTACCAAGGACGATGGCTGATGGTCGACAGATGACAGACGACAGACGGACGACCGATGGTCGAGTACATAGGCTTACTTTTGATATCGCATGTGGGCAATAACAACAAAATCAATAATAATGAACCTGTTGTCAAGCGTACTGGTAATGATACAATTATTGATTTAAAACACTTAAGATGGACCCTGACTCACATCCAGCAGAGTGCGCTGCTCTTGTGACGGTTGACCTTCGGTCCCCAGCAGGAGACATCTCTGCATGTACAGCAACGACTTGGACAGCAGGTTACGGTTACACTGAGCCACCAGGTCTTCAAACGTGTCCACGGTGGGTTCTGTTTGTATGTCACTCTGTGGATGAACAATGGAAGGGGGGTGGGGTGGGGGGGGGGGGGTCATTTTCACTCATGCTTGTGTGCCAGGAATAATAATAAAATAATTACGGTATTTATAATGCGCTTATCTTATAATAATTATAACTCTAAGCACGCACTCACAACTCACGCACGCATGCGCACGTTTAGACAATGGCTCACGTACCACAAAAAGTGAAATACATTACGACAGTTGACTTGGGGTGGGGAGTGTGGTGATATAGTGCTAGAACTGTTAAAAGAGGTGAGTTTTGAGGGCGGACTGGAAGGAGGAGAGAGAGTGTTTCTGACGGAGAGTGGGAGAGTGTTGGGAGAGTGTTCCAGGTGGATGGACCGTATACAGAGAAGGAGCGGGGGCCGAAAGTGCTGAGTTTGGTGCGGGGGATGTGGAGGCGGAGAGGGTCAGAGGCGGAGCGGAGGGAGCGGGGAGGAGTGTAGGGGTGAAGTAAGTTGGAGAGATAGGCAGGAGCGCAGTTGTTCAGGGATTTGTAGCAGAGAGACAGAATCTTGTATTGGATGCATTGGGGGATGGGAAGCCAGTGAAGGAGTTAAGCAGGGGAGTGATGTGGTCGGATTTTTTCTTTCTGAGGACGAGATGGGCAGCATTGTTCTGGACACGCTGGAGTGAGGGAGACCAGAAAGGAGAGAGTTGCAGTAGTGTAGAGGATGAGTTTTGTTCCTCCAGCCGTGACTGTGACATGTGCTGTGATGGTCTACAGCAGGGTATTGAGCAACCAGAATAGTTCCAAAATAGTTCCCACAGGCAATGGATTAACTAAAATAGTTCCCACAGGCAATGGATTAACAAAAATAGTACCCACAGGCCATGAATCAACCAAAATAGTTTCCAGGGAATCCAACATTCAGGTTAGCCTCAGTATGTCACAGTACCCTGTAACCTTAAAGAGCGACTGTCAATCATGATCACATTTATTAAATGCAGAATTTACATAGATTTGTATGCAAAAGGTCCGATAACAGCCCAAGCTGACCTGACATGACTGTGGGAGCCTGAGACTAATGCGCCTGATATCAGATACCGGCTATACTGGGACACATAATGCTCAGGATGATCTTTGTCTGAGTGAAAGGACATGACTGTGGGAGCCCGAGACTAATGCGCCTGATATCAGATACTGCACTATACTGGGACACATAATGCTCAGGATGATCTGTGCTTGTGTGGAAGGACAACGTAAAGCAGCCGACATCTCGGGAAAAAGATTTCACAATAAAAATAATAATAATAATAATAATGAATGGTTCTTGTATAGCGCAAAATCTTTTTGTGGCAAAAACTCATTGCGCTAACACACGCAGTCAAACATGACATAGACGAATACAATAACATTACAAATAAATACAACAGGACCACGGATCTACGACAGAGGAAAAGCAAGCTGGAAGAAGTGAGTTTTCAACTGAGCCTTAAACTGAGGGAGAGTAGAGAGATTTCGAAGACTGACAGGCAGCGAGTTCCAAACTGAAGGTGCAATGAAGCTGAATGAGCGTTCACCAACAGTTTTCAAGTTACGCTTCGGAGCCTTCAAACGTTTCTCACTGGAGGACCGCAGAGAACGTGAAGGCTAGTACTGATGTGCAGAGTGAAGCAGAAAGGTAAGCCGGTAGAGTCCCGTCGAAGTGACGGTATGCCAGAGTTGCCATCTTGTACTGGCATCGAAACTTTACCGGCAGCCAGTGGAGTTCTTTAAGCATGGGTGTCACGTGGTCGCGTTTACGCTTCTTTAGAACAAGCCGTGCAGCGCTGTTCTGAACCCTTTGCAACCGACATACCTGTTCCATGGGCAGACCTGAATAGATGGAATTACAATAGTCAAGGCGGGAAGTTACCAGCGCAGTGACTAGTCTAGCCGAAGCGCGTTCAGAGAGATAAGGCCGGATAGATGCAATGCGTCTGAGCTCCAGGAATGAGGCTCGACAAACACTGCTGATTTGATCGTGCATGGCCAGTGTCTGATCTATCTTGACACCAAGATATCTAACTGATGTTTTGAAGGGAATGGTGCTGCCAGCAATGTTGACAGAAGCACTGTTTACAAGTCGGAGCCGGGAGGGAGCACCAACAGGAATTACTTCAGTTTTGTCAGCATTCAACATCAGCTTGTTACTATTCATCCACGTTAAAACGTCGTCTATGCATGTTTCAATGCCTGACAGAACTGAAGAAAACTCATCAGGAGGTGCGCCCTTTGACAGTTCCGTGTCATCAGCGTATTTGTGGAAGTCACACTCATGAGCAGAAATAACGTCTGACAGAGGCTGGGAGTATAATGTAAATAAGACGGGTCCCAGGACGGAACCCTGAGGAACTCCGTACACAAGGGGGCTTGGAGCTGATACAATACCATCAAGAATAACACACTGACACCGGTCACTGACATATGATTTAAACCAGTCAAGAACAGTGCCTTTCACTCCATATGTCATCTCAAGCCTTTTTAGTAGAATGGAATGATCAAGCGTGTCGAATGCTGCACTGAGGTCCAAGAGGGCCATAAGAGAGACGAATCTCTCATCTGCCTTTACCAACAGGCCATCAAGGACACTCAGTACAGCAGTCTCTGTGCTATGATCCTTCCTGTAGGCAGACTGGTACACTTCTAGAAGACCATTACAAGACAAGTGTTTCTGAAGCTGATCAATCAACTGATTTGGCAACTTAGAAAAGATTGAATGGAAGGGAGACGATGTGGACACCTGTTTGTCTTTACCTTCGAGTGTCTCCGTTTGGAAGTCTGGCCTTGCTTGGTGCTTTCTGAAACAGACCACAAGTGAACAAAATATGTAGTTACAGTGTATTAGAACCAACACAATGAACGCTAAACACCCCAAGCCAAACCCCACTCTCCTCCCTCCATCCCCAATCATACCAACTCAATCCTACCACAATCCATGCAATATCCACCCCCAATCATACCAACTCAATCCTACCACAATCCATGCAATATCCACCCCCCAATCATACAAACTCAATCCTACCACAATCCATGCAATATCCACCCCCAATCCTACCAACTCAATCCTACCACAATCCATGCAATATTTACGGGGATGCTTTGATGAGTCTACCAATAATCACATATATCACATCACATAATTAAAGCAAAAATAATATGTAGGTATGATGAACACAGGTATAGCAAAAGCTAGGAAGATGCACAGATCCTCAAGAGCCCCTGCAGCTGCAGGGGCTCTTGAGGATCTGTGCATCTTCATACCTTTCGTTTTATCTGATTGTAGAAAAATACCAGTGCTCCAGGTCAGTCAAATCTGTTGCATGTGCTGCACACTCAGACAGCTGTAGGGCTCTTGAGGATCTATGCCTCTTGCAAATGCACTGGGAACGGGGAAGGACAGTATAACATACATTATTTCAACCCACAGTCAAACTGACCTGGTTTGCCGAGGGCGGCCAGTTTGAGCGTGACGCGGTGATACATGACGATCAGCTCCAGGTGCAGGTCTTTGACGGTGTTCCAGACGGCCGTGGCCGACCCCTTCATGCTCTGGGGAATGAGGTCATCGGGGTTCACTGTGGCTGTTTCCTCCGGCGCCTCGCCCCCCGCACCCCCCTCCCCGTGCTTCATGTCTGTTTGGAACACGTCCGGGTGAAGCTCCTGTGGAACAACAGTAACAATGAACGATCAGAAACAGTCTCGCCATCATGATATTCACAGGGTGCTTGATTCATTTAATCCATTTCGCATCAACGCTCACCAACAGGTGCCAAGCTAATCTGGCACTACCCTTGAATTATCATGGTCGTCCATCTCCAGCACCTCATACATAGTAACTATGGTTAAGGACTACAGTCACGTCAATTTTCAGCCAAATCATTTCAACTCCTTCAAAGAAAATGTAATTTAGACACGCAATCCTAATGCCCCCCCATAGAAAAGAGGAATTTTATGTACAATACAGTATTGATGAGCGCATGACTGACATACAAATAGAACCAAATGAAGTCGGTGGTTGTGCTTGTAAAGAAGATGCACAAATATGTCTGAATTGACTCAATGCATGAAATACACAGAAACATTTGACTAACTAAAAGAAAATGTTAAACGTTTATAGTTGAACATCTTTTGTCCACCACGAAGGTGATTTCAAAGATGGGGCACCGAAAATAGGGTCTGAACAAAGTTTGACCCCAGCTGGATTCGAACCCAGGACCTTTTGGACGAGATTTGAACGCTCTAACGCGAAGCCAAACAGCTCCCCGATTAGACTAAGTCAAGTTTAATGGGGATTTAACTCATTCTATCCCAGACACACCACAGCAAGATAAGGATCGACCATGATAGTTCAAGAGTGATGCCAGAATAGCTTGGCGCCTATGGGCTGACTGACTGACTGACCGCCTATGGGCGGCAAGCTATTCTGGCATCACCCTTGAACTATCATGGTCGATCTGTGTCCTGCACTACAACGCAGTCTTCAGAGGACAACGGCAACATTTGGGGATTTCGGTCTTGGGGTACAATGAGTTAATACTGTTATGGGTTTTTAAAAAAAACAAAGAGAGAGTGAACAGGTGGTAAAAAATGTTGACGGCGACACTCAGATTTTATCAGTACAAGTAACATTTCAAGTGCGGACGATCCGTGCGAAAACATAAAAAAGGTTGCACATGCACATGACGACAGTGAGGGAAGAGTAACACCCTGTGACAGTCGTGTGGCAGTGGGAACAGTCGAAGCACCGTCTGGTTGTGCAGCGTGTGCAACAAGTTTGTTTCACCTGGAGCACTAGCATGTTTCTAATTCAGTCAACACCGCAATCAGACTAGCGACACAAAGTGTTTGTTCAGTTGGTTCTTTTGATTGGCTTCATGACAAGTCAACATGGCAATCAGACTAGCAACCTACTGTTTGCTCGGTACATTGTTTATGATCAGTCAATATGGCAGAAAGACTAGCAACTTGCGCTGTGAACTCGCCAGGGTGTTTTGATGTGCGTTGGGATCAGTCAATCCCAGTGACCACTTAACCCAGTTAGCCCCAACACACTACAGCGTGACATGGATTGACCATGATAATTCAAAGGTAGTGGCAAATTAGCTTGGCGCCTAATGGCGCCAAGCTAATCTGGCAATACCTTTGAATTATCCTGATGAATCCACCTCCTGCAAATGGTAGACAGTTGTTTAGTGACACCTCTGACATACCCCTTTAATCCCAGCCTTGGGATTAAAGGGGTATGTTGTCTATGTTGCAGTATGTGCGTGTGTGTCTGTGTGTCTGTGTGTGGTGTAGAATGTGTGTGTGATGTAGAGAGTGTTTGTGCCTGTGAGCTTTTATTTACTTTCGTGTGAAACTGTTGTTTTGTTTGTGATAATGTTCAATGGTAGTTCTTAGCATAATGGTAGTAACGGCAAGTTTGAAAATTGGTCCTGTTACCAAATACTTTTACCATTACAAAATAAAGATTCATTGTTCATTGTTTAACAGTCTGCATGCTGGTCAGGGATTTGGACCTGACAACATTTCAGGGTCCAAACCTGCAAACCAGCACACATTTTCTGCAGAAAATGTGAACACTCGGCACAGCGCTAAACTATACTCAGCAAAGCACAGCTACCACACTTTGAATGGCAAAACGTATGCTCCCACCTTATATGCTTCTCCCACCTGTGCAAAAGGACATCACCCATTCTTGAAAAGGGGTTTGACCCTTTGGGTGTCGGTAACAGCTTTTGTTGGGGCGATTCCTACAGAAATCATGACAAGAACTGCTACCGACGGACAAAGGGTGAACGATGTTTAGCTTAACTCATTCTACCCCAGACACACCACAGCAAGATTAAGATCGACCATGATAGTTCAAGGGTGATGCCAGAATAGCTTGGCGCCTACGGGCGCCAAGCTATTCTGGCATCATCCTTGAACTATCCATGGTCGATCTGTGTCCTGCACTGCAATGCAGTCTTCAGAGGACGACGGCAACATTTGGGGAGTTCGGTCTTGGGGTACAATGAGTTAATCTTATTTTCCTGCAGATTTGTGTTTTTACCGGCAATAACAACATTCCTGCTGTGCAGATTGATATACAATATGTAAATTATCTTGGAGCCAGTCACTTGTAATGATACAGGAAAAATATCCATAAAACCATTAACTATGTGGCGGAAGATGCCGAGTGCCTGGGTGTTTACTGTAGTTTGCATGTTCAGAAGGACATTGGGCTGACGTCAGCCAAAACTCGCTTGTACAAAATGTCATCGGGCCGACAGAGGAAGCCACTGTGAGTTGAAACCCACCAAGTATGCACACTCTCATTGGGCCGACAGAAGTCAGCCCAACGACAGTTTGCATACTTGATGGGTTGCAGCTTGCAGTGGCACTTTTCAACACTCTGCTTCTGGGACAAGGCCATGCATCGTTATTATCATCAGAGAAAACACACTGGGTTGGGCTTAGCTGGAAGCGATGCTATCAACAATTTGCCGCTGGGATAAGTTCATGCATTATTATCATTATCATCAGAGAAAACACAGGGGTGATGGAGTATTAGCGTGTTCAATCAGTCAAACAGTGCTGGCAACTGGGCTGAAACACTAGCACACCAACTTACCACCGAGTCTGAGTCGGGCTCTTCGATAAACTTCTGAAATTGCATGTACATCACAAACTTCAACAACCTACAAACTCACATGCAGTGACGTGTTCTGAGACTAATGAATGCCAAACTTTAACCAACAAACACAAAGTTTGGGATGTACATGCAACTATGTAACCGCTGACACATTTAGAGGAGCACCAGTTCCTTGGACCATTGCATTACAAAAGCAAGAGCCATTCACTCTGTGTATGCTGAATAGTAACTGTGGACTTTACAGCTCCAGGCCATCGAGTCTAAAATCACAGGTCAGTGCACACACTTAGCAAATGGTAACACTATGAGTTAATACTTTCATCACATTTCATCTCTCTGTAAGAGGCACAGATTCTCATGAGCCCTACTGGCTGCATGTTATTATTACTGCAGTATGCAGGGCTCATGAGAATCCATACTGGCAGACAATTAGGCATACAGATCTATTGAAATCATGCTGGTTACGTCAACCACTATCAAGTACATCAAGAAACACCTCTCACCATCTCACATTAACCCATTTAGCCCCACACTGCAGCAGGAGATGGATCGACCATGATAATTCAAGGGTAGTGCCAGATTAGCTTGGCGCCTGAAGGCGCCAAGCTAATCTGGCACTACCCTTGAATTATTTTGGTCAATCCATCTCTGAAAAGGGTACTTAGTCGTTAGGCGACACCTTCACAATATTGCAAATAAAGCCGTGGGGTTAAATGGGTTAAAAAGAAAGACCTCTGGCCCATCTCCCATGACAAGTAACAAGAAAGACCTTTGGCCCATCTCCCATGGCAAGTAACAAGAAAGACCTCTGGCCCATCTCCCATGACAAGTAACAAGAAAGACCTCTGGCCCATCTCCCATGACAAGTAACAAGAAAGACCTCTGGCCCATCTCCCATGACAAGTAACAAGAAAGACCTCTGGCCCATCTCCCATGGCAAGTAACAAGTAAACCTCTGGCCCATCTCCCATGGCAAGTAACAATTAGTTATCGAAGGAAATCATGCAGTTAATACGTCTTCGATATCAAGTACATCAAGAAAACCCATCTCCTGGGACAGGTAACACATAGTTAGCAACAGAAACTAAATCATGCAGGTTATGGCAACAACTATCTAGTACATCATGAAAACACATCTCGCCCAAGACAAGTAACAAGTTGTTATCAAATAATTTTTGAAAAAGAGGCTTTACATCTAAGTCCCTGCTGTTATCACTGACCTTGATCCAGCTGACATCAGCGATGGATTTCCCGTCATTAAGGGCGACGGCGGCACGAGCGTAGTTCACGTTCTCCAGCCCCAGTTTGAGGATGTCACGCGCCTGGGCCAGCTGCCGACGTGCCATTTGCTTGGAATTCTGGGATAGCAGACTGGCACGACTTGCATCAACCTCTCCTCCACCCGTCCCCATGTCCGTTGTGGATTGAACTGAAAATGATGCAGATAGTGAAAATCTGATGTTGACGTAGGTGGAATGTGTTTTTATTAAGTCCCTTCTATTTATAGAAGGGACTTTTTAGGACGGGTGGCGGTGGAGCGAATTTAATAGCATGTCCATGATGTCAAAGGCAGGCAGGCCTAAACCTCTCACAGTTGAAGTAACAAGGTACAAATTACGTCATGTCTAGTTACGCTAATCTCGCTGCTGAACGTACATTTGGGGCGAAGCGCCGTATGTGCGTATGTATGTATGTATGTGTATGTGTGTACGTATTTATGTGTGCGTATGTTGAGAATCTCCGATATTTCTGTACACACAAGCTTGAAACTTGGCGAAATACTTTCTTAAATGGGTGGCTATGAGAGCCTCCAAGCACTATTGTAATTGAATGTCTCATTTAAGACATAAACAGCCGTTTATAGGAAGTCGGTTGACCCAGATTAGAGTCCATAATTTTGTTATATTTACTTGAAATTTTTGGATATAGCTAGTTTGGATAAAGATATTTGATGAGTTCGTTAGCCAGCTTTGTATCCTTTCAATTTCTTTAGTAAAAATTAATTCTTTTCAGAAAAGAATTAAAAACAGTATAAAAAAAACTTGACTTCTAGCACCCGCCGAAGTCTCTTTCTCTCTCATAGACTCAAGCGTGCATCTCCAAGAGGCATAGATCCTCATGCGCAGATATACACATGTTCTAAGAAGCATGTAAATGAGATTGTTCACGGAGCAAAATCTTCGTTTTACAACAGGAAGATCAGTGAGTGCACAACAAGCAAAGAGTTGTATAATGTGACCAATAAGCTTATGGTGAAGAAGACTCCATCACCTCTTCCCACTACATTTCCCCCGTGCCAGCTGCCTCAGCTTTTTGCAGATTACTTCATTGATAAGGTCCGCGAAATTCGTGATTCTCTGGATCTCATGCCCACTTCAGTTTTGTTCACCGAAAAACGCTTTAGTGGAGAACCTCTCTCAGCCTTCGAACCTGTGCTAGAGGATGAGGTCAGAAAAGTGATCACGAACACTGCCCCAAAAACTTGTCAGTTAGACCCCATACCCACTCCCTTGTTGTACGAGTGCCTGGATGAAGTGTTGCCTGCCATTACACAAGTCATCAACAACTCTCTCTCCACTGGTATTTTTCCTGAAAGCTTCAAGACTGCACTTGTGAAACCCCTATTGAAGAAACCATCTTTAGACCCAAATGTACTGAAAAACTATCGCCCAGTTTCCAATCTTACATTTCTATCAAAGATTCTTGAGAAAATTGTCCTTGTTCAAACTTTAAAGCATGTCAACTCTAATAGTCTGTTCAGTGTATTCCAGTCTGCATATCGTCCCCATCGTAGCACTGAAACAGCTTTGCTGAAGATATTCAATGACCTGCTTTGTGCTTTGGACGAGCGTAAGATCACAGTCCTTGCTTTGCTGGACCTGTCCAGTGCGTTCGACACTATTGACCATGAAATTTTGCTGTGCCGTCTTCAATCTGTATTTGGCATTGAAGGCACAGTCTTGGCATGGTTTAGTTCATACCTGACTGAACGATCCCAGATTGTTTCTGTCGACGGCTGTCGTTCTGAGCCATCACCTCTTCGGTTTGGTGTACCCCAGGGCTCGGTCCTAGGACCTGTATTGTTCTTACTGTATGTTCAGCCCCTGTCCGACCTGATTTGTAGTCGCTCCATTTCCCATCATGCATTTGCAGATGATACGCAGATGTACAAAAGTGATACTGTCGAACGAGCTGTGAATGCCGTCCAAAGTATAAGCCAGTGCATTGACCATGTCAAATCATGGATGACCACCAACAAACTGATGTTAAATGATGGCAAAACTGAAGCAATGTTGGTAGCTAATCCAAGATTATCTTCGTCCCTGCCTTTACCATCATCATTGTCTGTGGATGGAACACTAATTGGCTTCTCTGCGAGTGTGAGAAACCTGGGTGTTACACTTGACAGCGAGTTATCTATGTCACAGCATGTCAGTGCAGTGTGTAGATCTGCTTATCTGGAACTTCGTCGTATTAGTTCAGTTCGTCACCTGCTGACCGTGGAAGCCACTAAAACACTAGTTTGTGCATTTGTGCTGTCCAAGCTAGATTATTGTAACTCTTTGCTTTGTGGCTGCCCTCAGTATCTCATTGATCGCCTCCAAAAAATTCAGAACAATGCAGCCCGGCTTGTTGTGAGAGTCCGTAAGACTGAGCATGTCACACCCATCTTGAAGTCCCTTCACTGGCTACCTGTGTCCTCACGTATTCAATACAAAGTTATGTCAATCTGTTTTAACTGCCTTTCAGGCACCGGCCCAGAATACTTGTCCTCTTTGCTGCATGTGTATACACCCTCTCGTGAGCTCCGCTCCTCTTCTGATAAACGGAAGCTGTGTGTACCTTCTGTCAAAACTAAAACATTTGGTCAGCGCACTTTTGTTTATCAAGCCCCAGTGTTATGGAATACACTTCCTCTTGAGGTCAGAAACAGTGAGTCTGTCTCTGACTTCAGGAGGTCGTTGAAAACTCACCTCTTCAAGCTTTACTTTGAATGACTGCCAGTGTTTGATGCCTTAGTTGTAGTTCTGCAATCCTCCTTGTTTAGACTGAATGTTAATTAGAATATAAATTATTATGTATGTATTGTTGTTTAGTTTATTGTAAAAGTGGTGTGTTCGGGCATTATGCTTTGTTTGTTATGTGCATATGTCATTGTATTTTATTTTTGTGTACAGATTGTAAAGCGCTTAGAGCTTTTGAGTAAGATTAAGCGCTATATAAATACCCATTATTATTATTATTAAAGTCAGACAGTGGCAAAGATGTAAAAGAGGCAACTCCATCACCATGCAGACGTTGACAATAAACTCTAAATATGACGTAATTCTCTCTAGCACCCGCCGAAGTCTCTTTCTCTCTCATAGACAAGCGTGCATCTCCAAGAGGCATAGATCCTCATGCGCCCAGAGAGCACATGAGGATCTATGTCTCTTGAAGATGTTTGGAGCGCACAAACACACACACACACACAAACACACACAAACACACACACACAACACACACACACAAACACACACACACATCGTCGCGCTTTCAGAAGAGCATGCAGGTGACCTGATATAGCTAGTTTGGAGAAAGTCATTTGATGAGTTCCTTAGCCAGCTGGCTTTGTACCCTTTCAACTTCTTCAGCAAAATTAAAACAGTAAAAATCCTTGACATCTGGAGAAAATCAGACAGTGCTGATGATGTAAAAGAAGCAACTCCGTCACCACGCAGACATAGTCTAAACATGACGTAATTCTCTCTCTCTCTCTCTCTCACTGCATATGCACGCATCTCCAAGAGGCATAGATCCTCATGTGCCTGGAGGGTGCATGAACGTATATGCCTCCTGAGGATGTGAGGATGTTTGGAGCACGTGCGGCATGCACTCATGGACACGCGCACACACACACATCGACGCACTTTCAGAAGAGAATGCAGGTGTACTTTGTATAGCATGTAGTTAGGTAAAGTCAACCTGATTTCACACAAATTATATCAAGACTGAAACTGTACCATGAAATTCTAGTTTTGTCACCATTTTCCCAAATCTTGAAGCGAAAGCGAAGCTCATATCACGTTAAATTGAAAAAAATATGTAAAAACAAAATAATATGTCATGACAAATAACGTTTGACAAACCAATGATGCGTATGCACTGCGCGCGCCCCATATAGAGTTCACTATGACGCATAGGCACATCTGCAAGGCTTTTTCAAAAGGAGATATTTCAACATCAGAATCAGGTCAAAGACAAAAGGTAGAGACCCTTGACAGCGAGGACAGCTGTGATATAGAAGTGACTTTGTGGGTGATGGTCCATCCATATTGTTCTTCACCAGGAGAGGGGTCGACCATGACAATGACAATGACAATGATTCTTTATTTTACAACGGTGAAAGTTTTGGCTGGCACAACCATTTTTCGAACTTGCCGTTGCTAATCTAATCTACAAATAATGCACAAAGTGTAAAAATATTATATTGAAAAAAATAAATAAATAATAGTGATAAATGATATAAAAACAAAACAAAACAACAACAAAAACGTGCACACACACACACACACGCATACACACACACACACAAACACGCGCAAGCACGCACACACTGAGTAATATAGGGTCGCAGTGAAAGTATTAAGATAATGACGTGAGGTAATTGAAAATACTGGCTCTAACATATGAAAGGGTTGTTGATGTTGTAACTTTCCTAGGCAAAGTGTTCCACAGGCTATGGCCTGAAAACGCTAAACTTGTCTTGTAGAGATCGATTCTAGGTCGTGGTACAATAATGAATTGCCTTGATCTTGAGTACGTTGGTGATGGAAAGGAAAATAGTTTCTTAATATAATCTGGCATTTGGCTATTCAATGTTTTGAACATAATTATTCCCTTATTGTACATTAAATGATTTTTCAGGGGAAGAATCTCCAAGGTTTTCAATTTATTATCGTTAGTTGAGTTAGGGTCAGGTAGGATAAGTTTTGCGGCTCTACGATGAAGAGAGTTCAGTCTCTTTAACTGGACCTCGCTTGCTCCATCCCACACTGTAGAAGCATAGTCGATATGTGACCTGATGTGGGCGTTAAAGAACAGTTTACGTGTTTCTACATCAGTGATATATTTTAATTTGGCTAAAATGTAAAGTTTCTTTGATATTATGTTGCATATGTTAGTAATATGACACTGCCATTTAAACTGGTTATCTACAGTAACACCGAGAAGACGATGTTCTGATACTTGACTGATGGGTTTTCCTTGAAGAGACAAGCTGAGTGAGAGAGAGCCGAGCTGGTGCTTTTGACGGGTACTTAATACCATACATTCAGTCTTCGCTGGGTTTAGGATCATGGAATTGTTACTACACCAGTTGTCAATGTCTTGGAGCGCACAAACACACACACACACAAACAAACACACACACACACACACAAATGATAATTCAAGGGTAGTGCCAGATTAGCTACCCTTATCATTCGAAATACACCAGTGTGTGAAATAAGTTTGACTAAAATAGTTCAAGGGTGATGCCAGAGTAGCTTGGCGCTCTAGGCGCCAAGCTATTCTGGCACCACCCTTGAACTAAAGCCATTGGTCTATATCCTTATTTCTAAGTACTATAATGTAGCTTGCATGTGGCAGTGTACAAGTGTGAAGCTTTTAGCCTCAGTATGATAGGGGTTGACACTAGCTGTACGTAAAACGCACGTTACACTCAAGCTGCGTGAGGAACACCCACGATAGTCACACATATAAACAAATGCACCGACAAAACTGCTCACACAAAACCGTTCAGCAGCAGCACAGGTTAGCTGAAAAACTGATGATAATGACAGGCCCACAAAACGCTGGACAAACGCACTCTAGCACACTGACACTACAGTGAAAAGCAACACACAGTACAGTACAGCGGAACCTGTCTCAAGCCAAAACATTTTTTTGCATGAAAAACGTGGTCATAAATTGAAAGAGGTGCCCTCTCAAAAGGTCTTACACTGGCAGAAAGAGTCACGTCATTACAGACCGTCATTTAGGAGGCTACCAGCCACAGTCACAGCTGCAGTCACAGCTACAGCTACAGTCACAGCCACAGCCAGTCACAGCTAGCGCCACAGTCACAGCTACAGCCACACTCACAGCTACAACCAGTCACGGCTACAGCCACCAGCTACAGCCACAGTCACAGCCACAGACACAACCACAGCTAAAGCCACAGTCACAGCTACAGCCACACTCACAGCTACAGCTACAGCCACAGCCACAGCCAGTCACAGTTACAGCCACAGCTACAGCCACACTCACAGCTACAACCAGTCACGCCTACAGCCACCAGCTACAGCCACAGTCACAGCCACAGACACAGCCACAGCTAAAGCCACAGTCACAGCCACAGTTACAGCCACAGTCACAGCTACAGCCACAGCCACAGCCACCGAATGATGGTCTTTAATGACAGGTGATCTCTCATAAGGGCGGAGCTAGAAGAAAGGTTCTGTTGTACTACAGTGCAACCGTAGCAAGCATAATGCAAACACATCCAGCGGTTAAAAGCTGTCAATGTAAAATCAATCTGTCCCCTATACAGGAGATGGACTGATCAGGGTAGTGTTTAATCAGCTTCACGTTTCTGCAGTCACTGCCATGGGTGTGCTGGTCTGTGAGTTTGAACCTGACGGCTCTAAGCTGTCAGGACTAAAATCACAGGTCAGTGATAAACAAGCACTACCCATGCTGAATCCATCACCCACAATCTACATCACAAGTCAAAGGGCCAAGAATCTGTCAAAGTCTGCAGGCATGTACTTCAAGTCGTTTATCATCTCAAAGTCTGCAGGCATGTACTTCAAGTCATTTATCATCTCTCAAAGTCTGCAGGACATCTACTTTAAGTTGTTTATCTCTCAAAGTCTGCAGGCATGTACTTCAAGTCATTTATCATCTCTCAAAGTCTGCAGGCATGTACTTCAAGTCATTTATCATCTCTCAAAGTCTGCAGGCATGTACTTCAAGTCGTTTATCTCTCAAAGTCTGCAGGCATGTACTTCAAGTCGTTTATGTCTCAAAGTCTGCAGGCATGTACTTCAAGTCGTTTATCTCTCAAAGTCTGCAGGCATGTACTTCAAGTCGTTTATGTCTCAACGTCTGCAGGCAAGTACTTCAAGTCGTTTATGTCTCAAAGTCTGCAGGCATGTACTTCAAGTCGTTTATCTCTCAAAGTCTGCAGGCATGTACTTCAAGTTGTTTATGTCTCAAAGTCTGCAGGCACGTACTTCAAGTCGTTTATCTCTCAAAGTTTGCAGGCATGTACTTCAAGTCGTTTATTTCTCAAAGTCTGCAGGCATGTACTTCAAGTCATTTTTCATCTCTCAAAGTCTGCAGGCATGTACTTCAATTCGTTTATCTCTCAAAGTCTGCAGGCATGTACTTCAAGTCATTTATCTCTCAAAGTCTGCAGGCATGTACTTCAGGTCATTTATCTCTCAAAGTCTGCAGGCATGTACTTCAAGTCGTTTATCTCTCAAAGTCTGCAGGCATATACTTCAAGTCGTTTATCTCTCAAAGTCTGCAGGCATGTACTTCAAGTTGTTTATCTCTCAAAGTCTGCAAGCATGTACTTCAAGTCGTTTATCTCTCAAAGTCTGCAGGCATGTACTTCAAGTCATTTATCTCTCAAAGTCTGCAGGCATGTACTTCAAGTCGTTTAGCCCCGACGCACTACAGTAGAAGATGAATTGGCCATGATGATTCAAGGGTAGTGGCAGATTAGCTTGGCGCCATCAGGCGTCAAGCTAATTTGGCACTATCCTTGAACTATCACTGTCGATCCATCTCCTGCAAGTGATACACAGTCCTTGGGTGACATCTCCAACATGCAGCCATGGGTTATGTTAGCTACGTTGTGACCTGTGCGACATTGCAGCAAAAAATATTTTAAAATATACAGTACTTACACCCTGTTGTAAGACCACCCTATTAGGCTGTGACCATATACTGTAGCTACATGACAGTGATGCGGTAGGCAACAGGGCAAAAAATAGCGAGCAGCAGGCAGAAAGTCACTTTCAGTGTTTCCATACAGTGTCCCAACAGGGCACATAGCTGTTTAGAATTGTTGTGATTTGTTGTTGCATGCTGAAAACCACGTGCACACAACCTTCACAATGAAATCATGGTGGAACCACCTTTGGATTGCTCCTTGTGATGATAAAATTTTGTGGCGCTGCTATCAACTGCCACACTGCAAATGTGCTGCTGTTGTGTCGCGTATATGGAAACACTAGAGAGGGGAGTTGTGGGTGTTTTTCGACAATTTATATCTATCCCAAAATTCCGGGATTTTGAGACCACAAACTTCCACGCCTTTCCGCCGCCCAATTTTTTCAGAGCCTCGGCATGTTTGTCTAAATTTCCGTCCGCTACTGAACACGCCACTGCATTATTGTTTGAACAGTCACCATTTTATGTACCTCTCAGCAGAGTAGTTACCATCAGGGGGTTAACACTTGAGTTAATTAATCCATCGATTATGTAAGTGTGTTCATTTTGCAACGCGTAGTTTATTGATTACTTAGCCAATTACAGGTATTTCCGATAGCACAGACAAAAGGGATGTAACGTTTGGTTATAAAGCAAAACGACATACACAGTTACTTCCCTTAGACATGACACGCACTCACCGCCGACGGCTCCTGGCAACAGTCACGTGTTAGTTTGTAAACACCAAGCCGGTCTGTTCTTTTCGCTAAGCGACTTTGTAAGAGACAGACGTGATTTGAGGACTGACTTGATTCTCAGAGGTGATATTCAGTGATTGATAAATCTTGCCAATATATACGACGGTAAGATCGATAGTTCATTGCCTGTTTAACTGATTTGTCACATTTAGAAACAAGACAGGCCTCGCGGTTAGTCTGGATTGCGCTAAGTTTAATCTGCTATGGAGAGTGGCTAATCTAGGGTGCCGAAATCCATAAAATAGAAAATATGAAAAGAAACTGTGTGTTCTAGCCAGGTTGCTACGAGGGTACCCCACTGTCTTTCCGAAAGGTGTACAGTTTGCGGGAGCAAATTGAACAAATGCTGAAAATACAGGAAATAGCCGATTTTTGGAAAAACCCCTAACGCTGGTCTGTAACATTGTTTATTGTTTGTTTTGTTTGTGCAAAGGCTCTGGCGTGGCTTAAAAGGCCCGTAACCTACTGTTTTGAACGGTTCATAAACTTGTTCAGTACTGAAATTTGAACAAAAGTTTTTGGCACGACCAAAAGAACCATAATATTGCTGTTTAAAACAAAGGCTCTGGCGCGGCTTTAAATGCTCGTAACCTTTTGTTTTAAACGGTCCGTAACCTTGTTCAGAACTGAAATTGAACAAAAAGGCTCTGGAGGACCATAATCTTATTTGTTGTTTGTGTTGTCACGTTGCACAAAGGCTCTGGCGTGGCCTTAACGGCCCGTAACCATGCTTTTTATGTTTGTATTATTCCAAATGTTATGGACCAAGTGTGAGGTGTTTTCGCCGCGCTCATGCAAGTAGCTTGCTTTTTGCAAGTGAATTGAAAACGGATTTTACATAGGTTTTAGTAACAAGACAGACGGTGGGGTATACCTGTAGCACACTGGCAAAGAAAGATGATTTTGGCTTTGTATCTGAATAATTGATTTACAAAACGGCACCCTGGTCAGCCCACTTGTAGCACGCTGTCAAAGAAATGTGTTTTTTTGCATTGTATCTTAATAATTGATTTATAAATCACTCAGCGCCCTAGTCAAGCCTTCATATCGTGGTATCTAACGTAAACACATGACGTATGTCCTTAGCGATTCGTCCCCCACTGGGGGACAGGTATCTAACGTAAACACATGACGTATGTCCTTAGCGATTCGTCCCCCACTGGGGGACAGGTATCTAACGTAAACACATGACGTAGAGCCTTAGTGACGGGACGAAGTGCACAGTGTCGATTTGAGTACACAGGTTGTGTATCGCGTGTCATACGGCCCGCGGTGTTTTGTGGACGAGTCTACAATATTCATGCAGAATAAAGATTTTGTGTTTGTTTGTCTGTTTGTCTATGCGTGTGTGTGTTTGTAGGTATGTGTGAGTGCATGCGTGCGTGCATGTGTGTGTGAGTGCGTGTGCGTGTGAGTGTTTGTATGCATGAGCGCATGTTTGTGACAGCGTGTGCGTGCGTCCGTGTGTGTGTTCGTCTGTGTGAATGCGTGCGTATGTATGTGTGTGTGCGTGCGTGTGAGTGTGTTTGTGTGTGTGTGAGTGTGTGAGTGCATGTGTGCGTGTATGTATGTATGTGTGTTTGCGTGCGTGTATGCATGTGTTTATATGTGTATGTGCGTCCGTGTTTGCGTGCGTGCGTGTGTGTTTGTTTGTGTGCGTGTATATTATATGTGTGTTAGAGATATAAAATATAAGATTCCAAGAACATTTTTTTTTCATTGCCTCTGTGCCAATACCCCCCAAAACATAGTTATTTAAATAATAGCCACACACACAAACAAAAAAAAAAACACTATTGCTATATGCACTTGATAACAAATTATTTAAGTTAACTACAAATACTTGATAACAAATTTTCCAAAGTCAATTATAACTGACAAATAACTTTACAGGTAACCTTTTAAGAACCTATAATTAGTTATTAAGTGACTTAAGTCAAGAACTTATAAGAACTTAAACACAACAAATTGTAAGTTCTTGACTCAAGTCACAACTTAAGTCACAACTTACTCGGACAGATTTGTCAAGATACAAGGACAATGAAAAAACTTTTTTTTAGTAATAGTCAGGTGGTGGTGGTGCTGATTGGGTTAAATAGTTAGGTGGCATGGCATTTTTTTGTGAAGTGTATGTCATTAATAAACGATTACCAAATCTGATTTTTATTTGCTTAAAAGATTGTGTAGTTTTTCTGTGGTTTCCTGTACCCCTATCTGTTTTCCCATCTCTAAAAAACTAGCCTTCAGTTCTTCAACATTCACGGGTGATTGACTACGCATTTTATTCTGTATTTCTGATTTTTGTTTCTTGTAATTATTTAAATCATCCTGGACGCGCTTAAATTCTTCGTCATCAATACAATTATCATTTAATGCCTTACTGATAATAAGTTTTATACTGCTCAGCTTTGCACCAGCCAGAGTACTCAATGCTTCATGTTTCTGTAATTTTGTGTGAAACCTCTTGTTTAAGGCCTCCAAACCAAAGCATGCTAGGCATGTAGCAACGCTAACAGCCTCAACTGCTATTCCAGCCAAACTCCCAATTCCTGTGGCGAACAGAACGATACCCCCTACAGAACATGAAGCTGAAACTGCACCAATAGCCATAGAAGTGTTTTGAACAGAATTGAAAACGGTCTTATACCGTCTTT